>CAJQUW010000853.1:0-600000 GCA_907163375.1 Prostheceraeus crozeri
AAATTTTTCTCTCCGATTGAGGCACATGAAAGCGTCACCATACAGATAAGAGAAATTTCACGTCTGGACGTGTTCCAATAGCGAAATTCCCATTTCCAATCCGATGCTTACGTTAATAGCTAGAGCAGCCCAAGACTGGAGTCCCACTAATGTCGAAGCTACGCTGGCGTTGTTCGGACAAGTCTCCAAATTCTTAAGAGTGGCGCTCACATCTAAAACGAAGACAGATTGAGAACAAAGCCGGATTTACTTTCAGTGAACTTTGTCTCACTCTTCCAGCTTTCGGCAAACGAGCTCATGGGCATCGGACAGAAATTACGTCCACTGGAAGCCAAGATCGAAGCGAGCAGTCTCTCAAGAGGGTGGGGAGTTCAGGGCGAAAAATTTTAGTCTCATGATCCCGCGGATTGACACAATGAACAGCTCTCCTCATACAGATAGAGACGGTTAATTTGACGCTGATTCCAAATCTCTGAACGCGAGCCGTGTTTCCATCCGATGCCAGTAGCGTTTTCTGAAGTCGTACACAGCCCAATACGTCCGAATATTCTCTGAACTCCTGTGCCGGTGTTTTTCGCGCAGAATGATCCCCACAAATCTATAAATGGCGTCCTTCTCACCGATCTAAACACGAAGACTCGAGATCTAACAGGAGCCGTTTGTTTCACTAAGTTGTCCTCACTCTTGAGCTTTTCAAACGAGCGATTGCACGACAAAATAATCCGTCCACTGGAAGCCAAAATCGAAGCGAGCTGTCCAGATGGGGGGGAGTCAGCGAAATTGTTCTCATCCCGCTTGCCTTGAAACTCACCATACAGATAGAGAATTTCACGCTGATTCCAAATCTGAAATCCGTTTTCCAATCCGATGCTTCGTTTTGAAGCTACAGCCCAAAACGTCCCAAATTCTAACTCTGTCGTTTTTCGCCAATGTCCCAAAATCTTAAATGGCGTCTCACATCTAAACGAAGACAGATAGAACCAAGCCGATTATTTCAGTGAATTTGTCTCACTCTTAGCTTTCAAACGAGCTATGGCACGACAAAATCCGTCCACTAGAAGCCAAGATCGAAGCGAGCTGTCCAGAGGGGGGGGACGTCAGCGGAACTTTTTCTCTCCGATTGCCTTGACACTCACCATACAGATAGAGAATTTCACGCTGATTCCAAATCTGAAATCCGTTTTCCAATCCGATGCTTCGTTTTGAAGCTACAGCCCAAAACGTCCCAAATTCTAACTCTGTCGTTTTTCGCCAATGTCCCAAAATATTAAATGGCGTCTCACATCTAAACGAAGACAGATATGAACAAGCCTTTGTTTCACTGAATTTGTCTCACTCTTACCTTTCAAACGAGCTATGGCACGACAAAATCCGTCCACTGGAACCCCAAGATCGAAGCAAGCTCGTCCAGATGGTGGGGGGGAGTCAGCAAAAGTTTTCTCTCCGGTTTGCCTTGAAACTCACCAATACAAAACAGATAGAGAATTTGACGCTGATTCCAAATCTGAAATCCGTTTTCCAATCCGATGCTTCGTTTTTGAAGCTAGAGCCCAAAACGCTCCCAATTCTAACTTGCGGTCGTTTTTCGACATCTCCAAAAAATCGTAAATGGCGCTCACATCTTACGAAAGACAATAGGACAAGCCGTTTGTTTCAAGTGAACTGTCTCACTCTCAAGCTTTCAAACAGCCGATGGCAACGACTAATTACGATCCACTGGAAGCCAAGATAAAGCGAGCTCGCACAGAGGGGGGATCAGCGAAAATTTTTCTCTCTCCGATTCGCGGTCAAATTCACCATACCGATGCCGCAATTTCACGCCTGAATCCAAATCTGGCCTCCGTGTTCTCATCCGGCACCCGTCCACGCGAAACAAGCCAGGTTACAAACCCATCATCAGCAGATGGCACGAAAAAACATCACTCACCTATAGCCTCAAGTCAAATCCTGGGCGGTCGCCCAATCCACCAAGACACTCTGCTGTCGTTCCAGAGGGGGAGGAGTCAGCGAACATGTTTAACGTGAACCAACCTGGCCGCACAACCATGGGGGGACGACAGAGACCAACAACCTCTGTCGTTTCCAGAGGGGGGCGTCAGACCCGAACACCACGGCGGCCGACCACGACACTTCTTGGCCGTTCCAGAGGAGGGAGGGGGTGGGGGAGGGGAGGGGGCCGCCGGGTCGGCTTTCGCCGTTTTGTTACTAATATCACGTACGTTTACAATCTTTATGCGTCCAAAATGGTCGCTCATGAAGCTGTGTTGTAACTGGTGCTATACTTCACTTGTTCATCAACACATGAAAATTTTCTTTCACTGATCAACGCGGCTTAAAAAGCTAACGAGCAACATGAACCTAACGGCTTAACAAGCTAATAAGCAAACTCCAAAATGAAGTACAGTATTTTTGCTCCAACTTTTTCACATTGCATGAAACTGTTACCCATATTGTAAAGCAAGATTCACGTTATCCCCAAACGGTATCTGTGTGATAATAAAAATGCTAACAATTTAGCACAAGCCACGTACGTGGTGGTAAAGGAATGTTCAAAAATCCGTGACGGAACTCGCATTGCTACGATAGCTTTTTAATCGAAATGATGGAGAAATTAAGATTTTAGACCCTATTTATTGGTATGTAAGCTGCGGCCTCGGCAGTGGAAGCGTTCTAATTATAGCCTATGCAATTTTGAAGTCTGCGCATCAGAGACATCAACTCTATAGTTTGCACTGGACTGGAAGTCGTTAACCTTGACAAGTTATCGGTTTCATGGATGACGGTGTGAGCATCTGGATACAAATATAGAACAAGTTGTAAAAAATCACTTCATTATTGTGAAATGCATCATAATCCAACAGAATTGATTGCTTCACATCCTATCACACTATCAGGCAGAGAAAAGATTCTAAACCCCATCGAAGAAGAGAACAAAAAATAATAAGACTCATTTAACCATCGCCCCACTGCCCGCCCCTCCACCCGTGGCGAATTTTTTGAATATCTTTTGAACCAAGCAAGCTATGGCCACCAGATTTCCAGTAGCTTACTTTCTATGTATTATGCAACTATTGACAGAAGGATAATAAATTTGGCACAATGCTTTAAGCGTGAGAGCTATTTTAAAATTTGAATGTTTGGAATATTTTTGTTGATTTCGATATATATTCACCTCTTATGTGCGGCATCTCTTCTATTGCGGCATCAGTTCTTGATGAAATAAGTTGAGATTATATAAATATTATAACATAAAATAATTTCTTACTTTAAATTGATTACACAAAATAGGATTCTTCCTATTAATACAGAGATTCACAAATGCAAATCCTTTGAATTTGAAATTATTTGCTTATTATGCATGCATGTTTGAAATTTGAAATTAAAAAAAAATTGAAATATGTTTTTTTATCATTTTTGTATTTTCTAGTTCTTCATCTGATAAGCAATTATTGAAATCTTTGAGATATGTCTTTGAGAAAGATCATATTGCTTTTAGCCTCAGTGTCGCGATAAAAGTCACCGAATTGGGTTGTTTCTTCAAGTGCAGAAACCACTAGCGGACAAAATTGCGGAAACATTGCAATTTATATATGATTTTATGCGTTAATTGTAATTTATTGTCATTTTACACGATAATTGCAATAAAATGATGCAATATATAAATTGCAATTTTTGTATTTTTCGTTTGCGAAATTTTCATCGTACATTTATCATCATCGATTCATCTCAGTGTTGCTTCCTTTACAAAGATTTTTGCTCTCTTCAGGATAAAAAATGAAAACATTCACATCATTGCTACTTTTTGTTGATTATAATTGATATCACTGTAGTATACGAAAATTGTAATAAATATACCTTAATGACTATATTGCAACATATAGTCATTATAATACTATATATATATATATATATATATACATTTAACTCTATTTTGAAAAACAACATGACCGTATAGCCTACTACTTGTGCTTCATGGTCGATCACAGGAGCAATATCAATTTACCTGTAAGTCACGAAACGCGCATGTACAGAGAAAACCGTCAGTATTTCGTAAAACCACCTTCAGCATCAGTCTAAAAGCATCTTAGCAACGGTCTAAAGCTAAACGTGAGGAAAACAAAAGGCTTGGTTGACTATCGTGGTTGCTTCAAAGAGTGCTGTGACATTGAGACTCTCTTCCCCTGAATCAACTTTCAAGAAAGTGTCAGATTGGGATTGTCTTGGATCGCTCCTTTGGGTGGAAGAGTCATATGAAGTATGTTGAGAAGAAATGTTCTCAAAGATTGTATATCCTAAGAAGGATGAAAGCCGTAACAAGCGATGAGCAATTCCCTAGTAGCCCAGCCATGGACACAGAATCCATGATCGATGATTCCAATAAATCCATGGAAAATTAAAAATTGAAAATCATTGTTGGTAAGCATGTTTAATGATTGGAAAGCTTATATGCATTGTCAAAATACATCGATCATCATTATTGAACCAAAAATACGCAATTATAATATCTTAAAAACTTGCATTGATGATTCATGCACAAATCTCGGTTAAACATTGATGATAAATTCACATTGATAAAATAAAGATTATTCCTTTTCAATTCTTATACAGTATTCCCGGGTTGAAAAAACCGAGATAATTTATCTAATATATGACTGATGGTGATAAATTTTACAAATATTAGATAATTGTTTTATAAAACAATCAAATACTGCATATTTGATATTTTTTAATAATTTCTGATACATTTTTGACTATTATTTGACAAATATTATCATAATCACCTAAATGTTCATATCTGAAACATTTTACAAATATTTATAAATTAATTTGTCGATGTAACAAAAATGTTTCTGCATACTTATGTAATTGTTAGCATTAAACAGTGCAGTAAGCGGAGTTCTGAACTCATCTGTTTAGCTACATGATAACAATGTTTACGTCAAATGATTGAAAAATCACAACTTTTTATCACTAGCCAGCAGCTGGCGTCAAAACGGAACCGAATCTCCAAGACAAATACGTGAACAATGGAATTGAACTTGAACAGTGTAACTTGCAAAGGAGCAGTGTCTGTGTTAATCTTCACATCACATTGAAGTCGATGAACATGCAGTTTGATTTCACAGACAAGCACAATAGCAGCACCCATATTCCCCACACTTCATTAATAATTGCAGCTCTACATTAATATGAGCGTTTGTTCCTTCCTTGCATGCCTTCAGTCGAGGACTTCTATAAAATACGATCGAGTGACGTTATAACAACATCAATCTTGCCTTACACGTAGGATCATTGCTTTATAGAGTGACTCACGCATAGAGTGCGCGTGCCCTCGCCGTCTTTGGCGCGCACTGACTTACTTTGCGTTTCTTTTAACAATGCGTGACCTTACTGTCTGGCCATACTGCTGCGCTCGTTTCGATATGCGCTCCTCAGTCGAACAGAAGGGCTGTGAATTGTAAAGCTGTCACTGGATGTGCCAACGACTTTTCATGCTGATTCTTTACATTGGTAAACTATGATTTCGTGAAGCTTCTTCGAATTAAACGAAATATGATAGAAGTGTGAATCGAATACCTGTGTGACTCAATTTCTGCCGATTCTCTCAAGTTTACGTGCTGGTAAGGAATAGAGCGGAGGCCACGTAAAAGAAGGTAAGACGATCACTCATGCTACAAACCAAGTTATTATTCCATGAAGTGTGAGTTAAATTGTATTTTAGCTGTAAACGTACACCTTCATGGTCTCCTTTTTGAAATAATGTGCTTGAGATTGAAAAAAAATTTAACATTTTTTCTAGACCTACCGGTGCTAAAGTTTTTGATTTAAAAACAATGAATATTTTTCTGAAACTCAGTAGGAAAGTTCAAGGCGTCGCATCATTATCAGCGTGATCATTTTTATACTGTGCTTCAATTGAGGGTTCCATTTCTTTTTCTCACTCTGACCCGGGTTTCATTCGGGAATAGATATTGGAGAATGTGACACGGCTGTTTTAGACGGTAGGAATTCAAAAACAGCTTATGTTTTACTCCTTGTTCATCCGGTAGATATAGTGCGTACTAGGTTTACAGCATCAAGGTTTCAGGTAGTATCAGGCAAGGAAACTAGGTAGGCCTATTGATAGAGGGTAACAATATAAATTGGAAATTAATAAGATTTCTGCAATTTTTTAAGTGTCACGCTAAAATCATGAGTTAATGAAATTGAAAAACATGATATTATAATATACTATAAAATGAACCAGCACATGAGGTCTTGAAATGAAACCTTATTTTCTCAACCACTGAAACGAATTTTAATGCGCACATTCTGCGGTCATGACTCAAAATAATTCAGAAAGCAGCGCCACTGCACTCGGTTTATACAGCATGTTCGAGACGAGTAGTAGGTGGATACTTGCTTTTTTTAGATGGGGCTGCATGAATCCAAATGGTCCCATCCCCTGATTAAGAAATCGGGCTCAAGCTATATACATTAGACGGCTGACCAAATGGACCTCATTTGTGATTTAGCTGGTTATAAAAGTAAATCGTTTAATTTTCATAACGACTGATATGTCAGAGCTTCCGAATGTTTTGTAATCCTGGATATTTTGTGGCAAATGATATTGATCGGCAGTCGCGGGTATAATACTGAATCTATTGTGAAGTACTTACGTTGCATTCTTAATATTTTTTGAATTGTGTTTGCATGCAATACATTATTATAATTGCAAATAAAGTTCTTGGAATTGCTGAAGATTAAATCAAGTGACTTCTTGGTTTTCTTAGAACAGGAAAAAGAGAAATAATACTGTTTATGCAAGGTACCTTTGGAAGTACATCCAAAACCTCGAAGCCTATCTTTTAACCCAAGAGGAAAGACTGTGCAGAGTTTTTATCCAGAAATCCTCCTAAAGAATGACGGATATGGGCTCGAGTATTCTAAAGTTACCTGATATTTCTGTTACTGGCATTTGACAGCCGATGATCTATCTTTCGTAGAATTAGCGATTTATTATATGTGTATACGTTTGATACCCTTCCATGTTTCTACACAATTTTTTTATCTTCCAGGTTTCGGGTAACATCAAAAAGAAATTGTCATAGAGAGTAGTTAAAAAGCATATCAGAAAGCATTTGTGTTTAGACCAAACTCCCTCATACAATTTCACATTTGATGAAAAATGTGTAACTTTTGATATAACTTGGCAATTAGAATTATTACTGTGTCGCTATTTGGATACAATCAGAAACTATCGACGTGATTTGGAACATGACAACAGTGATATTCTTGGAGGATGCGGTATTGGTGATACAGATATTTTTGTCCTGCATCTACATCTCTCTACTGATGGTGGACAATTGTATAGGTATAAGAAATCAACAGTCTGGCCTGTCCATTGTATGCTTTTGGATTTGGCGTTACATCTACGAACCAAACGAGAAAATGTTATCATCCTTGGACTTTGGGAAAGTAGGGTTAAACCTGATTGGTGTCACTTTTTAACAGATTATTTGAAAACGTCTGGTATTGGTAGCCCAATGGACTTGAATCTGGGATGCTCATATATCAGAGTTCTACCGAAGTTGCATACTGCTGTGTTTGATCTACCGGCCGCCGCGAGTATCTTCAATCATCAACAATTCAATGGTAAATTTGGATGCTTGGTGCATCGGGCAGAGTGGTAAGAGCTTGCAGGGGTCACACTCGAAGGTACGGAGACGTTTACGAACCTATTAGTGATGATCAATATAGGGAATACAGTGAACTGGCTCATGTGAACAGTGAAACCTTATTTGGTATTAAAGGAAAGTCTTGTTTGTCAAATTATCTTAGTATACCGTCACATGTTTTACTTGATCCACTGCCCCTCGTATTTGAAAACTTTTAAATTGTTACTGAAAAAGCTTTTAGACTCATCATCTTATAGAGAAATTTATTTCATTGGAAGACATACTGTCAACTATGACAAGGTATTAGAAACAGTAAAGATTCCCGTTTTTATGGCAAGACCAGTTTCGTTAAATTATCGTTCATTTTGGAAAGCTCGTGATTACATGTACTTCTTATTTTTCTATAGTGTACCAACGATAGTATTGTCCTTGTTTTATAAACATGTAAATGACCAGAAATATGTATTTCATTTTTTGAAATTTTTGTATGGTTGTAGAATGTGTTATATGAGATCTGCGAGATCGTTATAACATAGCATCAAAGAACTTTTCGTTTACTTTCACTCTGCTTTGAATACTCTGTATGATACCTCCATGTATACTGTAACTATGCACCAGCTGTTACATCTCGGTGATCAAGTTGAACGTTTTGGAGCGTTACCATTTTGCTCTATGTTTTCTTTCGAAGCCCAGATGAAGGCGCTAAAATTGCATACCCAAGGAACCACAGATTACTTCAAACAAATGTGACAAATATTCTTTGTTAAAACATAGCAGTTGTTATTTGGATGTTGCTTCTTATGAAATTAAGTCTGAACTTTTGAAGCTTCTAGACATTTTAACGGATAGGAATAGTGATGAATATCATTTTCTTAACAAGGGTTGTATTCGTAAAGGTAAATTAAAATTTTGTTCGAGATCATATAGCAAAAGTGATCGATACACTTCTATTTATACAGCTACAGTAAATAGTGAAAATCAATTAATTGATGTCATAGAATTTATTAAACATGTTGATGGTCGTATTGTTGCCAGGGCAACTGTGCTACAATGTTGCACTGTACGTATGCTTGATTTCTCGAATTATGCATAACATGGTATACCTCGACATCTTATTGATCTTTAGGTTACAAATGTCTTTATTTTTGTTGTAAAACATACGGAGGAATTTTGTGAAATACCTGTATCATCTTTGCTGGTGCCTTGTGTAACTTTGAAAGGTTTTGATAGTAATCTGGGTGACTGTATGACATTGGTAATGCCTTGCACAGTAATATCGGAATATAATTAAAACACAGATCTAGGAAATAAAAAGATCGCTTATTCGCAGTGTCTTTGTATGTCAGCTAAAGAAGCCGAGAAATATTTATTTGCAGCGTTTCGCTTGCAAATGATGATAAATAGGGCATCAGACTTTAGTAGTCTGTGCTGTTGATTACTTAATGATCGGAAGCTTGAGACAAAATGAGCAAGCTACACGACGAGTGACTTACATATCCTAGATCTGTGTGAAACTTTCCTGTTTTGTCGCCGTAAAAATACTCTATGCTGTAATGATATTGTATCAACTGTATACAGAATTTCAATATTACATGTCATAAAAGTTCATATTGTTTGCTCTAACATACACAGAAATGCGAGGATGGTTTTGTGTACATTGCATTTTGTTGTAAGGATGAGAATTCAATCTCTATAGAGTACGCTTAAGTCGCAATAAATTGTGGGAGAAATATACAATAATTGCAATAAATTGTTCGTGGAATATACAAGAATTGCAATTAATATAGTAAAAAAACAAAGAAATTGCAATAATTTCATTGTAATTAATTGCAATTTATTGTCAAAAATATATGAGAATTGCGCAATTAATTACAATGTTTCCGTAATTTTGTCCGCTAGTGACTAAACACTAAAATCTATGATTTTAGTGATATTTGAGCTGAACTAAAGTTTTTGAATTACTTGACCTTTGACCTCATCTAATACAATGATGTAATCTCAGAGCGATCAATAATCATCATTTTATCAACCACCTGAACCAGATCTTTCCATTAGTGTTTGTTTTATTAGTTTTTATTGTCATTTTCGATTTCAAATAGTGATCTAATGAAAATTTGTTAGAAATTGGCGGCTTTTGACCTTTGACGCTCACCTTATTCCAGGGATGACCTTAGAAATAAACCTGATGCTGCTCTTCTGAATCCCCTTTCAATTATTATTCGATTGATGTGTGGTTTGGCAGAATTGGTGCAATAGTTTGGATAAGAAGCCCCAGTGGGGCGACGGTTAAGAATAATTACTGTTCACAACACTGACTTAAGTTATACATCTGGCATCAACTGCTATTGGTGGGAATGATAGTGGTTTCAATTATTCATATACGTGCATAATGCAGGGATCATGCTGGACGACAATCAAGCTAAGCGGTAGCGATTGACGACTTTCCATCACTTTAAGGTCCTACTGTAGTCAGCAAATGTATGGATGAAGAATAAAATTGATCACGAAATCCGCATTAGAAGCTTCAGTAAATTAAGACATTCGCGTATCGCACTGAAAAATGTCCCTGAATCTTCTTTCAATGAAAGTTGAAGATGTCAAAGCCAGTATCAAATCATGCATGTCATGACGCTTCAATGCTCTTGAATAATAGTTGAGTCGGAATGAGTCAGGTTTTTAAGGATGTTAATTATTATTTTTCTTACATACAAAATATTTCGATTATCGTACGACCTCTCCACGCCCGCTTCAAGGAACATACCACAAACCCTTCATCTTCCGTGTTTAAACATATTCAAACGTGCAATGTACAACATTCGGACATCAATATTGACATTCTGGACCACGATCATGACAACACAGATTTGAGACTACGTGAAGCTTTCATCATTAACAAATGTAAACCAACAATAAATAGTAGAACAGAACTTGACAGCTACCGTGATTTCCTTTTTTACTAATAACTTTATCATTTCTTTACTATATCATCTAACATAGAATTCATCCATCCTGTCAGGTCAATTTATGTTTGCTACTGGTAAAGATATGTAATCCAGTACAACCTGTTCATATCCACATTCCTTCATATCATATCATTGTAAATCATCATGTCATCCCATTGTAAATATGATTTTCAAATTCCTTGTAGTTTAAACTTCTAATCTTGTCAGGGCATTTTCCAAATACTTACAAGCTCTTGAATAAATTCTCGTAGCCCAGTTTTGGATCAGATGCTCGTATTTGGAAAATCGATAGGAGTAAAAGCCACAAGTTATATGAAATGTAGCGTTGATGGAAGGAGCACATTTTCTTCCGACATCTTCTCTGCATGAATGGATGTGTTAGGATGTGCAGCAACTGCTTCCGTTGGAATATGATGAACTTCACAAAGTCAAGTGATGTCACAACTTGGTCAATGACTTTTCGAGATACACACTACCGTGATCTATCAAGCTTTCCATTATTTCAGAAAAAGTAATGTTGTCATATTTTTTGCGAAATTCCTTTCTAACGCGTCCTTGGAATCTGCACTATTTCAGCAACAATGAACACAAGTAGATTAATGATAAGTAAGAAATATAAGTACGAAAGTCAAGTAAGGGGGTAGAAAGTTGAGCTCTAAGAGCATGCACCCATCAGCTCAATTTCACTACGACCGATTGAAGCCGTGCTGTGTTTGATTATGCTTTGAGCAGTGCTTCTCACTAAGGGCTGTTTCACACATGCGACTTATTGCAGCGCCGAAGTCGTGCGGGTGTTTGTTTAACATTACAGCCTATGGAGCCTTTCACACATGTCGCGCGTTTCATTTTGCCGCGGGAAAACGCGCTACATTGGTTTTTGACCTACCAATGTTCTTTAACATCATGCCAAACTGAGAGCATTTCTGAGTTCAGCATGATGTGGCGATCAAAACGCATTCCAAATTGCCAATTTTCGCTAAGTAGAACCGATTTTATCTGGAATAATATCTTTGATTTCCAAAGTGTTGGTGTTCTCGAACTTCGTGTAAATTAATCAATACTGCAGCCAATGTGCGTGCTAACGACAATGACTGGTCAGTCACGACTAACGATCTAGAACATAGCGTAAATCTGACAACATTTCTGAGTGCAGTATGTTACGGTGATTAAAACGCGCTCCGAATTGCTCAATTTCAGTCAGTAGAACCGATTCAATCACAAATAATACATTTGAAATTCGAAAGTGTTGAAGTTATTGACCTTGGCATACGTCAAACAATAGTGCCTTCCATGCGCGTGCAATAGACGATGACTGTAGTCAGTCCATGTCACCAATTTACATTTTGTCTTCGTTCTCAGCCGTCAGTACTCGGATTTTGGTGATTCACACACCAAAATGATTGCCAGAATATGAAGAAGTTGATGACTCGTATGACTTCCGCCATTCGTAACATGCAAGACTCCCAGAGAGCCCCTGCCCATGAACTATGCTTGCTTTATTGATTGACTGGACAGGAACACTTGCAAAAGCAGCGGATATTGACAATAGATGCAGTAGATTGTGAAAGTTGCTACTGTTCTTATCGATATGATGAAGTGGTCGCTTCCTGAAAATTTGTTGACTTGTGATATGAATAGATGACGCAATCGACCACTTTTATCGATGAGCTTATTGAATAGGTTGCTGAGATTTCTATGTTTATCAAATGAACTTACATGTCTTACATGTCAAATGAACTTACATGAACTTGCACAGAGTAGACGGCGAGACAAAATTGCTGAAATATGAATGCTTTATGTTGATTTTGAATATTACAGCGAACTATGTAATAAATTTTAGATATTCTGATAGCAAATTCCTACTGATTTCGATGAAAACAAGAACAAACACAACTAAAGCCTGCCTTCAGATTAATTTTGGTTCATGCCCTTCTCCAATATGCTAAGATACATCAACTTTCTATGTCTCATGAAATCGAGAGATCGAAATGGTTTGTCCGATGATTGACAGTCGCAGAAATCGAAGTCCAATGTGAAAGGCCAATTCCAAATTTTAGCGACAATCGCGCTGCAAAAAGTCCCATGTCTGAAACAGCGCTAAGGCTATGGATATGCGGCCACAAAGTGATAACAAAGCGCTAGGCCTCAGCCACACTGAAAGCAAAGTAAACACGAGCGTCCCGAGCAAACGTATCTCCGCAAGCTATCAATCGCTCTGGTTTGCTTTGCTCGCAGTGTGGCCGTCTATAACTGCTGCAATGATGACTTTATATTTGCTGCAAAACGCTTTGCTCGGAAACGCTTGGAAAAGCTCGCAGTGTGAATGAGGCCTTAGAAAGGTTAGTTCCAGTTCGTCGAGCCTATTCGTGCCTATTCGTCGAGCGATTTTTGAGATGAAATGTGTTGCCTCATCCAAAGCCTCCATATGATGCTATGACAAATGGCAAGCACACCCAATCCAACTCGCGACATTTGACTCCGTTCATTTGGACTTTTTTTTCAGCCGAAGACGCTGTGATGCGCTTCGCATAAATGTGCTGGATTATACATATCAGTGGTTATTACGAACCGGAGACAACAGAGATCTGCAACCCTCTAATTGTTTATACCTGAATACAAAAATAGTATCAGGATGCATGTGAATAATGATATCTGAAAATAACGCATAGTTTAGAGTAGATATCTCTGGTCTTCCAATGATCTCAGTGCATTATATGAAAAAATATCACACGGAAATTTTCATGAATGCTTAAATATCACATACATAATTTGAAGCGCTGGTGTCCAACGGAAATGTCTGCTAGTGTGTCGCTAAGCACATAAAAGAATTTTTTACAAAATTTAGCGAAATGGAAGCTTGGATTGGAGGCTTGTTTGTTTCTTATAATATGGTCTGTCGACGAGTTCCATCTTAATTGAGCGCATACAGTAATCTGCACTGTTCATTTAGTGTTGACACCCTGTGCGGAATTTTCTTGGTGGTAAGTAATGCCCCATTACCTGCAACAGCAATACTTCACGATTTCTGTGTTGTGTTATTAATTTAAATGGCGTAGAATTCTATTCAATCATTTAGCAACGCCGAAGGCCATGTTTGATTCTTGATACTACCATAAGTTCACTCATTCTTGTTCAGAGAGAGAGGCACAAATAAATGCACAATTTTTAGTTGACAAACTTTGAATGCCATCAGAATTAGACGGACCAATAAACCATTTATGCATTTTATCAAGCTTGAGTCATGCTATCTTGTACATGATTATGTCATGCTACATATGAAGAATGGCAAGATTCAAAATTTTCTTGCTTTCCATGCCTGTCAATAGGATCTGAGTAGTAAAGTAGAAAACAATAGTTTCACGCCATTGATGCAGTGGTATAAACAAGGGAATTGATGGAAATCATTCACGTCGTCTTCATGCGCTAAATGACTCGAATGGAAATGAATGGATTTGGATATTTCCATGGACTTTTGTATGGATTTCTATAGCATTTAGAAATCCATGGCTATTGCCTAAAATATTCCGTGTATTATGTACATAACAAACGGAAACCATCAGATATCAGACTCCGAATTACAGGCAATACTATGCGTCATGATAGATATCATACGATGTTTTCAAGCATTATCGTTTGATGTCATGTACTTAAGCTATAAATGGTCGTGGAATGGTGAGGAGCTCGGGATTCACAACCTCGGCCCAGTCAATTCTCCAAGCTTCAGGAGCTGTCTATCCCGAGTTCTCTGTAATGGATAAAGGATGGCTATGAGATTCTCTGGATATAGAGAGGAAAATTATTTGATGAATCCCGAGGGCTTTAGTCCGAGAGATTTAATCAAATAATTTCACGAACTATGTCAAAGAATCGCATAGCTATCCTCTATCCGTTATAAAGTAGGGCCTATGCCAGATATGTATGCTAGATATATACATACGCGATAGAATCCCTCTCTACCAAAATTTTCCACGGGAAAAAATTTAATCAAATATAGCAGGGATTTTGAAATACGATTCTACAACTGTGTAATAATCTGGTAAACTTTATATCACATTAGTCATAGACATTGTAGGTGACATTCAAGAACAGCATCTCTATGATAATGCAGAAATGGAATGGAATTTGTCATGAAGGTCGGATTGTTAACTATCTTTGCTATCTGGTTCACAATTTATTCTTCAATCATCATAGCAAAGACATCTACACACAGCGTGGGTACACTATAAATCCCATATTTTAAGTAACGTTTATGTGCCGCATAGCTTTGCCGTATCTCAACACAGCGATTCGATACGTATGCTTCAGTAATAGATAATGCATAGATTTGAGGTCATTATTGCTATAATTACCGAGAGCCGAAGGCTCGAGGTTATTATGACAAATATGACCGAAGAAAGCTATGCATTATCTGTTACAATGTATAATGCATGACTTTTTTCATAGAAGTCTGCACCAGGTTAATAATTTCCAACTAGGAAAATAATTACCTGCTTCGTGGAACTTATTAACCTGTGGACATAGAAAGCCTTGCAAAATCATGCATTATGATTTTGTTAATTTGTCGGAGACACTGATGTCTGCGGAAAATTCCTTCATACATAATCAGTGACATTTTGCATGGATTCCTTACCTAAACGTTAAATTAATTGAAGTCGAAATCTTCTCCTGAATTACATGTCTCACCTGTTCAAGTGATAAAAACAAAATTCATGGAATCATTCAGCAAAGGATGATCAATCTGGATAAGGATGTGAGTGCATTTCACCCTCAGCAAAGGTTTCATGTACCTGAAGACAATTCATTCAGAATTATTGTCAATTGTGAAATGCAAAATGACTAAATCGTTTGATTGTGAGTAAATCAGTCAACAAAATCAGTGCGGGAGTGATTATATTTAGTTTGAAATGACAGAGCAGCGCTTCAATATTTTCTAACGCTGGAAAATTATTCGCAGTCTTGATGACTAACCATCTTCAATTTCAAACAGATGAATTCTCATCTACTAAAAATAATGAATGAGAAATGTGGATTGTACCTCAGTTACATCAAAATCTTTCGTATCAGGAGTACAGCAACACATGTCGTTGTTATTCAGTAAAAATGTGTCTGTTGTCATCAAATTTCATCACTGAATGTTTGAGAAGATGTCATGATATACCCAATGACATCGGCTATGGTGTAAAATGTAGAGCTTCCAATGTTTGATAACGAAATGGATGAGAAGTCCGAACATCCGAGCCATGAAAAATTGATTAAATGCAATGATGTCACTGAGTTTCTTTACCAATCGCATCACTGAAGAGAAACTGATATCACAAGCTTCGTACAGAAATCATTGGTTGCGGAATAAGAAGCAGATGATGCTACAAAGCTCAAAACTTGAACGTTTGTCAATCGTTGTCAGATGTTGGGATATGGATATTGCAAAGTAAGATCAATGTGCTTCTATTTGTGAAAAATCGTTCAGATCCTATTGAGTAGATCACGGGCTGCAAGCCTTTTAAAATAAGTACGGTAAATGTTTTATATTTTAGAAACCATCGCTCGCAGAGTTCAGCATTTCCTGAAAGCAGTACACATCATTTCTGTCTAAATCATTTCCAAGTTTAATGGCAAAATTTGAACGGGAAACATCTCAAAGTTTAAGTTAAAAATGAGCTTTAAAAAGGTGTGAGGATATTTTGTACAGTGTACATAAATTCTTCAATAGACATGAAATTCAAAGTATTGCAATCTAACAAAAAAAAAACAAATGTACAGACATTGATGAAATTTGATCAGGAACTTTACAAAAGCGAAATACAACATGAATGAAAAAACAAGAAATGCTTCTAAAGCTCATTAAAGAAGAAAATTCACTATGATATCATTTTCATCTTCTTTTTCACATATATCCCAATCAGCCTATCAATGAAAATATTGATCATTCACGGATGAACAACTAATAATAGAACAAAGTCAAAAAAAGAAGAATTCCTGACTATCCGCATGACATTACTGATGCCATCTGATATTGCCGAATATTAGACAGGGTTGCCGCACTTGTTCTTTCAATTTCTTTTACAATACGCTTTGCTAAATTTCATGTGAAATATTGGAGCACCAATAAAAGCATCTCTAACAATTTATTGACTCAATAATCTTCATATCAAAATAGCATCATCGAAAGAGTACGTAAATATGTTTTGTGCAGATATATATTTAGAAGGTATCAAAATGTGACGATATTTTGATATTATCAATATCAGCATATTTATTTCAATTAACGAATTGTTGATGATTCTGCAGGATGTACGGAAATAATACCTCAACTAACAAGTTAAATGGTCTGTTCATCTCTTTCCCTTAGCTAATTGAGTATGCACTATATTACTTGTACATCTTTCTGTAATTATGCCTCTGACAGACATCGAATTTTGCAATCAGGCATACGTAACTTACCCTTCCTCAACACTTTTACTATTCTGTCAGCATGTTGAACAACGTTGAGTTCGCTTCTTTTGACTAATCTTTTGATGTCAAAAATGTTGTGTCAACACATTTGTAGAGGGGCTTCTGTTGATATCCTTGTGCTAATATGCTCCGCTCAACCGTGAAACAATATATATTCCAACATTTTGATGTACCGTCTTTTTTTTACTTCAGCCTCATGTAATGTCAGGAAATTATGCAATCCAGATTAGCTTTCATAGTCTTGAGCCACATTTCTCAATATTTTCAATAACCAGAAGTAATTCGCAAAAATGCTCAAAGAAGAGTAATTTCGTACATTAATTCCAAAACATGTGATACTGCCAAAGCAGTGACAATATTAACACTAGAAGCTCTGAAAATCGGATTACCTAAAACCGCGGACGGCGCTATAATTGACTTCTTTCAATATTTTGCGATTTTATTGTTGTAGTGTTCTATTATTATACTTGTTCATTTTTGAAAGTGGCATTACTTATCCTTTGCAGGCAATTACATTGTCAACCATGGGTATATACTAATAAATTTTGTACACATCGTGGTATTTGAATTTTGTAGGTCGGTTGCAAAAATGAAGATCTTCCCTTTGTTACATTTTTGCATTCCTCAGGGTGCTACTACAGCATCGAAATTCCACATGGAAATGTTACAGAGCAAAAAGTATGGCCTTGCCAGTGTGATGAATACTATTTCTCGGAACTAGGGCTGTTTGCTGGCGGATAAGCGTTGAATTTATCTTGACCAGTTCATCGGTTGAAGATTATAATTAGCCGGTTAATGATTACTTTAACTGATAGATATATCAATAAATGTCTCTCGTAACAAATCATTGTCTCTGATTCAATTGTGATTCAACGCTGATGAGGCAAACCAAAGACAGTTCAAGCAATAGTTCTCTATTGGCTCTGAGGCAAATTCGGTCGGTGAACTCATGATCATGTACATGTATACAAATTGATTATGTGAGTGAACAGCAAATCATTGGGAATTTTTCAACATAAAATAGTCATTAAATGAAAGACAATAAATAGTTAGAGGCACATTTTTTAGGAAGGGAGTCAACTTTGTCCTATAATTCTGTTCTTTCTTTTCTAGCATGGCATCCTGATATGCTTTGAGTAATGAATCAGCAGCTTTCTCCTTTTCTTCAAGCAGGGATGTCTATGAAACATAGAAAGTTTTAGGGTTTCCAACTCTCAATCCGTAGGATTTAGCATAGGCCGGTTTGAAAATACCATAGAAATTAACAATACCATAGAAAGTAATAGAATGGAAATTGCATGAAAATTACGGCACACGCCGGGGGAACTTAGTTGGGGAAAAATGCAACTTGTGCGATCTGGCTTCCATGTTTTTTGATTGGCATTTATATTTATCTGGCCAATTCTTGATCTGGATTGTTGGCCCTTGTCCAAAGACCATGTACTCAAAAGCAATAGTGAATTTACAAAATGCTGTGCCGACAGGATGACAAAGAAGGAAATCCTTTTAAACGTTCTGTACGTTCATCATTTTGAAATATCGCTCCGATAATCTATCAATAGTATAATCAGACTCTTATGCAACTTATAATGTCGATTTACAGAACAATCATAACTCCAGCTTGAAATCAGAGGCCAAGAAAGCCTAGAGTACTCATTTTACTTTGAAGGGTTCCCCTGTTCACTAAATTTGAATAATTTTCAAAATCTCTACATGCATTCGAATATCAGCTTCCAAAATATCACATGTGTCATTCAATGATTAATTGAAAAGTTCCAGCGACATTTCATTTATTTGAGAAATGATTGTCGGTAAAGAAACTTTCAATGTGTTTATTCCAGAAAAGCGCCAGGTTTCTTAGCCGCTTGAAGAAGAAATGATCCAATAATTAAACTTTCTATCTGTGAATTCTTCAGATTTTCTGACAAACAGTACACCGACCACTTTCAATTATGACTTTGTGAACCAATTTTTAATTCCAATTCCAATATTGAAAAATTGGAAAATAGTTGTCAGTGACTGCTACAAATAGACGCACTTATTAATCCATGGAGTAGTAGGCTATTTCACATGAAACAATGCCACCATCTCACTTGCAATGCTCTTCATGAAAATCCTGTAATTAGGTGTCAACAGTAATGGATAAAAGACCGTTCCAGGACACCATAAAATCAAAAAAAATAGTACTTTTAAAAACGACATAAATTTATGAATTTAGTCCCTTTTTCAGGTTTTTAAGACCTAAATTCATGAATTTAGTCCATTCAAAAAGTACCATTTTTTCAAAAAATGGTACTTTTAAAAACAACATAAATTCATGAATTTGAAACCTTTTTCAGGTTATGAAGACCTAAATTCATAAATCGGCTAAAGCCAGAGGAGCTTCGCTCCGATTTGGGCGTTTTTAAAAATACCCAATTTTCAAATTTTTCAAAATCTCAAATTTGTGATTATGACATTTTTCATTGCTTAAATCATGACCGTTCCAGGACACCGAAAATCATAAAAGTTGAGTATCTTAAAATTTGAGAATTACAATCGGGCGAAGCCCTAGAACCTTCGGTTCGATTTTCATTGCTTAAATCATGACCGTTCTAGGACACTAAAAATTATAAAAGTTGAGTATCTCAAAATTTGAGAATAACAATCGGGCGAAGCCCTAGAACCTTCGGTTCGATTTTCATTGCTTAAATCATGACCGTTCTAGGACACCGAAAACCCGGACACCGAAAAAATCATAAAAGTTGAGAATTTCAAATTCATGAATTTTATCCATCTTTCAGGTTTTTAAAATATATCATGTGACTAAAAATATTTCTTTAAAAATGGAAGAAACAAAAGTGGATGAAACAAAAGTGGAAGGAACTTCAGAAATGGAAGGAACCTCAAGAATATATCCTTCGTTATCATATGAACGTAGTTCTACTTTAATGGACATTGAAAAGATTAACATTGAAAAAAATGAATAAAGAAAAACACAAAGATAGAGTAAGGTATATGAAAGATAAGGAATCTCAATTATTATTAAGATTAGAGCATTATAAAAAATTAAGAAAGAGATGGAGTAAAGTTAAGAATGTAACACAAGGAATTGGCATATTCTTAACAATAAGTTTAGGTGCTTTAACAATTGTTATATCTTCAGGTGTTTTAGTAATTCCAGTAGTTGCTACAGCTTTAACAGGTACGGGTGTTTTTGCAACTTCACTTGCTACAATGTTAGAAAAATCTTTAATAACTAAGAAACGAAAATCATTAAAAACTAAGCATTTACATATTAAAGAAGTATATGATAAACTACATTACTACTTTCAAAGAGTATGTGATGATAATGTTATTACGTTAGATGAGATTGAAAAATTTGATCAAATAGCTAATGAAGTAAATCAAATATCATTTCAATCGCAGACAGAAAAAGTTGATGATAAAAATAAAAAGGATGGTAAAATTTCTAGTGATGGTAAAACTTTTAGTGATGATAAAATTTTTTTAGAAGAGCTAAAAACTTTATTAGACAAAACTTTATTAAACAAAACTTAATACGAGAAAATTTTAAACGAGAAAATTTTAAACGTGAAAACTTTAAACGTGAAAACTTTAAACGAAAAGATTACAAACAACAAAGCAATAAAAAAATAATTTGTTCAGTAAAATGTTTTTGCTGTATGCCAATGTTACCACAAAATTCAAATATTATATTTTAAAACAATAGACAAAATTAAAGCTGATAATAAAAAATAAAATATTAAAACATTATATTTGTATATTTTTATTACTCGGTAAACAATTGTTCGATAACTCTTTCATGAATTTTTTTATCAATACTAATTGTGATAAATCCATAATCTTTTGACCAAGCATTATTACACGATTGTTTAAATTCATCTTTATCTCTTATACATAAATCTCTTAACAAATCACTTAAGTTTCTTGCATTTATTTCAAATAGTATAAATATATTTGCATTCTTTCTAATAACACTTCCATCTAATGAATACATACTTTGTGTCAAATAAAATACACTACAGTTATTATGTCTACCTCTTGTGAAATAATTTCTTTGAACTGACTGATTTCTGTCATTAACACAATCATCAAAAATTACACAATGTTTCATTGTTTTATCTAGTTTACTAGGATCTTGCATATTACCACTATCATCTATTAATTGTATTTTTATATGCTTATTTTTATTGGATTCAACTAATTGTTTATTTTTTTGCTGCTTCTTCACACCACAAATTTATTTCTTCTTCATATTCAGATTTTTCGTATTCTTCGAATAGAGAAGCAATTGCTGTTTTTGTAAGATTATTTTCAAATCCATATTTTAAAAATTGATAGACGGGTTGTTCTGCCGTTGTTGTATAAATTATAAGATTGTTATAATCCAAAAAATTTGGAGACGTTAAAATTTTAAATAATAGATATGTTTTTCCACATCCTGATCTTCCGCAAATAACTGCTAAAACTTTATTAGATAAATTTGGATGATGATTAAATTTAAGTTTTTTTTTATTTAAAGACATTTCATTCATTTTTAAAGTAATAAATTCATCCATTATTGAATTAGTGTTTTTAGAAACAAAAAAATAAAAATAAAATTTTAATTTAAGTTTATTTTTTGTTTCTAATAATAAGATTAATAAGATTAATAAGATTAATAAGATTAATAAGATTAATAATGAAAATGATAAAAAAAATTAAACTTCTCTATTGTAGCGTAAAAGTTTATACCTCCCGAACGGGAGTTTATACCTCCCGTACCAAAAGATCTATCATAATCTCTTCACCTCCAAAATTTATTTCTTGTCCTTTTTCATCAGTGATTCTAATGCCAATGTTGTTAATAGTTTTTCTTGTAATAGGGAAATATATTAATGTTTGTGGAATTACATTTAATCTATAACCAATGGGTACAGTAAAAGCTGGAAAACTGAATATTAAATTTGATAATTTACCATTTATATATCCTCCTTCAATAATGTCACAATGTACAACAATTGAATTTATTTCAGTTATTTTTGGAATCTTCTCACCTAAATGATAACCTTGACTATAGGTTTGTTTATTAAATCCTAATAGCTTTGACAATGATCTATCATGATTAAAATCAACTTGATGATTTTCGTCTAAAGTAAGAGAAAATTTATTAACTGCCGGTTCAACTGCAAAATGTAATTGTTTCTTATCTTTAAATGGTATACCTAAATGTCTCTTAATTTCATTTGATATTGTTTCAACTTCGTAAGAACCAGGAAGAAAAGTTAATATTTTCCATGTTTTGCCTTTATCAGTAGAATATCTAAATTGATCATTCACATCTTTGATAACGTTTTGAATAGTGTTAAATGTGGAGAAACTAGTCAATGCAATTTGATTATTTTTTATTTTGTTCTAAATGTAGAATGGGTTCTAAATTACAAGTGTGTGATGAAGTAGTTGTTATAATTTTTAACGTCGTACTAAATTTTGATGAACCCAAAATCTCTGTTAAATTTTGTAACTGATTATTAATTTTGTCTAAATCTGCTGAACACATTTTTAAACTAAAAAATTAAATAAATATTTTTTATAAAAAATTAGAAACAACATATTTCAGCTACACTTTTATAATCCTCTTCATTTAGAATCTTCTTTTCTAACAGTCTTTTCAATATAGCATGAATTTCATTGAAACTAGAATTATGTCCTTCTTTTATTGCAGATATTAAAATATTTAATCTATTTAGTAATTCTTGTGGATCATCTGGTAAAAATATGGTTGTTTCTGTTTTCTGTTTTTTTGTTTTCTGTTTTTCAGATAAACCTTTCCCTACTTTAACTCCCGTTGATAATAAATTTTCTAATTGTTTATAACGTCTAAGAGTTTTTACTGTGCCATACTCTATCTAATATAGTTTTATATTTTATTAGATCTTCTACAGCATAATTTTTTAAATCTGCTCCTCTTAAAGATCAACAAAATTTCTATCTAAACTAATAGGTTTTTTATCTGGAGTAAAAATTAATCCTCGTAAAGGTTGTGGAAATATTTCTTTACCACCAAGATAAAATCTTGCAAATAATTTTTTATCTAAAAAGAAAGTAGAATGTTCGAATAACATAGATTTTGGTAATTTTTTATCTATGTTTGCCTCTAATAAACCATAGTCATCTAATAGTGTTTTAAGTACAGGATACGCTATATAAACACTTTTTTCATTAAGTTCCTTTTCAAGAGTTTTAAATGGTTCGACAGTTTTTTCATAATCAGTTTTTACTTCTTCAGTTATTTTTAATTTATCAAACATATCAGATTGAATACCAGCTTTTATCATTCTATGTTGAAGATGATTTTCTTTCATAATATTTCTTTGTTTTATTAATTCGTCTAATTGTTTTATTCTTTTAAAATTATCAGCTCTAACTTTATCCATTTTTATATGATAATTTTTTATTATTATTTTATTTTATATTTTATTTTATAATATTTTATTTTATAATATTTTATTTTTTATAATATTTTATTTTATAATATTTTATATTGTTATATTGTTATATTTAGAAAATAGAAATTAGAAAATTAAAAAGGTAAAGTAGTTATTCCATCAGGTAAAATTTTTCTTTTATCATCAAATGGATCTAATGCTAATTTATGTTCTTCTTTTAAATACATTTTATGTTTCTTTGAATTAAGTCTATAATTATATGCTGTTTTTATTTCATCATTAAATAATGCATTTTTATAATCTTGAAATGTTATTTGATTAGCCACTGATGCCTTTGAAATTCCTTTTAATGTTTTATGTGTTTTAATATTATTAGTTGTATCATAACAGTAACATTTAGATTTTAAAAATATAGCTTCTGTTATGAAATCTTCATTTCCTTCTAATTCATCTTTTACTTTACATAAATCAGAAGGATGAATAATATCTTTTATTTTATTAATTTCTTTATCAAGTGAAGAACCATATGGTACTGTTAATTCTAAGAAAATAGAATCGGTATCTGTAAAGTGTAATTTATAGTTTTTGCCATAAGCAGGTGCTAAATAATCAATATATAAAACTATACATAAATAGTTTAGCTAATTCTAATATAGTGATAAAAGAAACCAATGAAATTAAACTTATCATGTTTTACAATGCTTCTTCTTAGATGAACAGCACAAAGTTCATCACTGAATCTAGTAGTTCTTTTATATGTAGGTTTCCTTGTTAAATTTTGAAATCTATCTCTATCATAAACTATTTCAATATTTTGTCTATTACGTACATTTTCTAAAGTCTTACCATAAAATGCATTATTCATTAATTTGAAGAAAACGTTTCCAAAATCATCTTTATTTCTTTTAGCATTTTTACGTTTTTCAATATTGAACTCTATATAATTTTTTAACCATTTAGATTTTCTATACTCTAGTTTTCGATGTATTTTGGTGAGAATCATGCCATGATCTAAATACCAATCTAGCATTCTTCCTTCAACAACATACTTTCCTTTATTACCTTGTGTTAACATAAGTTTTTTTGTTGGTCTGTATTTTTTCGGAATTATAGATTTTTGATAATCTGAAAAATCTTCTATATTGGGAATTTTGTTTTCTGGACAGAAAGGATAATATTTTGTTGCTTCTTTTATATAATCAGGGTATACTAAATCAACTTCATATACATAACCAAAATTATTTTCACCATCATATGTTCTTTGATAAACAAGATTATTACACCATGTCATTTCACCTGTTGGTAATTCTTGTATCATGCAAGAAGAATATAAGCTATTAAAATCATAATATAATAAATAGTTTTCTCTCATGAATTCATCAATTGCATTTTCACGTTCTACTCCTTCTCGTTTCGTTCGAAAAATTTCTAATATTTTTTCTTTTTCTTCTGGAGATAAAGGTTTCATTATTCCATATTCTTGTGGATTTACTTTCTTATTATAACATTTAACATATCTATTACCTAAAACTGATGAAACTCACCTCTAATTCCAGATTCAAAAAATAATAATTTATCATATGTATTTTCTTTATAATGTTTAAGTTTAACATTTGTATGTTTTAATCCTGCTAGCCATGTTAAACCTGGTGTAGAATAACAATAACATGGATCTATTCCGTAATATTCTAAACACATATCACGAAAGTTTTCAAAAAGATCAGCTAGTATTAATACATCTATCTGTAGATATTTCATTGTATAATCATACATTGTTTTACAATTTAACTCTCTCCAATTTTTTTCAGCTTCTGCATAATCTTCTTCAGATAATTGTGATTGTTTTAATGTTGATTTAAATTTATTTATTGGAGGAAGTTGTTCTTCTTCCATAATTTTATTCACAGAATTAAAATCTCCAGTTATATCAGTCTCCGACTGTGAGCCACAGGCTATATACTCATACGGAAATATTCCTTTTAAAGGTTTTAAATTATATTTATTTAATATTTTACATTGTTCAGGTTTCAAAGTTTTTCCCATAACATCTAATGAATAAGGAGTAAAAAATCTAAATGCATCTAAAATTCTAATACAACCTAATTGCATTGAAAAATATTCTTCTTCTTGTTTACATAGTACATTTATTTTTTGTTGTTGTAATTTTTCAGATGAAAATAAATCTTTCATTACTAGATGGAAATCATATTTAGAACCATTATAGAAATATAAAGGAACAAAGTTATATTTAAATTTGTTAGCATTAAGATTACAAGAATTATGTGCTGCACCTCTATATAATCCATTTAGATGATCATGATCTTTTACTTTATCAATATATCTACCTCTGCCAGTTTTATATTTATTTGTAAAACCTTTTCCACAGTAATAACAATTTATTTCATCATAAAATTCTGTTTCTTTCTTCATCCGTTAATGGTATCATTGGTTTATTTGTTTCAAGCAATTGTGAAAAACGTCCTTGTAATTCTTCTACTTTCTTTGTAAACATTTCTGAACTGTCTTCACCATAGTATTGTAAATATTCTGATTTAAATAATTCAGGATAATTCGAATGAATGTACTTCCCCAAAATAATGGTTTTTGTTCAAATATATAATTTTCTTTACTTTGTTCAGTTGAACTTTTTCCAGGCGCCACTTTTTCAGGCGCACTTTTTTCAGAATTTATAATTTTCAGAATTATAATTTTCAGAATTATAATTTTCAGAATCGGGTGAAGCCCTGGAACTTTCCGTTTGATTTTGTGTCATATTAACATTATATGCTTCAAAATCATCAATAAATAGTAAAGGGTACTTTATTTTTAAATACCATTTATTATATTCTAAATAATCATCTTTAGGAAAAGTATTTTGAACTGCTTCGTTTTGTTGACAATTTTCCAAATGTCTATTCATTTCTTCTAAAGTTCTAAAACTTGTCATACATTGAAGACAAGGAAAATTTTTATTATCTGAAGTTTTTGTAAATATAGAAACATCTTTACACAATATAAAATGACCCTGATAATATAATATATTCGCTTGTGCTGGTTGTTTTGACTGTTCTAATTTTACAAATTCAACTTTATATATTTCATGTGTTTCATTAATTTCTTTTGTAAGATTAAATGTATTTTGATAATAATTTTGATTTAATATTTGTAGCTGATAAATATATTCTTTATCATATTGTTCTTTATATTGTTGTAGACATTTTTTTAAAGATTCATTTATTTTTTGATTGGTTTCATTTTCTTCATTATTTGATTCTTTATTATTTTCTTCATTTAATTTTTGAATTGTTTCTATCTTATTTTGATATTTATGTTGATATTCTTGTAGTAACATTTTTGTTTGTTGTTGATAATCTATTTTACATTTTTGTAAACTTTTATTTAAATTTTCTAATTTTTGTTGATATTCTGAAGATAAAGATGAATATTTGTAATTATAATCATAAGTACGTCCTTTATAATTATTATGATTAATCATTATTGGTGATAGTGTTTTAACATGTTCAAATTTTTCAGTACATATTATATTTCCTTGGTAAAAAATATTATGATGCATGTAATTTCCTCTATCATTATATACTATTTCTGATTGGCATAAATTTTTATTATTCAAATAAAATTTTTTTGAATCTGAGTAAAGTGGAGTAATTTTACCAATAGAAACATAATTCACATTTAATTCAAAAACATTTACTTCAATTAAATTTTTATTCTTTTTATGAAACTTTAGGTAACCTATTATTAATCATATGGAAATTCATCTAAGCCATCAGAAAGATCAAATTCACTTATGTATTCTTCTTTATTGTAATGACTTAGTCTTTCTTTATGATATTTTGCAGGATGTAAATGTGCTATAATACTCCACAGAAAACAATAATCATCTTCATTTTTTATGTTGATTAATTGTGGTGAACTGAAAGGTAAAGGAACATAACTTCCTCCTGTATTATTTTTATATTTTTCAATTACTATTTTCTTAGATAGTATTTTAACAAATCTCCAACCAGATTCACGTAACTGGGCTTCAATTATACAATTTTCTAATTTAAGTATCATCGATTCAAATATGGGTTGTATATCATTTACATTATGAATTTCTTGCGAATTTGTTTTTTTTATTTTTTTTTAAAAAAAAAAATGTCCTTGTATTATTTCTTCAGGAATTCCATCAGGTCCATTTTTTGTATAAAGTACTTCTACATTCATATAACATTTGAAAGATTTCTTAAATATATTATAAAAGTTGGTTAGAATATCATAAAAAGTTTTATCGGTTTCATTATATTCAACCGATTCAACCGATTCATTAAATAAATATTTTATATCTGTTACGGCTTCATCAAATTCATCTATTTCGTTAAATTCATCAGTATCGCTAAATAAATATTTTTTATATCTGTTACGGCTTCATCTTCACTATTAAAAAATTTTTTATATTCCGAATGTGAATAATCATCAAACATTTTTTTTAACTTTTATAATCAGTAGGCAATGTTTCTAGATAGTTTTTGGGATGCTGTATAAAGGCGAACTATTGCCTATAATTTTTTAATATATTTCCTTCATCAACTCGTTCTACATTTTGTAAATGCATTTTACTTTGTAGATGAGATTGATAACTTCTTTTTGTTTGTAACTTTTTTTTTTTTACATAAGACACAATAAAATGTTTTCATTTTTTATTTTTTAAAGAAAAAATTTGTGTTTTAGTTTGGTGTTTTTTTTTTTTTTTTAAAAAAAAAATTTTTGTTTTAATTTTTAGAGAAAAAAAATACTAATATATCTGCAAAATCGTGCGAAGCCCTAGGACTTCGGTTTGATTATGATAAATTTGTTTTTAATTATTAAGTATTTCACTGTACACCATTTATTAATGGTTTTATATCATGATATGTTTTTTTGGCTTCATCAAATGTAGATTTAGCATCAGAAAATGTAGATTTAACATCAGATATTTTATTGGGGTTGCTTTTCTTAATTCCCGTTTCTAACATCATTGATTGCAATTTTCAAATAGATTTAATGTTTCATTATCTTGTAATCTGTCTAGGGGCATGTGGGGTATACCAAATTTTGCATTTAAATAATGATCAAAATAAAAAATAAAATGTATCAGGAATTAATTTTTAGTGGTACTTTTATGGCTTCAGAACTCTAAAAAGTGATAATTATTTGTTCTATAACTTGATTTGATAAACTGGTTTTGTATGTTTTTGTGTCATTTACATTCTATATCTGAGAATAATCTTGAGTGTGGTATGGAGTTATTCTGAATAGATTTTCATGTTCAGTATCTACTAATATTATTTAAAAATCTTTATCATATACTCTGCCATTATGTTCACTATTATGTAGTCTAGACACGTAGGTTTATTCCATTATCTTATGATGGTGTATTAATATGGGATAAAGGCATATTCATTTTATAATTTTTTATTAATATTCATTAAAGAATGCTTGCATTAATTTTGTCGTAGTTGTAAAAAATGTTTGAATGTTTTCTCTAATCTTATTATCTACATCACAAGCTTTATGAGCTATTATACAACTAATTTGAATATTTTGATGTCTTCCTTTTGTAAATATTTCTGACATATATTTTTTGTTTTGATAAACAGCTTTGCAAACATCATCCTAAAATTAATAAAGATTTATTTTCAGGTGGTTACCAGCAAAAATCTTTCCATATCTTTGTAAACTCATCTAATTGTTTATCCATTATAGACGTTTGTAAAAGTTGGCCCATTTTACAGAAGTTAGTGCATATACAAAAAATATGTTACTTTTGTTTCCATCACTTATAATATTATGGGTTTTAATATATTTTTTAATAAACGTAGTCTTACCCACTTCCAGTTTTACCGGTTAAACAATGAGGTAATTGTAAATTTTCTTGATACATTTTTTTTCCTTTGTTTAAAGCTATTTTTATTATTAGTTTTATCCTTAATCTTATTCTTCCTACAGTCTTCCATCCTTCAAAAGTTTTTTTTTCTTGATTATAAAAAAAATTATTCTCTTTTGTTCCTCTGTTAGAAAGTAGACCCCATTGGATTTCCACAATACATGATAACAGAGATTGATAAATAAAAAATAGGTTAAAATACATGCTATACAATATTTTTTATACAATGAAATTTTAAAAAATAATCCAAAGGACGGAGTGTAAGATCTGATTGTGGTATTTTTTTATTAATGAGATGAATTAGGGGTAGTAGGTTGTCTCTAAATATCTTTTATTATAATTGTTATTTTATCTATAGTTTATCTATATGTTTTGTTTTTTATCTATATTGATTGATATAATATTTTTATATATTATATTATTATTATATCTTAGGTCATTTATTATATAGGATTATCTACAATATTATTAATATCTTTTAGATTCGGATCTTGAGGGGTTAGTGATATCTTGAAACTCAGTGTTATTCATATAAATTTATTTATTATTTCGTTTATTGCATTAAGAGTTAGATTTATGACGAACCTTAGATTACTTTTATTATGTGTTTTTTATTACTTTTATTCCAGCTCCGTTTTGGGATGTGTTTAAAAACCGAAAAGTGGAAAGCTTATAAATCTTCCAAATTTTCGAGGGCTTTTATTCATTTATTATTTTTTAAATAAAAAATTTCAGTGAATTAGTTATTTTTTTAATTCCGGACTCGCATTACTTACACTCCTTATGAGTGTTGTTTTTTTTTCTATTGAGAAACGCTCTATGTAGATAGAACCTCCTCGTGAATGATTTGATCGGACTTTTTGTTCCCCTTATACTCAAAAGAGAGTGCGGGATATGTTTGTTCCGAACCTCTTTGCCTTGTCCTCTGTCAAGGTGTAGATACTTTGCGTTAAGGAAGTAATTTTAATAAAATAAGTATTTTTATTCTTTATAAAATAAAGATAAATATTTTTAATATACTGATAAGACGTTTATGTTTGAGTTTTGAAACATTACCAAGAACTATTGTTAGTTGAAATACAAAAAAACAGTATGTTTAGTTCGCTATAATACAGATATGTATTTTTAGTTGAAATCTAAGAAACAGTATTTTAGATTGAAATACAACTATTTTTAGTCTGAAAATGGATCAAACTTTATTTGTTTGTATGATAATGACTAAAATATTAAGAATGTTTATTTATTTTGACATTATAATATTGTATTATCTTGAATTGACATTTGAATATCTATTTAGATTGTATGGTTGCTTGTTATCTATGTTGATTAAGTCTTTGGACATAGTGTTACATGTCGCTGAAAAATTGTTTCGTTTATATAGTATAAGGTTTTTGTCTGACGCCAAATCCACTCTACTGATGTTAAACTCTTTTTCTTTTATAAACAATCCTTACAACTGTTAATATTAATACTATTCATTAAAACTCACTGTCTTAGGTTTAGTAATTATTGATACTTCATAATTGACATGTACTTGAGTATTTGCATTTATATTTGTGTTATCTCTGTGAGAAAAACTCCTTTTATAACAAGAGAATTATATATGGATTAGTAATTCCGTTGAGAATTGTAAAGAGGATTTACGGATTTATTACTAATTCAACGACGCCATAATATGAGTCTTTGAATTTATCTTTTTTTTCTTTTTTATACAATCTTCTGTTTGTTTAATACATAATTTTTAAATTAGACGTTGCAAAATTTTTATTGATCATTGCTCTAGTTATTTTTATGATTTACATCCTGGAACATCTATTTTTTTATGTCTATTTCTTTTCAACAAATGATTGTTGTATCAATTGATAATTTTATTTCTGTGCTACATGTATTATTTATTTTGAGCTACGTTGCGATTTTGTAGTATATATTTGATTTTATTCAACATATTTTATTTATGTAGGTCTACATTTATTATTTTGAACAAAAAGGATTATGTTTTGTTGTATGGTGCACTAGGCTACTACTTTATTTATAAGCGAGTTAAGGTCGCAGAGGTGTATATTTTGTGTTACTGTGTAAATATATTTATTATTATTTTGGCCTATGAGAGTGTGATTCTAGGTGTACAAATTTTTTATTCTGGAGCTTGTCCGCTCTGCGGCATTAGGATTTGTATTTATGTTTAATCACGTCCACGCTTTTGGAAGTATAAAGATGTATTGCTTCATTGTAATCTGAAATAAAATAAATGCTTTAATCTTTGTAAATTAATGGTTGCTCTGATTGAATATTATTATTACATGAATACTATTATTAGGTTGAATATTATTATAGATGAATCTACTATGATTTTTAGAGTTGAATACTTATTATTAGGATTGAATACTAATTATTATGGTTGAAATTGATGTTCATATGCATACCACATGGTGTTTTTTTCCTAGTGAGATATCAGGTATAATAGTTGTTTGATTTAAAATTTACGCATTATTGCAAAAACAAACTTTGACAAGAATCTTATAGTGCATTTCCATTTTTTTATGTCTCTTTATTAGGAGAAAATGTGTGTTATTTTTTATAATGGTATTGTGATTATTTATAAATTTATGCATTTTTGTTATAATTTACTAGGATGAGTTGTATTTTTGGTGAATTTATGTATGTGGAGAAGTGATGGTTTTTGTATTAATTTTATGTATTTTTAAATACAACTTATCGCGTGATATATCGCTTTCATTCAACTTTACACAGTATTGTTTTATACATATCTACGAGTGACGAGAGATTCTCATCTGCAATCCAAAAACTCACAAGAACAGAGAATTACACCTCTTCTCTCTCTCTATATCGCGCGTTTCTACGTCGTTAAACTGACTGTTCCCCTACACAATGTTGGCCTGGAGGAGTGCATCACATATCCTCGACAAAACATCTCTACGAATCAAGCAATAGAGACATCAACCAATATACGTCGCCAATGCAAAACTGAGACGCGTTCCTGGACACATTACCATCTTCCCGACAACTTCTTCCAAAATACAGACTATTTACACAAATACTCAACACTATAGTTAAGCACACAAATCCAACTGATTTAAGTAGAAACAACTTAATACTTAGCACAAACGCATGGTCTGTTTGGTTCTCCTTACATCGACGATTGGACAATCTAGACAACTGCTTGGCGTCACTAATTAATCGCGCAGACACAATCATTCTACAAACGAAGACACGCGCATATCTCTTTCAACAACTTGAGATAAATAAACCTCAGGAATAGAGAGCTAGAAGCAGATATAGCAACAACACTGTTTTCACAACAAAGATTGCACGAACCATCAAAAATTCTCATCATTATATACACGCTCGAACAGACTGAGATACAACAGATCCTCGCTGATCAAGTAAAATACACAGAGCAAAAAGTGGCTATCAGAATAAAAAATCGTCTTCAACGAACACTATACTGCGAGAGACGATCAAAGTAGAAACTCTCTACGTCACCTGACAAAGAATTCACAAAACAACAACACTACGATTATATAAGCAGTGATTAGCACAAAGACCCTAACTCTCCATCACGGATACACCCAACACAAACCACTATTTTGAACATGCGACTGGCACGGTCTCTAACATTAGCTCAACAGATGAAACAACGATCTCTAGACGTAACTCTGCACGATAACAACGATGACACTATCAACGTCAAACTCTACAACAAAGTACTCTGCGAGTTCAAATGAACATCTTCTTCACAAACATCAATTTTAGACACTTGTTCGCGTTAACACCCATAAAAGTTAGAGACACACTGGAAAACGCTACACAACAGCAACATAAAGAAATCCACTAATAGTACAGTGCAAAAAGCAATTAGAGGGTCCTAACTCAAACACAGTTCACAGTCCCTCAACTATTAAAGCGCGGCGCGCATACAAGATTAAATCAGCATCAAACTTCTGCCAGTTAAATAGTCATAGAGCAACAATAGAGCAAGCGTTACATCACACGCTGCGCTACTGAATCGCACAGACCTATCACGGGCAAAACAAGTATCATTTGCAATAGAAAGTTTCGATATCTCTGTAAGTATAGTGACATCTCGAGACATACTACAAAACATAACATACATATACTACTACATTGTACGTTCACAGGAGTCACACAATTATCTACACACTTAAATTATCTATCTTACCTACACTACAACTAATCATCACACTCAGACATATAAAAATATAGTAGATCTACCACTTGTCATAAATACACAAAATGATGAATCATAGAGAGTCTTACAAACAACCAAAACAGTGTAATCCACATAATATAAAAGTATATAAATTTTAGTAGAAGAGACTTATATATAAATCAGATAGTGTGCGTATAAGACCAAATAATATGCAGTCTAAGACGTCTCACACGATGAATACAACACAAGACACATATAAAACAATTACACGCACATCTGAATGAGAATATAAAACACGACAGATAAATACACCACTGATGTTACGAAGACTGTACAAATTCAGCACACTCTGACACAAAGAGACATGCATTTAGCGGCTGGTTGGTGTTCCGATAAAGTCTACAGACCCGAAAAAACGCACAGACTGATAAATCAGCGTTACAGACACAAAAATAACAACATTTTATTCTTGTTACTCTCTTATCTTCTTCTATAGTACATGGAAACACCTTCGGAGGCGACGGGCTTCCAGGCTTCTGCCACGATCTCCACCGTAGAGTAGAACTTATTCAGAGCGCTCACACACCAACAGTGTTATCATACATATTTACTTCTCACGATCCTCTGAAACACTGCCTACACTAATTCGTTGAACACAGCATGCAAACTTCACAAACAGTCTGCTATAGCATTCACAAACATTCAAACACAATTTCTGCTATTCACTGTGACAACTCACGAATGCACAGAGACCTAGATTTACACTCAGTTGGCAGGCGCGAGTATATAGAAAATACTGAGCGGAGACACAACATACACAAAAGATATCCAAGGCACCTCGTCACTAGTGCGCACAAAAGACATGAGAGTAATGGCTAGCTGTTTCGAGGGATGTGAGGTGCGTAGATAGCGAGGTTACACCTATAATCATAGAATCTATAATAACACGGACTTGATCACTAGGTGTGCTATACCCAATCCGTCAGCGTGCAGGAGAGATGTGAGGATCTGCCTATAGTGTAGGTACGACACTACAGGGGCGAGATTTCAAAGGCCTGCTTGCGAGCATCGACAACACGGACGTCACCACAACCAACTAGAACTAATTCCGACCTCACGAGCCATGATATAGAGTCATTCAAGAATGAACTATAAAAACAGACTAACATCAGAGAACCTCAGCAAAAGGGAATCAAAATTGAAATTGGAAAACATGTAATGTTCAATAACTTTAACATTATCTCACGGCTTAGCACTCCTTATGAATAAACATACACAAAAAAAACCTCTCCATATGGACGTGAAGAGTGATCTGAACATCACTCTCTATGCGTCGAGAGTACAAGGTCGAATTCATAGTACAACCAAGAGAGATAAAACAAACCACAATCAAATGCGTCAGCAATTCAACACAATAACACACACGTGCGTGAGCGCCCCAACACTCGATCTATATGTCCTACAACTAAGAGTTCTACTGCGAAATATGCGATGTGTAGCGGCAGAGCGAGAGCTAAATAACAAACGTCTATAACACGGGCAAGACACATCACATTTTTAGACTATCTACACACAGTAGCTAAAAACAAACATTTATATACGTCTCACTGGCTAGTATAATAGAACAATCCAGAACACAAGACCCCATTATTTCACTCTGACAAGCACAAACTGTCCTTCGCTTATAGTTCAGAAAATACAAATTTATAGCTCGACATGACACAGGCTCACAACCTAATATCAAACTCACATTGATATCGAGCACCTAAACCAAACAGTACAATAGACTATATCTTACACAGAAACTGATGAGTCTTTCCTGCTGTATCACCCGGGATACTATCTCCGAGCCGGCTCTGCGGCGGAGCGTGAGTGAGAGAGAGTCGTGTGTCATAGAGTAAACACTGGAGGAAGATGTAATCTTCTTGACAATCGAGCTCAGAGTCTCTATATCAATTATTCAGACACCGTGTGCTCAGTTCGAGATGCCACAGATGTGAATATTCATTTACACATAAACATGTGATTGGCTATATTTTCTCTACAAACCACCATATCACCTCACTGACCGATAATATACACTGCAGAAGAATAATATTGTTCGTTCCCACATTATACTATCTAGAGACAAAATGCTTCAGAATATGATTCTGAATTCATGTCAAACATATAAGCACAATCAAGTCTGATTACACAAGTTTTACATTAGATTGAGAGAGAACAATCGTCTCTAATACATTCATTTTATTAACAATTTGAGTGTGTGAACTAAACTATATATCAATGCACGACCCGTGCGAGTGGTCATTTATCACGTGAATACAAGAGCACTGCATAGGAGTAACAGAGATTACGATGAGTGCTGAGATAACGACAATCGATCGCGAGTACACAGAGTGAGTGCCGTAGACAGGTCAATTAGGACATGAAAGATTAGGAGACTAATTATGCATAGAAACAACAGAAAAACAAATCTAATGAATAGAGCATATCAAACAAGATAGATCTTGAATCTTCAACACCAACAAATAAAGTATTACAGATCATGGAAATTATGGGGTATGGCGGGAGGGCGTCTGTGTTTCGGGTATGTATTATATTAACAGACTTAATTTAGACCTATCTCAATTATCACAAGTTAAATCTGAATTATCTGTCAATATTCAACAGCAAAATAAGATTTAATATGTTTTTGACTACACAACAGACCGGGCGAAATATGTGCAATTTACAGCGACATGGAATTCAGACCTTGCAACTTGGGGGATAAAGCACAGTGCCGTTCCCTCAGTTTTATATAAGAGTTATAGACAAACACTAACATTGAGCATGACAAAAATTAAATACTATTACAAAAAACACACCATATGCCAGTGATACATTTCGAACACACAGAACGAGCGAGTTCAGTATACAACTGGATCTAGCTAGAGAGAACAAAGAAGATTTCTTAATGGTCTGAGAATAAATCTGCACAGAACACTGCGACAATACATACTCAGGAAGACCACAACAGTGGCATAACAGAGTTTCACTCTAACAAGCAAAACAGTACGTAGTAATACTAAGATATGATGTAGATTACAACCAGAGTTCATTGTTCGAGGACCAAAGCAGAGAGCATTATGATTATATAGCTGCGGCGTCAAAGATTGAGTGTACCATGACAGATGGTGAATGTTCATACGGCACAAATAGTCGGAGGGACATAATGGCTGCCAGGTTCAGCTGTTACGAGGATGTGAAAACATTGTGACCTGGACAGACTGGGTTGAGGACTGTGTAGAGAGCACTGAGTTTGAATTTTAGTGGCGTATTAGTCTGTTGGAGTGTTGGGAAAAGAAATGACACATGACATGGGAGTGATTGAGAGGTCACTAGATGCCATGGTATAGTCGTATGCTCGAGGCTCAGAGCGTGAGAAGGGCACAGGAGATTCAGATCTACTGATGTATCTGTATGTAATAATGGGTTATCGTGTAGGGTATTCGGAGATTTTACTGAGTCATTTGTTTGTGGAAATCTACTTAGGGACATGGTGAGAGGTGAGAAGTGAGTACTGGGGGCATCAGTACAGAGCAGTGTAGTTCAGAACAAGACACATTGTAGGACAATAATTGTTGGGAAGGTCTGAGTCTCTTATGGATGCGTGTGGGGACATTCTATCTGTGTAATGATTAATAGAGGGGTAGGAGCTATCTGATGCACACAGAACTGCATGTCGAGAAATTGTGATCTTGCGCGGGATAGACATGAGAGCAAGACCCTAAAGAAAAACAGGGAGTCTACATATACTAGCGACTTGTCAGTGAGAGAGTAACAATTCTTATTGGTGAACTGTGCACAATGTGCTAATAGTTTACGTAATACTGTCTGGTGAGTTACTTGTTATATGAGCGTTAGGACTAGTACAATATGGAATTTGGTAGTTACCAGAGGTGTTAGGGGATTTTTAGAATCGGTCAGCATCTGATGAGGGAATGGGTCAGAATACACAAACAAGTTAATATTAGTGATGATGAGAGAATAATCGCGATAGTACTGATCTATCAAGTAAAGCTATACAGGGGTAGTGTGATTTACTCACAAAAGACATATATATGGTGTGGAGCGTAGGAGGGCACGAGCGTACATACCACATAATTACATGTTGTGGTGTTGCGTAATTACGATATGCCAACGGATGGTAGGTAGGGGAAGTGGATGATTAGATCTGTGTATGTGGAGGTACGAGGAGGCACAATCGATGGTCTTTTTACTCGTTGCACACACCTGACACTAGGGGAGCGGATGGTCTTACACGACTATCTTTAACGGAGATGTTCGACATTAAGTGGGTGCGGACATCTGGTTAGATAACTGGGGGGGGTGGCAGTGGTGGTGGTAGCTTATATGTGCTGGGAGGATTAAGTTGGAACTGCACGACAGTAGTGTCTCTTTTAGGGATACAGTTGTATAGTCTACTCTCCAATGTACGGTTAGATTGTTACTAACTAGGTTAAGGTGGGATGAGGTTTGGTAAGATCCGTGGGAGGTATACTAAGATATATGAGGGCATCCACTCAAGGTTGTGCATGGTGAGTTGTATTTGAGAACATCAAAGTAATACTTAAGGAACATAGGTTCTAGCAATATTCGCTGAAAGATAATACTACAGGCATCGGAGGTGGATGTACTCAAACATCACTGTAACTATGTCGTTTAAGGGGTCAGGTAAGCAACGTCAGTGTAGGTTGATCCTCGATAGTGAACGAAGATTAGTCGACGTAGCACTACAAATACTGGAGCAGAGTCAAGGAGTGTCCACAGCAAAACTAACCGGTGTCTAGATTAGAATCTATGAGAGATTCTAACTGCGATAACACTAGAGCTATGACATCGGATTTTATTGAGTCACACGCTAGGATCACATCAACAAGATCAGACAATTAGATCATATCGGACGTCGATATCGTGAGAGGTAGGTGAAAAGAATAATCGCTGAGACCATGTAACTCTAAAGCTCAGAGGCGGCGTAGTTTATAACAAAACACTATCTCTGGACGTATCATCTATTAAGAGCGCGAGCAGTTTGTAAGGTGGACAGACAGTTATACGAGGACACACAGAATCGTACAGCAACGACGCGCGTGTGCCAACTATGTACATATAGGACATGTGGTGAATAGAACACACACCGAGTAAGATACTTGATGAATAATGAGATGTGAACACTTCACATGCCGAATACGACATGAAGATATTCTCGCATTTAAAGTCGTGTAGCAAGGAGTGCTGCGCTTCTTACACAAATCGAGGCTTCTTACATGAGCGTAAAGCTGGCTGGACGTGCACATCATAGGTAAGATCCGGTGCATAATAAAGTAGATGAGGCAAGTGATCATGATAGTGCATGGATCTGGACACTCTAAGCGAGTACCCACTGACAGGAAATGCGTACGAGATCACAATGTGAGAATCAGAAAGTAGGTGTTTATGAGGAAAAGAGTTTAAAGAAATATAGGAGAGAGGGTAAGTATCAGGGTTTGATGGTCATATATTCTCTCAGATAGAATTATCGCTTTACGGTTAACTATAGAATCAGAGCTCTTTGATCAAGACAATGTAAGTACTGAGAGAATGACACAATCTATTAGCTGTCGACAAAAGTTCTACAAACACAAGACTATATTTAAGAGCTACTCTGATAATCTATATAGAGTTGCTATCTAGTATCATTATTCGCTCAACTGAGCCGCACGGGATAACAGGCGCCATACATCTACGTCTGGGAACACGCGTGATCACCACTTCTCTCACGATAACGTGTGATGATTCACAGAGTAGAGGATACCCAGGTAACAAGAATGCTGGCTTCAGTCTACTTAGGAGAAGCTTGGCAGCGTAGGACTGGAGAGTGACATGGCACGTACTACAGGAGTAAACGTCAAGAAAACAGATCTAATATAATATTGTAGTCTTGTGTTCTCAGATTAATAATGGACAAGTAGTTGTGTATAGCAACATCCAGCAGAGAATAGGATTGGATTCAGCACTCCTCATGTGACCGAAATGGTCTCACTCAACTGAATACACGACTGGACAACAGCGAGAGAGGTATTGTGATAACAAAGGATTATCGCGACGGTAGCGCGGTGAAATAACTTACACCTAGCGAGGTGTGACACTATTCTATCACTATAGACTACCTTAAACTGGACGATGTGTGAGTCTAACCAAAATGAGTGATGAGAAAACAAATCGAAAGGCATTGAGAGAGAGTGCAGGTACACTCATCTAATATCACAACAGATCCTGAAATTCTACCAGAGACACAGAAACTAACCAGAACTAAGTGCTGAACGGAAAACATGGACTTCTCATTAGTCTCTCTCTATCTCTCTCTGTCTTGGAGGAGACTCATAATTCCTCGAATCAGTACTGCAAGAGTTTGACTGATCTTATTTAGCAGAATATGTACGACGATCTCAAGTATACCAATTCTATGTGGATCAGAAGTGCTCAGGAATGAGCAGAGAGTTAGAGAACACAGAGTAGTGAAAATAACTGTAGGAAAATATCTTCAGGCTTGTATATCAGCTCTGTATACAGTCGTCAGAACAAGACAGTTGTGAGAGTATGTGAGAGGACACATATACGGTAAGCCTCTGACATAACATACTTAGCACAGAGCGGAGGCATACACATTGTTAGCGGGAGAGCAAGAGCATGAAGAGATTACATACTGAGAGAGAGTGAGGAGGATATTTAGGGTATGGTAAGAAAACAGAGCTTTAACCTTTAGGTGGCGCTTTAGCTAGCTTCGCTTGAGTTATAGATTGTTTTAACTCTAACATAATATCTAGAAATGGTACTCCTTTTTGTAATTTAAATAAAACATAAAGACATAATTGTCCACAATAAGTTGTTCCCGGGTTTTGAATTTGAAACGTATTGTATGTTCCCGTTCCAAGTAATTCTTTTACTTCATTTGTAGGTGGAAGCCCGTATGAGTCAAAATAATAATTATCTCCGTTTTTACTAAAGATACCTGCTGACCAATGTACGCCGTTTTGGTCTGAAGTGTGAAGATTCGTTATGAAATTTACAGTTATTGATGGAACTTTGTTCCGGGAACTGAAGTTTCCTGATGGCCTATTTTTTAGGAATTGTAATTCGTTTCTCATTAGAACATGAAAATTCTTTATTCCTAATCGATTAGCGATTTTCTTTAGGTCGAAATTCGTTGTCGTTTGTGTTCCATATAATTTCAAAAACTCATTTATGTTGCTCATTTTATAATAAAAAAATTTCTTAAGGGACCCTAGAAGTCAGAAGGGAGGGGGTATTGATTTAAAACTGTTCTCTAATGATGTCTTTCCTTACTACTTATTCGATTTTGAAATGATTATATTATAATTATTCTAATCTATATTGTTTTATATATTACCATTTTCTTCATGAACTTCATTTGTAAAATATGTTTCATCGTTAAAATGATTGTTTAAAATTGTCATAACAACTATCCCGCATGTCGCCGTCCATGCGTTCTAAATTTAGAAGAAGAATTTTATTGTCATTTGCTTTTATTGTCAATGCACTCTTATGTGCTTAATCTATTCATGTCTTCACAATGGGAAGTACTTTACTACCCGTATGTGTTTGGCAAACGCTAAATGAATTTTGCAAATCGATTTCTAAAACTGAATTTGAAAATAGACTTTGCAAATGGATTTTGAAAATAGATTTTGAAAACAGATTCTGAAAATAATTTACGTAGGGTAAATTGAAATGTCAAAACTTTACGCACGCGTAAGTTGAAATGTCAAAAGTTTACCGATGGGTAAATTGAAATGACAAGATATAGCATGATAATTTTAGGGGAAAGCTGCTAGATGTTTCTCTCTCTTCAATCTCTGTCTCTCTCTTCAATTATCAGGCAGTGTACGGGTTCATTGAATAATTTTGAGTTTATGAGTTACAATGATCTTCTAGTTCACACAATTAGTACTTTAAATAATGTTGAGCATACAATAACGAAGAATGACTAAGTAATAATTGCGTCTTCTTAATTTATCATAGTGCTCTAATCTTAATAATAATTGAGAACCATTTCACCTGTTTTTAATTGAGATAACGAAGGATATATTCTTGAGGTTCCTTCCATTTCTGAAGTTCCTTCCACTTTTGTTTCATCCACTTTTGTTTCTTCCATTTTTAAAGAAATATTTTTAGTCACATGATATATTTTAAAAACCTGAAAGATGGATAAAATTCATGAATTTGAAATTCTCAACTTTTATGATTTTTTCGGTGTCCGGGTTTTCGGTGTCCTAGAACGGTCATGATTTAAGCAATGAAAATCGAACCGAAGGTTCTAGGGCTTCGCCCGATTGTTATTCTCAAATTTTGAGATACTCAACTTTTATAATTTTTAGTGTCCTAGAACGGTCATGATTTAAGCAATGAAAATCGAACCGAAGGTTCTAGGGCTTCGCCCGATTGTAATTCTCAAATTTTAAGATACTCAACTTTTATGATTTTCGGTGTCCTGGAACGGTCATGATTTAAGCAATGAAAAATGTCATAATCACAAATTTGAGATTTTGAAAAATTTGAAAATTGGGTATTTTTAAAAACGCCCAAATCGGAGCGAAGCTCCTCTGGCTTTAGCCGATTTATGAATTTAGGTCTTCATAACCTGAAAAAGGGTTCAAATTCATGAATTTATGTTGTTTTTAAAAGTACCATTTTTTGAAAAAATGGTACTTTTTGAATGGACTAAATTCATGAATTTAGGTCTTAAAAACCTGAAAAAGGGACTAAATTCATAAATTTATGTCGTTTTTAAAAGTACTATTTTTTTTGATTTTATGGTGTCCTGGAACGGTCTTTTATCCATTACTGTCAACAGCTTCCACAACCAACTTGGCAAATAGTTTCACTATTACACAATGTTTCAGATCGAAGAAGATCTACAAACCATAGATTTTTTCCATGTGCCATCATTGTACATAAGCAAGATATCAAACTTCCATTCTAGTGTACTATTATCTACTTCTATGGAAAATACAGATTGCAGAATTTTCATCAAAGATGTTGAGAAAGTGCATTGTCGTAAATTGTAATTAGCAATCAAAAATGAAAAACAGAGACAAGTGCACTAACGCCATTCCTAACATAATTGATTAAGAGAAAACAACAAAACTATGAGTATTTGAGCACGACACTGGTCTTACAATACGCCAAACAACTGAATAAGAAGTGGACACCTGAAGGCAATGCAATTTATTACATTTCGATTCTTGCATTAACAACACTACAGGTATTCTGCGTGGAATATATGTTTAGTCACGAAAAATTCCAATCCAACTCAGTATCAACTGAACATCAGAATCAAATCGGAATCAAATTCCCGACGAATTATTTGAATTTCAAGAAATTTGCAATTGTGTGTAATTATTGTTTGTGATTTCTTATCATTCAGGCAAGAACTACGCCTGTAGCTGAAAGAGTATCCTTCCGCTTTCATTTGCAGAGAATGTCGCGTTTAATATCACCGTCAGAAATTCTTGATCATGGATGCTTACTGATGAAGGCTTCAAATAGTATTGCTTCAAGCATATTCATATTTGACAGCTGAAAGGATACCCGGAGACATAACTCTTCTCAACGTCCACCCACAATGCTTGGTTTCTAACTTCAAGAGATCATCACATTTGGGAAATGTGCGATACTTTATGAAAACTATGAATGACATATTATCAAATTGATCACGTTATTGGCTGAATTAATCCAGCAGATTTGAACGAATACCCAAAAATCCGTTTAGAATTAATTGAGCTGTCTCAAATTGAATTCAATGGGGCAGGTATAGTACATCACTTATTTTGAAATCATCGAAATTGTACACAGCAAACAATGAATATTACTAAATGATTTTTTCTTCCATTTCCACATCCGACTACATTGACGGAAGCATTGAAAGCTTCCAAAATATTAGATCGGAATCAGAAGCAATTGAAATTTGCAAAACTATATATTTTTAAGTTCTCCTGGACAAGTTGTGGTGTGTGATGTGATGAAGATTTTGTCATCTCTTAGATGGTGCACTCACTTTACTTCACTTCTCGTTTTACGTCCTTCTGGTCCCATTGCTTGAGGTTGGACGGAATTTGATGACTCTCTTCCACTGGTCCCGATCCTGGACAAGGTGCTCGCTGATGTTGAGGGCATCCAGGTCTTCTTGAACGCAGTTTCGCCATGATTTCCTTGGTCTTCCAACTGGGCGCTTTCCCTCCACCTTCATGGATTCCACTCTCCCGATGACCTTCTCTTCCGCTCTCCTGACATGAATTCGGTTCCTCAGGTGTGTCAGCCCGCACATTTCCATTACATCGTCATTAGTGACCCGGTCTCTCCATTTGCTCTTCATCATGTAGCGCAGCATCCTCTGGTCACACACTTCAAGTCGGCTTCTTTGTTGCTGAGTCAACGGCCAGGTTTCCGCTCCGTGTAATAGTACTGATCGCACACACGTTTCATACACTTTCGCTCTACACATTATTGGGATGTCTTTATTGCACAGCAGGCTGCTAAGATCCCTCCATTTCAACCATGCTGCCGAAATTCTGGACCCCACCGCCTTCTCTGCTCCTGCATCGCAGCTAAGCAAATCACCCAAATAGCAGAAATCATGTACTTCCTCTACGTAGAGGCCGTCAAAGCTCAAGGAGTCCTCTGGTATGTCATTGTGTCCCATGCAAGTCGGACAGCGGAAGTTTGCAATTCCTGTCACCTTTCGCAGACGAGCACATTTCCTGTGACACCATTTCTTACAGGAGACACAAAGGATGGAATTGACACCAACTCCCCTGCCACAGCACCCACTCGGCCACTTGCCAGACTGCTTCGCGTTTTGCACCTTCTTTCCTGTGACCATAATCTTTGTCTTCTGCATGTCCACTTTGAGACCACGTTGTTCAAAGTCAGTTTTCCATCTGCAGAATAGCTCCTTTGCCTCACTCTTGATCTCAGCCGTTAGTACCAGATCGTCCGCATAAAGTAACTCCCAGGGACCATGGACCATCACCTCTGCATTCTTTGGTCGCCTCTTCCATTACAATCAAGAAAAGTAACGGGCTCAGCGCTGAACCTTGATGAACACCGACACTGATCTGAAACTCTTCTGACATGCCTGCTAATGTCACCACTTTCGAGGATGTATGCTTGTATAGGGACATTACAGATGCTACGAGGTACTCGGGCACATTTTGCCGACGAAGTGCCCACTCAATAACTGCACGCGGGACTCGGTCAAAGGCCTTCTCCAAGTCCACAAATACATGAAACAACTTCTTTCGCACCTGCGTATACTTTTCTTGTACTTGACGTACAACAAAAATCGCATCAGTCGTCGACTTCCCACTTGAGAACCCAGATTGGCGAGCATCCACTTGCACGAGCTTCTGAAGTCTCTCTTCGAGAACCTTTTCAAACAGCTTGAATACATGTTCCAGAAGCCGAATGCCTCTGTACGATCCACAGTTCAGCCAGTCTCCTTTATCCTTGTACAATGGGATCATCAGGCTTTTCTGACAAGCTGTAGGAATTTCTTTCAATTCCATAGCTTTATGAAAGATGAGCGTCACTTCCTCAATAACCACCTCCTCCGCTCCTCTCATCAACTCTGCTGAAAGCCCTGACGGTCCAGGAGCTTTTCCTTTCTTCATGCTTCGAAGGGCCGCGCGTATTTCTTCATTGGAAATTTCTTTAATGGGTCCTTCAGTTGCGTCGATTCCTTCAACGGCAAATTCGTTGCTCTCGTTCAGAAGCTTGGAAAAAATACTCCTTCCATCGTCTGCACACATCTTCTCTCGTGAATGTCTGTCCATCAACCTCCTTGATGTATCTCCTCTGGTTAACATCCTTCCGATCCCCTTTCATCTGTTCCGCAACCTTGAAAATTTTCTGCTGCATTTCTGTGGCGCTCAAGTTCTCTCCCCAGGCCTTCCAAGCGGCTTGTCTGGAAATCGCAACCTTCTTTGCCAGTCGTGACTTATTTTTGTAAACTTCCCGATCAGCTTGACTTCTTGACTGCTGCCACCTTTTTATCTTTTATTGCCTCTTAAACAGTCTCATTCCACCACCACGTCTCCTTTGTATTTGTCTCTTTTCGCCTCTTGTTACTCCACAGACTTCTTCAGCTGTTTTCAGGATATTGTCCTGAAACTGATCCCATTCACCGTGCGTCCCCAACTCTGTTCTTTGCCTGTCTCTCTTCAAACAGATTTCTGTTTTCTTGATCACGAAGTTTCCAGACCTTAATCTTTCGTGCATTTATTCTCTTCCTCGGATGTTCAAAGCCCTTTCTCACTATATCCATGGTAAGTAGACGATGCTGTGTTAGACATGCTTCGCCAGGAATTACTTTGCAATCCCGAACAGAAGCACATTCTTCTTTCCTCATCAGCATAAAATCAATTTGCGCTCGACTGTCACCACTTTTGTATGTTATCTTCTTTTCATCGTCCTTTGCGTATGGTGTATTTACAATCTTCATTTCATTCCCAAGGCAAAAATTGAGGATTCGTTCACCGTCTCTATTCCTTTCTCCGAACCCGAAAGGTCCCATGATCTGTTCGAAACCGAATCGGTTGCACCCTACATGACCGTTAAGATCCCCAACTACAATTAGAGATTCAGATTGGGCCACAGTCTTCACTCCGTCATCAAGATCTTCCAAGAAGCGATCTTTGTCCTCTCTTAGCTATCTCTTAGATGGTGCAGAAAACAAATTATTGGACATGCTGGTGACTCGCGTAAAAAACAGTCCGCAGTATTTTAGCAATGATGGTAAAACCTTTCTTTTCGAAAAAACCATACGTGCATTTGTTATACGTCTCTAACCAGTATTTTCACTGACTTCAAAATTGATCAAGCAAATTTTAGTGAATGCTATTGAGACTATGAAGTCTTCTGGTGGATATCCATACTTTATCTAAAGACAGATGATCATGCAGCAAATCGAACTCTCTCTTCACCAATTCAGAAGGATCACAAAAGCTCAAACAATTTCTCAGTGAAACACATTGCCTAACCTCAGCTACGCCCAACTATATATTATTTTATCTCGTTCACGGATTGAACTTACATGACTAAACAGTTGACTTACATCAAATGATCATAAATTCACAGTCCCAAAAAGTCTGGCAAAGATTTCAAATTCATGACTGCTTCTTGGCCGGCTATTGCTGATTTATAACAGAGAGGAGTGAGGGAGAGGTCATCGTCAATTCGTCCAACAGATTTATGCACTCATACTTTCCATCTTTCTTCGTTCGAAAAGAAAGAGAAAACTTGTTTTCTTCAGGTGCTTGACAATATATCTGATAATTGTAATGATACATCTGCATTTATATCATTTTCTTGGAATTTTGAAGCAATTGAACGACCGTAGTGTAACTGCTCATAATCATATCCAGTTGATTGATGAAACGATGTTTCCTATCACTCAGGAAAGCCATATGCCCAGAAACCTAATTCGCCAGAAAACCGGCCTACACTAAATCCTACGGATTGAGAGTTGGAAATCCCTAACACTTTCTATGCTTCATAGACATCCCTGCTTCAAGCATCTTCTTCCCCTCTTCTAATTCAGGTGTCATTTTCCGCTTCAACCGTTCTGTGTCATCCACTTGCCGCCTTTCTTCTGTCTTTCCTTTTCTTCTTCTTTTAGACATATCTGATATTGATGATGCGCTGTTCTTCCAGCATCGAGCATATCCTTAGTAATGTGGAAATCACGGCAGACAGAGTTATTGTCCCTTATCGTACATTTTGTTCGAAACAGGGCTTCTATAGCGCCATCTTGCAGTTTGTTTCGCTTTTTTGTGAAGAAGTCATTGATGTCAGAGAACCCTCGCTCACTATCACTATTTCTGTGAGGAAGTGAAAGACATGCTAGAGCCAAGCGAGAAAAGTGTTGGAATTTCTCCTCACTTTGGTTTTCAGTTGTGAGACAATACCCCAGAATTGCTTGACTTCGATGGGGAAATTGGATGCATATTCCAAGCAGAATCTGCGGTAGCCATCTCTTAGACTATCGAGATGCTCAGATTCGATCACGTTGGGCATTTTACGTGCTTCACGGGTGACTTTCCTTGTAAATGCGTCCGCATTTTGAGATGTTTTGGGTTCAAAGAAACTATTGAGTTTGCGCAGCGAATCGCTCTCCAAGGGCAGGTACCCTTTCAATTTTGATACCAATGCTGCGTAGAACTCGAAAAAAAACATATTTATCTGCTACCGACATGTTCAGCAAGAGAAGGCGAGTAGAAGTACCAACAAAAGTACTGATGTGGTTATCGAGCGGAAAACCGATATCATACTTTACATCAGACACACTTTTCGATGCCGCAATATGGCCAGTGTTTACAAATTTTGCCAGAATTTCCTTGTAAAACCCCACCAACTGAGAATATAATACGTGAATCAAGGGAGCGTTGTTTTGAAAATGCGTTTCAAACTTGGAGATCCAGGGCAGTCTATTGTTCAGAAATAACAAGTCTAGCTCAATAGACGTGTCCTCGGTCTGCTTGCACAAATGACGAATCTTCTGTTCAGATATGCACATTATGTGCAATATTCCCACTGCCACGATTAATCACAAAGAGCAAGTCTGAGATCAATTTATCATGTAACAACAGATGCATGCAGATAGTATCAAATTTCGCAATTGATGTGATGATTTTAGAACATCTTAAGTAAAAAATCGGCGGAAGTTTTTAAAATCACAAAAAGTCCACCAACTTTCAAATGCATAATAATTTTCCGCAAATTCCGCCGGAGTTGTAACACTGGCTTTATACAAATCATCTGTAGTAACATTTAGTTACAAAAGGCATGAACCAAAGCAAATGTCATCTTGGGAATATTTTCTCAACGATTTCAAAAGTAATCCAGGCAGCTCGTGCTAGAATAGACCCATCTTTAGGTGCTAGGCATGCTTTATCGCCATGCAACTTTCCACCTCCAAATACTTTCTTTTTTAAATGAATCTCTCAATACAGAAAATAGCTCGTCTTTCTTCGGGTGACATTTAAGCAGCTTGCAAGCATTTTATCATTGCATTGTTATTTAGCGAATTAGAAAATATCCGAGGCACAGTCTCTGTAAATGGTACTTTACTTGGCTGAGTCAAGCAGCTTGTTTCACGCAAAAGCTCGAGAGTGATCATTTGTGAAGTGAGCAAATTATCAATTTGTGAAAACAGGGAAATGGTGTTGAACAGTATACGTACATTTCACGTCCAAGTGAATGCAGTTTTATTTGATCGATCGTTACACTTAAGCGAAGATAATCAGTAATGGTAAAGGATTTCACAATTACCAGAATATCGCATTCAGTGTGAATCATAAAAAAGGCGAAGAACTTTCATTCCTCGCTTCTCCAACTTTCCAACTTCCAGTTTTCCAGACATTCATTCAATACAATTTAAATGGGTGGACGTTTCATATGCTTTCAAATCTGAATAAGAATCCACAAACAATGTCTCTTGTGCCAAAATTTCCGTGTTCATCAGTTCCATTTACTCGATTGTTCCTTTACGACAATTTTCCATGCAGACGATCTTTTGTGGGATATTGCGAGACACGCATGTTAAAGAACTTTTGACGACGGGAGGCAATGCGGTTTTGCATCATCTGTTACACAAAGATTGTGATTCTGTTTTTTCCATTTATTTGTATTACAGGAATAATCGACAAAATCGTGTTTCTCAAAATGTTCAGACCAAAATCTGAAGTTGTTGTTTCTCTGCTTTGCAAAAGTTAAAAATGAATACTTCCCACTTTCTAGGTATTTAATTTGATCCACTTCTGCAATATTTCTGTATTTGATTTTGGAACATGTGAAACTTTATCTTTGCCGATGTTTCCGACTCACATGTGATCCTGGAACACAGCATTTATTACGCAAGTCATTTTTTCTGACAGCGTTGTTGAAAACTGGACGACTTCCATGTGTTACAGAATGGAAGCACATAAGAACATAGAAAGTTGTAATTTTATCAAGACTCAACTTAGGCGTCAAATTTCAATGTCACTTCCTGGTCAAGCGCAGATAGCTTGAGTTCTCTGGTACCATAGACTTCTAGATTTCTCTGGACAGATAGGTGAGCAAAATTTGAAATCACTATACATGTTCAGGCCAAGCAACGTTTGTGTTACAAAGATCGAATTTTGTAGCTTATCGCAGTGATCAATGACTATTTGGAATGAGTCTCCTGTGCGATTCATTTCAATGCAGAATACCAAACATACATGTGCATACCGCTTCCGGTTGTCAACCGAATTCATAACAAAGAAATCTGAATTTGAAAGGTGTATTTCATTCCTTTTGTTTAGCATGCTGCGCTGCTGTTGTATTTTGTTAGCACTTTTCATGTGATATTTTAATTGCAGTTGCATCGAGTTAAGTAGTAGAAAGCATTATATCCCAAGTAAACATTCACTTGTGTAACTTTCACTTCCATGAATCTGACTTCAATACCACCACGAGGTACATAAATCATTATCGCAAACAAAGAGGAAAAATGAAGACGTGTGATCTAAAGGAGTGTCAACAAATTTCTTATCTGTCTAGATACTGCTCCAAACAACTCCAAAGCCGCGATCCGGTAGCTATATTTTCAAGCCTGGCAATGGAAACACACTCGGAAGATTTTATTGGAAGAGATCAAATATCTTCTTACGACACTTTTGTCTAGTCTACAAAGAAACCATTCTATCTGGGTTTGTGTTATTTCAAATCGATCATGGACTAAATGGGGCGACCATGAGTTGAAATATTCCCTTCACTATTGTCACATCATTTACTGTCGAAAAATCTGCGAATGTTCGCATCCATCACAAAGAAGAAATCCAGTTCAACAAGCACATATCATCTATCACAAGTTTTCCATCCAGTGGCGAACTTGTGGGGTGCCGACAGTGGCCCTGCCGATGGGGGGTCCAATAATTTTCTTGGGGGGCCTGTGCCCCCCAGGACCCCCCGTAGCGCCACCCCTGTTTCCATCTGATGACATTTGTATAATATCCGGATGACTAGCCAGTAATAGAAATTCGAGATCGGATTCAATTATTTTATACTTGGGAAAGACCGACAAAGTTGCTGGTGAAGCCGAAGTCAACGGACGGAAGATTTCCGCTAGATCCACCAATAGCATTGACCATGGTAAGGGACAGTTTCGAGACGAAAAGAGAAGCCGCCGATTCCTTCATTATGAATGTCTTGAAAGCAAAGGGAACAGAAGCAGGATCAGGACGGACAAGTGAATTATACGGGGGATCCTTCTTTGCATATTTACTTTCATCAAAACGATGATGATGAACACAAAAAGCATTCCCAACTTGAGCAGCCACTTCTGAGAAGGTCTTAACAGATGTTGAACGATCAGACCTCTGACGGAGAATCTTCTGAAGCTAATGACCAATACTCAGGGAAAGTACAATCGGATTATTATGAGAAGTGGTTTGGCTGGATAGGTCAAATGAGTGGAGCAAATTATTTTATCTACATGCGTCACCTACAGAGAGTTACAAGAAAATCAAAAACAATTTCCTTATTGAAGTCTTCTGGATTCAGTCTGAGAAATGTAGATGATAAAATATAATGCAGTCAAAAACACATGATCAGGATGTTTACATGCAAAGACTGATTTCAATATGAATGCTAATAATCGAGATGATGTCATTGGTGATTGTTGCTCTTCACTCTTGAAATGTAAAAATGTGATTTTTGTCGTGAATGCACTATCACCAATAGCGGCTGGCAATGTTCGACATCAATGATTTCCCTGAAACTGCAAAAACTTTGAATGGTATTAATCATGGGGTCTTCTCTTCTTCTCTACCAAAGTAATCTCTTCAACTAGACATTTTTTGCTGGAGGGTGTTCTATGAAATCAAATTGAATTGTATTAAAAGATAGAAGGAGAGCCAAAGCTGCAATAAATGTTGTCAATTATTATATATATTGTTTTTCCTATAATAACCCAATATTTCGGCTGTCACAGCCAGCTTCAGGGGAGCAAAGGTTTACAAGTTCGCATGGATTTCAAAATTTCTTAAAAGTCTATGGCATATTTGGCAACAAAAATAAGGATCATAGCACTGCAAAGGCGGTTCCCAATATTTTGAATATATAAATTTGAATTGTAATAGAAAAGTTTTTGCTTCAAAAAATGAAAGGACAGTGCTCATAATATCGATGAATATTTGATGATTCTTGATGATTTTTTCCAATTACTTCTTCGTAAAATCTCGTTGTGCATACAGACGATCAGGCTTCCGAAATTTCAGTGAAATTCTTCAACAACATGTGCAATAAGTTTGTTCACAAATCTCAGATGCCTCAGTTCTGAGAAAGTTGTGAGAAGAAATATCGCAAAGTAAGCAAATAACGCGGAGGTGTAATGTATGAGTTTAACGCATAAGCATGTAGGCCCATGCGTTCCAAAACCTAATTTCATAAATATACGCACATACTGTGCCTGACATGCATTGTGGTCGCAAAAAAATGATAATGCTTAATGATAGTCTATTTGTAGGGTAGTCTAATTTTAGATTTCTGGCCTGACCATGTAGAAAGCCAATTTCAACCAGAGAAATCTGTCCAGAGAAATTTAGAAGTCTATGTCTGGTACTATGCATTCAAAAATGATTCACAAATGCATTCAAATTGACAAATTACGTTTTCATGCTTTTCTTTAATGAATCAAAATCATAGAAACCAACATTATCATAGATAGTCAACAATAATATTACACTTACCAAATAAGCTAAAACTGCATGATAAAAACGTAATTGACCAGTCGTAGGGAGAAAACTTGATGTTTTCTCCAGATAAAGTTAAGGAAAACTTTAAGGAATGTTTAGTCGAAACTTAATATTTCATTTAAGGCGAAATGAGCTTCGCAAGTCTTGCTAAATAGATGCAATAAATTCGGCATCCTGCGTCCTTCGCCGCGGAAACGGGTAAGATGCAGCAGTGCTCGCTCAATTTGACTTTAACAAAAGATTCAATTTTGACTAGAATCCTCATAAAGTACTACTACAAAGTACATAATACTAGTATCGCTTAAATATAAACAATGAATAAGAGCCGTGTTCATAAAACATAGTTATTCCATTTTATGTGCTCAGGTTCCTCATTGTGAATGAATTCTCGTGTCTGTACACTTTATTTTAGCTTTTAGTCAATTTTACCTGAGAAGTTTTTTTCTATACATGTAGATAAAAAAGTGTAGCTACCTAGTTTTCAATTTCCCATAGGGCAACGTGAACACTCCGAAGGGGCAAGGTAAACACTTGGCTACCTAGTTAGTATGTAGAAAATACCCTGGTTTGTGCAGTGAGTTGCTGTTTCTTTACAATATGGCATGCTGCACTTATGACGGCTAAAAAGCCAAAACGCTTGCAATTCCAATGGAAAAAAACTTTCATCAGTGCTTGCAGCTCCAGCAATTATTCAAATCAAACCGCGTTCTGACCTCTTGCATTTAAAACATACGCAATAAATAACAGGTACATATCTAACAACAACTTTTGGTTTTGAAACAAGATTATGACAGCTACAGCTTATCCGCCATGGGATACGTAAACGTAGCATCAACAGAAAGGAAATCCGTATTACTTCTGCAGTCGTTTGCGAGATTTCATTTTTCAATGGTGTCTTCGTCGAAATTTAGCCGCTTTTGCAACAACTGATCGCACAAAATATTCTTTCGTCACTTCCTTGTGTTCTTAGCTTATTTGTAGATTTCTCTTTCATGTTTTTCTAGTAGACGCCTCTTGAAAGACGCATTTTGGAGAGCACCAAAGCAATCAAAGCTCAACTCAAAATCTACTCCATAAAAACGTACTACAACTTTTTCATCAAGCATTCCGACCTTAATTTATTTATTATTTCGGATTCAACGGACTTACGGGGGCAATGCAAATGGGGGAGAAAACAGACGTTTTTAGTTGGCGTCAAGAACATAATTATTACGTGTAGATTCAGCAACTGAGTCTTGTTTCTTCATGATTGACAAGGGAATCACTGACTTGCGTGTAGAAGAATCTTCTGCTCGATGGTCATGAGGATTTTTAAAGATTAGCTGATTTGAAATCGATTATGCTCCAAAATTGAAAACCCTGAAGGTCCCCCAAAAATCTGCATGGGTGCCGTTCACAATTATGCATGGGCCCTAAAGAGGTCACGTGCTAAATCTTTAAGAGTTCCGTTTTCAATTTCACAATTTCGAAAGGGCCCTCTCAATCTTGAAGGCTTCTTCACAATCTCAAAAGGGTCCCTTCATAATCTGAAAAGGTGCCGTTTTTCCATCTTCAACGGCCCCTTCACTATCTCAAAAGGGCCCTTCGAAAATCAAAAGTAGCCTCTGAGAACAGAAATATTGATCACTGTTGAGTCGGGATACCTTTTGTGTGTGGTCAGAGTAAATTCAATAGAATTTCGTTTCAGGATGCTTTGCGCGATCTCGCTTTGCTTTTTTTGTTTCTTCACAGTCATCTATTTTTGCTCTCGGAAGTTCAACAAGGTCCTTAGTGTTTTTCTACGTGTATGTTCCATTATTTCTTCTACATCTTGTAGTCCTATCTTTTCAGCATCTCTTTTTCTTTCTTTCTAACTGGGACTCGAGATTTGTTATCCTTTTGTCGGTTTTCGTTTCAGCTTCCAACTCAACAAGGAAGTATTTCTATACTTTCATTTTCTCCTCGTCTCATAGAGTGATTTTTCTTCTATCCTTTGTCGGTAAGAAGCATATGCACTTTTTCAGAGTTCGATCACGCTGGGTTTTATCGACATCTTCGAAACAGTTCATCCTTTTGCATTAAAAGAAAACTTGATCATTCCTACAGCCTTGACCTTAACACATGAACATAATGAAATATCAAAAATGAGAAAATGTTTCATCAAAAACTTCGAATAATTTTCGCGTCGAAAATTCCAAATTCCTCGCACTTTCGCGCCAAATTTGAGCTGTAATCAAACCACTGTCTGATACGTTCCCAAAATCAAAGAATGGTTCCTGAATCATTACACAGGTATTAATTTTTAATAATCAGTAAAAAGAGTCGAGTAACTCAGAATATACGAAGTCGCCTATTCTAGCTAAGCAGATCGAAGAACTTCGCCATACGTCACCTATCCTTCCGGAGATTTTGTGCAAAATCTATTCGGAAACTCAAATGGTGAGCCACACTGATATTTTGGCATAAGAACAAACTTAGTCGTACACAACTTCCACGCTCATACTGTCGATCGAAGCTATAATAACAATAATTGCTTTATTTGCATGTCATGATGCATTCGAACATGGCATTACAGTTTACAATGAAAAATCTACATCTGCTCTGGTAAGAAAATACAAAAGAACAAAATTACGGACTATACGGAAGTATAAACCATAGAAGTTCGCTTTTACAATTGTGCAGATTTGGTTGGAAACATGAACATGATGACGTTGTGAAGCAATCGCGATAATATACCAAAATTCCATCACCATTTCCATTTCGTTACTGTCTTAAGATATTATAGTTAGGAATTTGGAGATAACTATTATCTGTTGTATCGTCAAGCTATGTTTCCACAATGAAAATAAGGTCAGGTTAAAACTAATTACGATATAGAAGACGTGTTGGGTTCAACCCACAAAGCAAGACACATGAAAATGTTGAATGATTTTCGTCGGATACATGAACAGTGTAATAAATATTTCTCACATCAAATCATTCAACTGTAAGCCATCTACTCGCATTGCAGTCATAGTTATAATGAAAGCTCAGATTTTTCACTTGTCCACAACTTGTCAGAACTTTCCTTTTCATCTGATTTCATCCTTACCTGCACACTTAGGTGTAGGCCTACCTCAATAAATGGTTCATTGTGCTGCATTTCATCACCATACGCAAATAAGTCAACATCCTCCAAATTCTTGTGCAATAATTCGGTGACATGAGTGGTCGAGAATATCAGGATGATTTTCATCGAGGTCTTTATTTATAATAGTAGATTAGATTCATTCGAAGTTTTTTCCTTCACCACGTGTAGGCATATAAGTCGATTTCTGTTGCGAAACAATTCTAGACTTGAGATGCATAAAGGCCAAACTCGCTTTGATATTTTACTTCTTTATGGGCATTGATGGAGATAGAATTATCAATGATTGCCACATTAATTCAACTAACGAATATTAAACGGGAATATTCACACATACAGACCTGCCAACATTCACATTTCCAAAATCGGGAGATGGTCACTATCATCAGGTATGCAAACTAACCCACATATATTTAAAAATCTACATTATTTTGAATATTTTATTGACCATGGATACATTAAAATACGACTATTTGAGACAATGGAATCATAAAATATATATCACAATATATGACTCTGATAGCATTATCATGGCGCGATTAGTTGAGAAAATTAAGTTTAGTCATTTTGGAAAGGAAGAGGTGGAAAGTCGCTCTTTCCATTTTGCTTCTTATTCAATGGAAGTGGTAGATCACCCCCAAGAATTTTTTTAAAAGACATATGATAAAAATTGCTGAACGTCTTAACGCATTTAACCATCATGGTAGCAGTCTAGTGATTGAAGCGATTTCAGATATTCACATTCAACTTTCCATAAAGAAAAATTGAAAATGCAGTGGTACTTGATTGTAGCACAACTGGTTTTCGAGCTATGTCTGCTCACTCTCGAAGTATATTCCTTCTGTACATGTGTCTATTATTTAGAAAAGGCTAGCAAATTCATATCTTCAAAAAGACTTGCTATAGACATCAGTAACGGTGAAACTATGTGTTGTATGTAATGTTGTGATGTATGTAAGCGAAAGGATGGAAATGAAAAGCGCATCTTCAAGAGATGTAAGCATGCTTTTTGTCAACGCTGTTTCATACGTAATTGCATTCAACTTTGCAAATGTAGCCACTGTGATATTGCTCATTTCGAGTGCCACTTATGTCGCAATAGTTAGTACCTATGCAAATGTGGTAAAGATAGGTTTTAGCAAAGACTAACACGGAAAATGGCGAAACGTAAAAGTCTTCAAAGTTTTCTTCAGCCATTCAAGCTCTCCGACGAATGAAAACAAATCAGCGATACAATGCTATACGACATGCTAACGATAAATTCATTTGTGAAATTATTTCTCATGTCAGAAAGCTGAGGACGAAGAAATTAGCACCAAAACAACGAAATTTACTTAAGCGATATGCTACGAAATTGCGTTTCATCTCCAATCCTAAAGTCACCCTTCAAAGAAAGAGGAAAACTCTAACACAAAAGGGCGGTTTCCTTTCAGCAATACTTCCGATGCTAGCTCCTGTCGTGGGTAACCTATTGGGTAATATCTTTGGCTCTAAGCGTTAATTATGCAAATGTTGAATCTCAAAGTATTAAAATGGATTTCAGACTTCAATGCGATAAAGTTCTGACTGTATCAGGCCCATCTCATGCAGGTAAAACTGTTTTCACGCTGAATTTATTGGATAAAAGAAGGGAGTTGTTTAAGGAACCTATCAATCGAGTGATTTGGTGTTATGGTATTTATCAACCGTCCCTGTTTCAGGAATTGCAAAGTCGCAACTTTATTCGACATGAAGGAATTATTGCAGTGGATAAACTTCAGTTTAATGATGTTGTTGTATTGGATGATCTATTAAAAGAAAGTAAGAATTCAAAAGATGTTACAGATATGTTCACTCGCGCAGCACATCATAAAAGGTGCTTTATCATCTATATCACACAAAATTTGTTTCCTGATGGAAAAGAAGCTCGTACACGAAACCTGAATACACACTATTATGCTATTTTCAAGAATCCGCGAGATAAAAGTCAATTTGAAATTTTAGCGCGACAAGTTGCACCCAGAGGATCAAAAGCCTTAATTGAAATTTTTCAAGCAGCTACTGAAAAACCATACGGTTACTTATTCATTGACTTTACGCAAGAGTGTCCGGAAGAATTTAGATTTCGAAGTGATATTTTGAAAACTCCCATGATTATCTACAAACTATGAGTTCTTATTCTCGCATGATTGTTATTCCTCAGGATGAATATGTACAATTGACTGCCATGCAGCAAGTAAAGCAACCTCTTGCAAATCAAATGTATAGGAAAGAAATAGATTATCAGCAAAATGTTCACATCAAAGATCCACATCGTGCTGTATTATTACAATCGGAAACTGTTGAGCAATTGAAAAACTTGAAGAATAAGATGCGTGACTCTGTATCGACTGCTACACCTTTAGCATCTCGCGCACATGCCATATCTCTTTTCAATAGTATTGAACCCCATCTCAATGTAAATGATAGAGGAGAAATCATTACAGATGAAAATAAAGTGATTGATGCTTCACGTTATGAAGACTTGATTCAGTATGCGAGACGTAGAAAGCGCCGTCAGGGCTATGTTCCACCTGGTTGGTCATACTTTCTTAAACTATTCAAAAAGCATAATGTGCCAAAATTTGCTTTGAATAATGAGACATTGAAAGAACTTGATTCAACAGTGGCTACTGCTCCAATGCTTCAGACGATGAAAATGCCAACAAATTGGTTTAAGACGTCACCTGCTACATTCCCTCCCACACTCACTAAGCAAACAAGAGGAAGAACTCGACGTAGATCTACATCACCACTAAAACTAGTAAAAGGAAAACGTAAAACAGCTCCTCCCAGGAAATACATGCTCTCAGAATATTAATATGAAGCAGATGTGTTGCTTGCCATGTAATGAGCCGCCAGAGGTGAATGTCGTTGTCACTTGCACTTGCTGCGCCAGCTCTCATAATGAAACCCCTAAGCAATGTGAACACGATCGCAAAACCGCTAAAGCTAAATGCTGCAGTTGTTGTAAATGTAGAAAGGCAAGAAAACAAAAAGATGAGAAGGAAGAAAAAGAGTCAGTCGTCATCGACTGAACGTTTGAAGTCAATCTATTATGATGTAAAACATCCGGCAGGATTTGCATCTATCAAGAAATTATCAAAAGCGAGTGGTCTTCCACAATCACAAATGAAACGATGGTTAAAGGGTCAGGCTACCTATACACTCCACAAACAAGCGAAAAAGAAGTACCGCACCCGCCATTATATTGTTCATGACATCGATGAACAGTGGCAATCAGATTTGTGCGATGTCGCCTCCATTTCAAAACATAACTCGGGCAATAATTTTATTTTAACCGTCATTGATATTTTCTCGCGTTATGCGCGGGCTCAACCTTTAAAAACTAAAGAAGGGAAAGGAGTAGCAAAAGCATTCCAAACAGTTTTTCGAGAAGTCGGATTCCAAAAAGAATTCAGAGTGATCAAGGAAAAGAGTTTGAAAATCAGCATGTGAGAAGATTATTTGAGAGGCATGACATTGAGTTGTTTAGTGTAAAGAGTGCTTATAAAGCTGCACTTGTTGAACGTTTTAATCGCACATTAAAAAATCGCTTGTGGCGACATTTTACTGCCAACTTGACACAAAATTGGACAAAGGTTCTACAAGATACACTCCATGCCTACAATCACTCTATCCATCGTTCTATTGGAATCAGACCAGTAGATGTAAATGCTGACAATGTAGATAAAGTGTGCGAATCATTCCAACGTAAACGCACTCATGTGAAAAGTGATGTGAAAATTGGTGATAAAGTTCGTATCTCAAAACTGAAAAGTGTTTTTGCTAAAGGGTACCTTCCGAATTGGACAGAGGAGGTATTTACAGTATCAAGGATTAATCAAAAAGACTCTCCGACCACCTACAAGTTGAAAGATTACGATAATGAAGAAATTGAGGGTAGCTTTTACCGCGATGAGATTGAGGTAGTCACTGAAAGTGAAACATATTTGGTAGAGAAAATCATTCGATGTAAAAAACGGCAAGGTGAAGAATGGTGTCTTGTTAAATGGACTGGTTATCCTTCAAGTATGAACTTTTGGATGCGTCGTGCCGACATCTTTCATCTAAGTGATCGACAGTGATTCATGCAAAGTTGTAACTAACAATGTTTAGGGTTTGAGCTATGAATCCAACCGCCTCATTTTATTCACGACCCTCCTATGTAAGTGGTGGAGGACAAATTTACATCGGCGCTCGCCGCCAACGTGGAGGTAGCATACTTGGTGCACTGAAATCTGTTGTAGCACCTCTCATATCCAATGCCGGTAGATCTTTAAAACGAAATGTTTTAAGTAATGCCGTTGGCTTTGCTGGTGATGTTGCTAGTGATCTTTCCAGAGGTAGAAGTTTTAAGAGCAGTTTGTTGAATCGTGGGAAGGAACGCGGTTTAAAAACATTGAAGCAGACCTTTGCTGGTGTTACTCAAGGAAAGAAATCACCTAAACGAATGAATAAAGGAAGGAGGAAACATCGCGGAGCTGGTAAGGTGCGATCTTCAGTCAAAAGGCATTCACGCAAACGTCGCAGAGGCTCTAATCATTCATCAGGCGCTAAACGACGACGCTGCTATGACTTCTAATCATGGAGTGTAAAACTTCCGGTTTTTGTTTGTTTGATCAACAAGCCATACAGACAGATATTCTTAGTTCAAGTATTGTAGATTATCATCCTCGAACAGCTGAGAATGCTGGCCCCATTGAATTTGTTATTGCTGGTGGTAGTGATGACTACATAGATTTGAGTTATGCGATGGTTGATTTGAGGTTTAGAATTCAGCAAGCAGATGGAACTGCTATTGACGATACACATAAAGTTGGACTGAACAATTTACCATTGACTACATTACTTCGCGATGTTTCTCTAACGATTGGAGAGCAGCAGGTGGAAGGTGGTCAAAGCGATTATCCCTATAAATCATATTTCAATCATGTATCACAGTTTCATCCAGCAGCACAAAAAAGTCATATGGAAGCCATGGGATGGTATAGAGATGAAGCAGGAAAATTTGATGTTGAAACAAACAGTGGCTTTGTAAAGCGATCTGCTATGATTAAAGATAGTAAAGTATGTCAGCTATATGGTCCGTTGAATTTAGACTTCTTTAGACAGTCAAAGTTTTTACTCTGTAGTACCAGCATGCGACTCAAGCTGACATTGAATAAGCCTGAATTTGCGCTGAATGCATTTGCTAAAGTTGACAAATTTAGAATTCATGTGGAAGATATTGCACTTTACATTCGTCGAGTAGTACCGAATCCAAGTGTCATTAGAGGACATGCTGAAGGTCTTAACCGCCAAAATGCCATTTACCCCGTTCAGCATACAAAGCTTCTCACCTTTACAATTCCGAAAGATCAAAAGAGTTTCATAAAAGATGGCCTCTTTCCATCGGAAGCACCGAAGCTCCTCATGGTGGCAATGGTTGAAAATGATGCATTTAATGGTAATATAAAGAAGAATCCTTTCAATTTTAAACACAATCAGTTAAGTGAAATTGCTTTACGTGTAAATGGTGTGAGTCATCCTGGTCCACCCTACAAACCAGATTTTGCTGCGGATCAATTTATGCGCAGTTATGTTGATTTTATGGATGTCTTTGGCTTTTACAATACGGATGACACCAACGGACTCACTATGAAAGAGTTTAAGAGTGGATATACTATTTATGCATTTGATTTGACTGCTGACAGCGATATTAGTGCACCCTATCGTCAAGCGAACGTGCCTCATAATATTCGTTTGGATTTGACGTTCAAAAGAGCACTACCTGAGACGATCAATGTATTGATTTATGCAGTCTTCGATTCAAATATTGAAATTACAAAGTATCGTGACGTGATTCTTCAGTATAATCGTTAATGAGTTGGTTGACTGCTGACGATATTAAGACTAAAGTGCAGCGTAATGCAGACGAAGCGACGTTGAAAGCTTTCGATAATGTCTATTCACTCGATACCTTACCACCTGCAGTAAATCACTATCCCATCTTTATTGTGCTAAACACTCATTCGCAGAATTTAGGCGGTGAGCATTGGAAAGCGATCTTTATTGGAGAAGACCGACGTGGTGAACTATTTGACTCTCTTGCTCAACCTCCAAATATACCAACACAGCAGTGGTTGAGAAAACATACGCGTCAATATCAGCGAAATGAACGCATACTACAACATCCACTTTCATCAACGTGTGGTGCTTTTGTACTGTACTTCATCTTAAAACGTTTACATGTATCTCGATTTGTATCTGTTATTCAAAACTTTTCATGTAATCCATCCTCTAATGAAAAAATGATTTGTAAGTTCTATCATGATTTGAAATAAAAACATCATGTTGGAAAAATTGTTTTTATTTTACAATCCGCTGGGTACGTACATACTCGATGAGATAGTCTAGGATCACATTTGCTTGTACATGAGATTTTAGTCCAGTAATGATCACTTTACTATTATGAAAGATTGCCACATGCACAGGTAACCAACAACTAATGAGAGCTGCAGGAAAAAGTTCGGGTTCATGACACAAATTGTAACTGCTGGTACGAATCTTCAAAAATGATGCACTTTCACTCCATTGAGTAGAGATCACCATATTGTCCACAGTCAGATTCGACATCACACACTTCTCCCTCTTCCATATCCGACGTAGTAGTCTTTGTAGCTCTAAGCGCATTGACTGCGCCGATGAATGAGAAAGGGCGCCGAGAATCTGTACAGTCCCATTTGGGAAGAGTTGAAGATTCCGTGAATTGTTCATCTTCACCACTAACATTTGAGGTCGGCCCGGGTAATACTTGCTGTTTGGAAGGTGTTGGTGTAATGTTGTGAGATCGATTTTGGTGTAGAGTCTGAAGCCACGGAGAATGTTGACGATGGTGTAGCGATGGCGCTTCATGATGAAAGAATGAGTAAATTGAGCGATTTACCTTCCTTTTATACTTTTCCCAACTACCTTGATGAAATGTGAAGTTAGTATGAAGTTGGGAATGATAGAGTTGAATTCGCCGATTGTTGACGCGCAACCAGATGCGATTTCCAATACGTGAATGTCTTTTCATATAGAAGTATTTCAAATCCTTCATGATATGATGTAGAGATTGAAAATGACGATAAGATAAAGCAAACTCTCTTCTCACATTTCCAGTTGAATCTTTGAAATAGACGTTTCGATCATGATCCGTTTCAATACGTTGTAGGGAATCTAATTTCCAACTCATGGTGTGTGGTAGTCATGTCTGATTAAGATTTGCATAGTAGGGCGATGAACTCACGACGAATAAATGTCATGATGGAACGATGTATGTATCTTCTATACTTCTCCCAATTGTATTTGCGAAATGAGAAACAGTTTGCGGAATGAGAATGGCAGATTTGAATTTCATTTCTGTAATGTTGAAGCCAAACTTGATCACCCAAGGAGATGAATCTTAATGTTTCAAAATATTCCAAATCCCTCATGATATCATTGAGGTTGACAAATTGTCGCCATGTTAATGTAATACCTCTTGATGTATGACCATGAGAATTTTTGAAATGCACGTTTCCATCACGATCAACTCTGATATATTGTAGAGAGTCCAAAATCCAAGTCTTCATGATGTTATGCAAAGCCGCAGATCAGCAATATAAAAATGTCGTTTTATCATATTTTTCTTAGCAATGCGGCTACAAAAAGATTTGCTAGTAATCGAGCCGCACTCTTTTCTACTCCCATTGATCATACACAACAGCTGAATGGAAAGTGGGAAGTGGGTGTCACTCAACTTGCTCATAGCAACTGTGTCTATACTTTTGATCATGAGGTGATGACTATTAATATGAGACGTACAGCTGCTTACCAATGTGAAAAGGGCTGCCGAGTATACATTCCACAGTGGCCAAAGAAAGATCTCTTATCATGTAAAAAGTTTATATATGATTTCCTGAATAAAGCGTGTAAACATATTGTCCAATTTACTCCGCACAATGATGATCATAATTATGTACATCATGTAGTTGGATTGTTGGTTTAAGTCCAAGTTTAAGAAATGATTTAGGTTACCTCGCTAGCGCCTTAACAAGCTATGATAATTTTAACATTAATTACCACCCAAGTGGTCATAAACAGTTAATATATCGAGAGGAAGCTTATTATGTAGATCTTATTCCAAAAAATGAGAAGACGTTGGTGAAGAAGATTGTGATTAAGCCAAGAAAGACAAACATGACTCCTGAAACATTATTGAAGAAATTTAATTATCTCCTTCGAGTTGATGGTAAACAAGTGGCAACATTGACTTATATCAAATCATCTAATCATATTGCAATAAGTAAATTAAATGATGATGATCTAGTATTAGTTTGTTCAAAAGATTTTCATCAGTTCTTACGACATCGTTCTGCAGCTGTTCATGGAAACTTTGATATGCAACATTTACCATGTGAAAGGTCAAATCAATTTGATACAGAATGGACAGAAATTGTACAGAAAGTGTGTAGAGCCTTTAGGTGGTATCTTACATGAAACAAGAGTGTTGATGCCTCGCATTATTACTTCGGTTAAATTGGTTGTAGATTATTTAAATGAAGTGATTAATGAGCAACATATTTCATTTTCTGAAAAAGAAGGTACTTTGTCTCTCACTATAAGTAGAAAAGGTATTGAACTAATTATAGATAAAACTCTAATGGACATTTTGGGTTTTGATCAAAATATCTTTAAAAGTGGTACTGTAACCAAAGCTACCGCAGACTTGTCGCTATCGTGTCGTATTAACTATTTTCAGATATATTCCAATATTGGTGAAGATGTACGTGTGGGAGATGTTGAAGCTCCATTGCTAGCAATTATACCATACCAGCCAAAAAGCTGCAGTATTTTATCTGAGCATACTTTCAAGAAAGTGCATTATACAAAGCTGAAATCAAACTACATCCCACAAATTGATATTGCCATTTATGACGATGCTGGTGCGTTGATTCCTTTTCATAAAGATGCTGTGACAAGTATCACACTCCATTTTCGAATGAAGAGTTAATGCAAAAGTATGCTAATATATTTTTCCAATGTGAATAATATGGAAAGTGAAAATAAGGACTCGTTTCTAATCTACTTGCCCAGTAATGCTTCTATGAATAAATTTCCCAAAAATAAACCATCAGACTATCGAGTAGAATTAAATCGCCCACTACATTTAGAAGGTGAATGGGAGGTTGGCATTTCTAGTATTTGCTATGATAGCAATATTCAGAATGTGAATGATTTGGAAGAAATGATATTGACTCCTCGCACCCAAGATGGAATAACGATGAATAATGCATTCCAGTTCCCATACAATTTAACGTCAGATGGAAAATGGAACTATGAATGGATTCAGATAAAATCAGATTATTATGGTCCAGTTGGGAATGAGAAAATTATTAAGGCATTCAACAGTGGTAATACTTCCATCATGAAGAATAAGGATCAGAAAGCTTATGAGTTTACTATCTATCATTGGAGTGGGAGACAGTTCCTTCGCTTTCATTCTTTTACTAAAGGTCTTACACTGAGGTTGGATAATGAATTCTATCCACATCTCGGTTTTGGCCATGGACTACATCTAACGTCAATTGCTACTGCAAATGTTAAAAAAGTTTATTCAAATCGAATCAACAAATTTCATTATAAATTTAAAATATTTGATGAAGATGTTGTAGAATGCGAAGAACGCATCATTTTGAAAAAGCGTGGTGTTCAACCTTTATCACTTATTGAGTTAGTAAAACGATGGAATGAGACTGTGGGTAAGAAGTATGGAGAGAAAATTATGGCGGACAAAAATAAGTTGGTTATTCAGAAATATAATGACAAACTTACAGTTTATTTCTCTCCAACCTTGCGTCATTTTGTAAGACATCCAACCCCTATTATTGGAAGCGGTCTGGTGTATGCTTCTCATGAATATCACACTAAAACTGATTCAGTTAATGATGAATGGTGGGTGGACATCTATGGTGATCGCATCAAGAAAATTTACCAGTCTTATCAAGAATCTAAAGTTGCTATCAATATAATGCCGCGTCTATATCATACAGTTGAAAGCTTCACTCATGTAGTAAATCCTTATATACAACAGAAGTTGAAGCATGTGATGAAAAGTAAATATGATGTGAAGACACACCACATTTCGTTTTCAATTGAAAATCAACGCGTTGTTCTGAAACTGGGTCATGACATTCAATGTCAATTGAGTAAAAATTTGAAAAAACTCTTTGGTTTTTCAATGCTACAAACTGTGTTTACTGCTGCGCATACGATTGGTATAGAAACACCAATGACACTTGATAAACATGAACAGCACCTTTACATTCAAAGTGATTTGATTCTACCTATTTCTGTTGGTGAGAAAAAAGAATACATTTTACGTGATTTCATTCATGATAAAGACGCTTCATATGGAATAGTCGAGAAGATGTTTGAATCTATTTTCTATCATCCCGTCGTCAAACAAACTATACCCTCTATTGCTATCAAAATTACCAATGGTTTACAAGAGTGCATCCATGTGAAAGATACTAAATCCCTCGTAACTTTAGTGTTTCGGAAAACAAAGTGAAGTCATTGTGATATGTTTATTGAAATAAAAATGTGTATGAAAAAGTTTTTTCACAGATATAGGGGGAATGGGCTGACTGTAGGCATATATTCACAAGGAAGAAACGATCTCATGCGATACATAAAACAGCAATGTTTATCTACAGAAATCAACATGAAAATACTAAGTTAAGGATGATTATGCTAAGACGTCTCCTGAATGTGGTAGTGTGAGTTTAATTCTTTTGGGTGGTGGTATGTTTGTGTCAGGATGTCCATGTGGAAGAGATGTGTTATGTCCTATCCAACACCTCTTATCCTCCCATGCTGAAAGCGCCCGTTTCCTAAAAGTATGAGTTTTGATCTCATGCGACTTAGATTTTAAGATTGTCATATTGACAAACGTTATATTTTTATTTCTATAGGCTTTCCTGAAATTTTTATGTTTCATGTTAGAGACCAATGATCTTGATATGCCTTTAGCGCGCTTAATACTATCGTCGCTATCCTTTAATTTCATACTGTACATTTTTGGTCGGAGGAGAATCATTTCATCTATTTCCTTCCCTGCTGTCTCATCCTTAAAGCAGCCAAGTTTTGCCTTATTTTTGATGGAGTAGAGTGGGTGATCAGTAGGATAATTTGATGTATCAAAATATCTTTCTAAAGATTTTCCTACTTCATTGAAATTTAAATCTTTTTGAGTGGTAATACCTAAGAAGAAACTATCTGTATCACCACCCAACAAACGAACCTCTTTTACGAGAGGACATGGTTTTAGTATTTTATAAAAGAGTTGGTACATTTCAAGCTTAGAGTAATCTAGTACAGCTTGGCCAATATAGATGGGCTTGCACAACTCAACTTCAGATTTTATCATTTTAACACCTACAAGGTCCTCATCGATAATGTCTCTATCGATGAATAGAGGTGATGAGACAAATTTCTTAAATTTTGTAACATCATTGACTAGTTTATAGTTTACACGTTTTCTAACATCCTCCATCGTCTTACCAAATAGACTATTATTCTTATACTTATAAAAATCTTTTTCAAAATTATTTTGGGCTAGTGCACGTTTCTAGCTGTTGCTATCAATATATGGTTTGAGGAAGGCTTTCTGTCTAAATTTAATAATGCGGTGAACTCTTTTTAAAATCATGCCCATTTCTAAATAAAATTTTAAGATGCTAAAGTGGACTAGATAGTTTTCCTTATCATATTGGGTGAGTAAAAGTTTGCGGCAAGGCTTATAGTCGGGTTGACCGCATGATTCCAAATCTTTATGAAATTGTTTCATAAAGTCGGAAAACATATCTTTGGTCACTTCACCTGATTCGGGTGCGAGTGGAAAATCTACGGTTTTATGTTTAATATTATTTGGATAGATTAGATCTATTTCAAAATAATATCCCCAATCACCTTCATCTGGAATTGCTAGTATGTTAGAAGGGTTGGAGAGATGCTGAATTTCACTATCATCTAACCAGCTAAACTCAGAGTGAGGGAGTGGTTTGGATAGTGAACTACCATATAAATTATTTTGGTCATAATACTTAAGATGAGTCTGATCATCGCCTACTAATTTTGATTTTAACCTATGTTTATTTACAAATGTGAGACCACCGCGAATTCCTCGCTCAAATGAATTATACATCTCTGGATCTTGTAAGAGATGAATGGTCTCACCAGTCATTTTAAAAGCAGACTTAAATGACATGGCTGGCAGACTGACAAAGTGGACGGGATCTAACTTATCTTCTTCTAATGCCACTCGTCGAAATTCCTGAAATACATCAGCCAGCAAAAATACATCTAACTTAAGATAGGCAATCATATATTCGCCAAATGTATGGCAGTCAAATTTTATCCATGCATCTTGTGCATGATCATAATCTTCGGTCTTTCATTCTGCGCCGGTCAAATCATTTTTAAATTTATCTATGGGCGGAAGAGAAGTCTCGCCGAGTTTACTAATCGCATCAAAATATGCATATGGAAAGACTCCTTTCCGTGTGATGACTTCATCGGTTAGATTTGGATATTGTTTCTTAAGATTTTGTGTTAGTGGAAGAGACCTTAGATTTTGTACGAGAGAGGCCAGTGATGCACTCATAAATTGGTAGGAAACTAAAAATTTTATATCAAATTAGACCGTCTTATTTTCTTTAGTTTTATCGACAGGCACTTTTGCTGTCATGGCCATAAACTTCTCCCTCGTTTGTGCTATTGCATCAAGCTTCCACTCTTTCATTTGACCTAAACCTCCTTTTATTATCATATGGCTGTCGTAGCCCTTGAAATTATGGAAAATGACGGGTAATGTACGCCGTTTCATCCTCAGTGAAAAATTGCATTTTGAACATAGTGCGTTTCTAAATTTACCAGTGATGTGATCATGGTCGCGCACTTTCTTAATCTTATCATCATCAAATGTTTTCCTACATTTGAGGCAAACGTTGCAACTATCAAATTTTGCTTGATCATCTGCTGTCATATGCAATGATCTGCGATAGAGTTCACCATCATACTTTTGTTGAAATTTTACAGCCTGTTCGAGGAATTGTAGGAATTGGTAAATACAATCCTCACCTTGCCAGACGTGCATTTTATTTTTTCTATTTTGGAAATGGTCATGCCATACTTCATAGCAGGAAATGGCTGCTGCTCGATGGGTGTTATCATCGATATAGCATTCGATGTCAGCATAGATGACACGAAGAGGACTTAGTTCATCACCATTCTCTCTATATGAAAACTCCTTATCTTTGGGCATGCGCTCCATTTGTAGTTTACCTCGCTTACACCATTCGTAATGAGTTTCAAATTTGCTTTTACTCCTAAAGTTCCGAATGCATCTGTCACAGTAATAAATCTCTGATGAGCTAGAATTTCTTAGGTGGTGGTATAAGCGAGAAATTTTGGGAATACCGCAGTAGTGCCATTCCTCACTATCATCCTGTCTTACTAATAAAAGGTTGACAACGTGGTCATAACAACTCGAACGCGAGTTGTAGCGGACACCCTTCAATCCCTTTTCCCAAACATGGAGAACTATTTTGATGTTGTTCAATTTTTCAAATTTTTCTAAATCTTTAATTTTCATATCTTCACTATTGCAGTCATCAAACTTTAATTCATTCTCCCACTGTTGATACTTACTCTTACGGTATCGGCTATTCTGTACATCATTATAGTGGAGAATGGAGAGGACGGCATACTCAAAACATTGCGATTCGCAATCTATAGAAATGACTGCTGCTTTATTTCTTAGATTTTTCGGAAGTTTAAAGGAGCCTCGTCCAAAGTAGTTCTCTAATAAAGTGATTTTAATCATGGCGGTCTCAATACCATCAAAAATGAGTCCACTATCACGCTCGTTAAATTTATCTATGTTTAATTTTAACCCTTGGATATGAAAATTTATCCAAGACTCGCAGTCTACAACTTCGGTTGCAGGAGAGGAGGGTATGTGAAACTCCAACCTCTATATTATTTGTCCAGTATGGTGGTCGATTTTTACATATTTTATTTTGAGATAGATGAGCGCCTTCATTCTAAAATCGACTAAATTGTTGAAGAGCGCACCAATCAAAGATGAATTTTGATGAAACCATTCTTCAAAGTCAGTAATGGTTTCTGAGGATTCCATCTGGTAGTTCCTCACTAAATTATTTATCGACACTTCAGAGAGTCGGATAGAGGAGGTGCTGTTAGTATAACTATCGTCACTGTGTGTATGTCGAAGTCTATGTGAAGATAGTTTAAAATGTGACTCAAAAGACTGAATGCATAAATCGCAAGAAAAGGAGACATCGTTAACAGAATCATCCCCACCTTCGGAGATTGATGCTGACTTAGGTCTACAAACACCTCGCTTGATGTGTCGGACGAGATCACGCTTCCTCGTGAAGATGTGCCCACAGTCACCACATTCCCGATCGTTGCATTCCCGCGACAATGTTGACATGGACTCGCTCGAGATGGGACTGGTATCACCTGAAAGAGAAATCATTCTATCATCTCTGTTCAAGTCTCAGTGTATTGTTACAACCTACCTTGACTCAACAACTCTAAACTTTCCTCGAGAAGGGAGAGCGTTGGTGATGAAGTTGATGCCTGAAATTGAGGAAGATGCTATTAGCCACACGTTTGAGGGAGATGACTGATGAATTCCTTAACTTACCATATCAATGAAATCAAGTTTAAGGTTGATACTTCAACAAGATAGAGACTTCACTCAAATTTGGAATTCACGAGAGAGCAGTTCACGTATACGCCTCAAATATAGAATTCGCTAGAGAACACTTTACTTACACGTCTCAAAGACAGAGTGAAATGACACGGATGTCACTTTACATATATACTTTCATATTCATCATTCATTGGCTGTTGATTTTGATTGGTTGCTTGTTTATACTTAAGAATTAGGAAACATTTCAAAGTTATTATTCACAGTCAACATGACAAGCCCTCCAAAAACACCGGACACAAAATTCTCTTCTCCATGCTCATCACCAAGGGCGCTCGTTGCACCAAACGCTCCAACGAAGGGAAGGTAGAGAAGGTGTACCGACTCGACAATATCAGAAAGTTGTCATTAGCAGCAGACGACGAAGAGAGTGTATGTGAGAAGGAGTATCCCGACTTAACAGGCGTGAGGTGGAAGTATCTGCAGTACGATACTGATGATGTGATGGAGATCACCAGCACCAAATTTCTCCACCAATTATGGGAATGGTACACCCCTAACTCCCAGCCACGAACTATGGCGGAGTGGGAGTATATCGACAAAGTGAGGCTCGCGGTAGAAGAACGATTGAAGCAAGTGAACTGTTTTTGTGATCTATGTGAAGCCAGACTCTGGGACGATATTGACGATGAAGACCTTTTGAAGTACATGCCATAATAAATTTTTATTTCGTATTATCTTTGCTTTCATACTGACTTACTTGAATGGGGCTTCAATGGATGATTTAACCATGTATACTTTTTCATTTGGAAATAGTAGCACATTTAGTTTAACTTGCAATTCTTATAACATTTCATATGGATGATAATGGTAGATGAAATAGTGTTAAATAAAATTAAGATGGCTTACACTTCTGATACAGGGATAGCAATCGACTGCGATCCATGTGTAAAGAGCTTGTTAGACTACGGAAGAGAGAAGTGTGTTATGTTGCGTGTGGCGCGTGAGTGTCCTCCCATTTCATTCCATTCATCAATTCATCTCATTGATAGAGACAGGTAGAACTCATGGTTCTCATAACGTATGCAATGGATAGTTTATGAGGCAACCTTCGACAGCTGGCTAAATGTCGCCCTGGCGCGAATGCATACTACGTTGAGACAGAGGCAATCACTTGCAAACATGACGCAGAAAGGTTTAACAAGATTGACCATTGCCGAATGTCCCTTGCGGTATACATAGCTACGGGTCTCACTGCCGCCCTTTACAGGAACGCCCGTCGAAATGAAGTATTACACCGAACTTCATTTGCAACGTTCAAGTTGACTGATAGCAGATTCAACTTAATGATAGTATTCGCCAGTCTGAAGACTGCCCAGGGCAAACCGCGAGGAGGTTCTATCATGTCTTGCCCCATGGTGGCCCCATAAGGACCGTTTGTGGCGTTCTCGGGGTGTGTGATAGGGACTCAGGCTTGCTGTTTCGACTGCGGCTCCGGCAACGGGGCGGGTGGTCGCTTCTCTTGGATGTCTGTAAAGAAAGAAGTAGTGAGTTATCATCTTACATTTTAATTTGGTCATTTTTACTTACAGATCTTCTCGGACGCTTCCTCATAAAGGAAATTCGAGATCGGATCACGATGATCGAAGGTGAAGTGTAGACACTCCACCCCTTTCTTCACCCGAGAGTAGCATTTCTCCCCTCTTCCACGCTCGTACAAGAGAGGAGTTTCTGCTACTCTCCCCTTTCTAATAGGGATGTGCAGACGGCTGGAACGCACCCTTCGATCGCGATCCACCAGCTGCGCCGAACGGTGCAGCTCGTGGTTCGTCTCGACCACCTTAGCCATCTGCACACGGATTCTCTCCACTTCCTCCTTCAACCTTCGTATCTCCTTCTCCCTACTTTCCCTCTCTGCTAGCAAAGCCTCTTCTCTGGCCTTCCCCTCGAGAGTCTTGAGCCTCTCCTGCTCCAACTCGCCATCCCGCGCGCTTAATCTCTCCTTCACCTTCTTCATCTCTCCGGCCACATTCTTTAGGACCTCATACTTTGCCTTGTATGAGAAGGCCTCCTCCTTCAACTTCTCCACCTCTTTCTTTAGTTTATCCCGTTCGGTGATCACCGGCGGGCGCTTGACAAAATTGCGACATTGTGTTGCAATTCCGCTCGCAGTCACGGCTGTAGGGGTCTCGCGATCGAGGTCGACGTCCTCGATAGGTTGCGACTGTAGCTCTCCCTCCTCCTCCTCCTCCTCACTATCGCTGCTGGACAGCGAGCTCTCGCTACTAAGCGAGGATACAGCGGCAATCGCTTCAATGGCGGATTGTAGCTCAGTGGCCTCAGTGGTGAAGAGTGAACTCCCTTCTTGCTCGTTGGCAGATTGTAGCTCCAAAGAACGAAGCTCAGTGGCGAAGAGTGAACTCTGTTCTTCTTCGCCTACTTCGCCTGTTTGACACTCGCTGTGTTGTGAGTGCCAATCCTCCAACCGCTCACTTAAGCGACTGATTTTGTGGGCTCCGCAATAGTAGCGACCGACCCCTATCTGTTTCTTGCTAGTGCAAGCGTGCTTCTTGAAGGCGTGAGCTCGGAATACCTTCCGGCATTGACACAGTTTGAAACTGGTCTTGACATTATTGTATTTCGGCATTTCTGAAGCGAAAAACGGAAAACAATGATTTTTACACTTAGTGAGGAATGATAGATTTGAGTGTAGTGAGTGGCACTCGATCCCGTCGACAGCCCGAAGGCCTTGTACTGATCACTAGGGAAGTGAGAGATCTTCCCCGATACCCGCTATTTACAGCTTAAGACATCATTGTCACTGCCCCGAAGTGGTAACAGCAACGCCGAGTCAAAGGTAGTGATCAGTAGCTGGGATCTAACCCCTCAAAGCTGCCTTAGACTTAGTTAAATTTGAAATCTGATAGCAGATTTGAACTCAGCATACTTGAAAACCTTAAGGAAACATCCAAAGTTATTGCTTTGATCAGCTTGATAGCAAGCCGTAGAGAGCTTGATTCACCAGCGTTTTGCAATGGAGATGTTTAGAGGCCACCCATGACAAGATAGCTAAGACTCAACCGATTGGCGTTCAAAGTGCTACGTTGAGAACTGTGTCAAATGCCCAACATGAGGCATGAGTTGCCCCAGCGGTTTCGGTCTAAAATATGACACACTCCCTTGCCACACTTATCACTACGGCATCGTCCGCCGTCCCGAAGGAACACCCTGTCAGTGGAATATTACAGCAAAACTCTCCGTGTCTTGCTCGCTTTTAGTGAAAAGCCGCTTATACCATGAGAAGACTGGTTCAGACATAATTAAAAATGCTTTCATTGACTTCAGCAGGGTCGAAAACCCCAGAAAAACTCCAAAACTAGTGAATTTAAATTTTTCAACTGTTTAGCACTACTTATGAAATTTTATAAGTAGTCTGTCACTTAGGCCAGGTCAATAGCGATCGAACCTTTTTTGAATCAAGTCAAACGGACTTGTAGAAGCAAAGTTACAAGCCTTTAAAGTTTTGGAGTCTTTTATGGCCTGGAGACGAAGGCCATCTCCTGGCTAACCTCTATGTCTGACGCCTTAGCTGATATCAGCAATGAAATTTTCTAAGTCGGTTTCTTACAGAAACCCGGAATTTGGAATGTCCGAAGCTATCATCGGAGCTCAGAGAGACGACCTACCTTTGACAATCGCTCTCGTCTTAATGACAAGTCTCTGTCGGTTCCCAGCTTATATAGTGTGTGGCGATCAGCTGATGACGTAATACCCATCATCCAAATCTTTAAATCCGTCTATCTCCGGTTCTAGTGCTCCGATTGAGCTGAAAATACACCATTGCTACGTAGAATTTGACGCTGAATCCAAATCTGGCCTCCGTTTCCCCATCCGATGCTTCGTTTTGGCTCTACAGCCCACAGCCATCGCAAAAATTCAAACTGTCGTTTTTTCGAAAAATGTTGAAAATTTTTTCTCGCCGATTGACTTGAAACTTACCATGTTGATAGAGAATTTGACGCTGATTCCAAATCTGAAATCCGTTTTGCTCTCCGATGCTTCGTTTTGACGCTAGAGCACAAAACGTCCAAAATTCTAACTCTGTCGTTTTTCGACAATCTCCCAAAATCTTAAATGGCGTCTCACATCTACACGAAGGCAGATAGGAACAAGCCGTTTCTTTCACTGAATTTGTCTCACTCTTAGCTTTCAAACGAGCTATGACACGACAAAATCCGTCCACTAGAAGCAAAGTTGGAAGGTCGGTGCCGAGAGGGGGGGGACGTCAGCGAAACTTTTCTCTCCGATTGACTTGAAACTCACCATACCGATACAGAATTTCACGCTGAATCCGAATCTGGCCTCCGTTTTCACATCTGAGCACTGCTTCCACTCGAAACAGCCCATTTTCAACCCAACATTCATCAGATTGCACGAAAAACATCACACACTATAGCCTCAAGTCAAAACCTGGCGGTCGCCCAAGTCCACCACGACACTCTGTCGTTCCAGAGGGGGGGACGTCAGCGAACCTTTCGGACCAACTTGGCCGGCACACCACGACAGACCTCTGTCGTTCCAGAGGGGGGAATCAAACTCGAAGCACCACGGCGGCCGACCACAACCTCTGTCGTTCCAGAGGGGGGTGCGCCGGTCGAGTGTTCGCCGTTTTCTTACTACTAACCGCTTCATTCGCCGCTCTAAGTTCAACACAAACGCGTAGCCTACCATCAGCTTTCTGAACAAGCACTAGATTGGACACCCACTCTGACGCATCAATTCTCTCGATGATGTCTTCATCCAAAAGTCTTTGCATTTCTTCTGATGCTCTACTCCTCAGGGCAAAAGGTATCTGTCTCATTGGTTGTCTTACGGGTTTCACGTCTTTGTTGATGCGGACCTGGTGAACAAAATTCTTAATTGCACCTATCGTGCCTTCTGGATATGCATTGACTTCACTCGTTTCACTCAGCTTATTGACTGTTTCAGAGTAAATCCTTTCTATGTCTCTGCCGTAAATCCTAACGATGTCTCTGCCAATGCTGTGGAAAAGCTTTATGATATCCAAACCGAAAAGAACCACCTTCCTATCCTCAACAACAACAAATTTCACCGTGTGACTTTCTGAACCGTCTGGAGAAGAGCAATCAACTTGAATCCTACCTAAAATTTTCAGTTTGTCCCCTGTGTATGTCGTGATTTGTGACCTGCAAACCGTCAGATTTTTCTGTATTCTCTCACTGGACCAAAAGTTACGCAAAATATGTCTCACTGTGGCACCTGTGTCAATCACACCTATCAGATCATTTCCATCTAAGTACAAAGTGGATCTCAATTTCTAGTCTGTTTCTCTTTCAGTTCCATACACAGTCACATGACAAATTGTGGGGTCACTGTCTTCGGTCGAACTAACCTCGTTAACGAGTTTTTCCTGATGACCTCCCGTCTGGATTTCTTTGGCTAGGCCTATGCCTGTCACCTGAGTTGGATTCTTGTTTTTTCGTCTGACATACTTTGAAGTAGTGTCCCATCTTTTTGCAGAAGTTGCATCGCTTGTCTCGTGCTGTACAATTCGGGTCTGATCCTATATGGTTGCCGCTACCACACCTATAACACTTCACATTGCCTCTGAGGAACTTCTAACCTGACTTGGCCTACTTGTGTTTCGCTTCTGTGTTAGACTGCGGTTCCTATCACGACCTCTGTTGTACGACATTTGGTACACTGAACTACTGGCATTTGAACTCTGGTTAGTCCTCTGATTTATCAAGTTGCTGTCTTTTGTCACTCTTTCGTATTCCTTAGCGATCTCCACTGCTCTTTAGAAATTCAGTTTCGCATCGTCCTCCAGTAGAAGTTTCTCCCTAACTCGGCCGTCCTTAATGCCCATGATAAATTGCCCTAGCAATTCCTCGTGTAGTGGATCTGTCATCTTTGTAAATTCGCATCGTGAAGCGATTTGGCGTAAATCTGCCGTGAAACTCTCTATGGACTCGCTTGACTTCTGCTTGCGTTCTCGGAACTTTACTCTGTGTGTCCACTTTGAAGTGTAACCCACGAAATACGTCTGCAGACTGTCTTGGAGTTTACTCAGAGACGAAATAGCACTGCTATCAAACGTGTACACTATGCGCTGTCCTTCACTACCAAGGCATGAGATCAATAACGCCCTACTCCTATCCTCCTCTACCTTCGCGTCCAAAGCTACGGCTAACAAGTAGTTCTCAAAGTTCTGATCCACGTATCCCACGGGATAGTAGGTTCACCTGGAGAAGTTAAGAAAGGCGATGGTGCAGGTATGCCTGTTATGACATTCGGTGTAGAAGAAGCGGCCATGTCTGTCTGCTAAACCTAACTTATTGCTTAATAAGTTATATAGCCTATGCACCAAATTATGTAAGTTTATAAAGGAGCTGTAAATATTACTTTACGAAGACAGACTTCTGTGCGTTCGCTAATCCTCAGTCGCCATTTATGTTGTGACTTAGGAGAAGACCTTTACGAGGTAAATAAAAAACAAGCGTGCCGTTTTCACGGTTAGAAAGTGTTCTGTAGTTTTTTCAAAACATCTTCACACAGACATGCAACATTTACAATATAGATAAACAAATCAAACATGATTTAATTTATCCATGTCATGTGACACACACATTTGAATATGGAATGAGCACAGCACAAATTTTTGAATTATTTTGCTAGGCTTATTTAAAAACTAACCAGTCAAAATCTTACAACATAAAAACTTAAAAGATCGGGACATTTGTCAGAAAATCGGGACTGCTGAAAGTATCAATAAAATCGGGACACAGTTGGCAGGTCTGCACATATGAACATGGCATGATCCACTGAGCAATAGACGATGGCTATAATACACATTGGTAGACCGCAAACATATAGTGAAGGCCTACATAGGAATTTTTGACAGGTGTTTTTTTTTGTGATGGAGTGACCATTTTGAAGTACTGGCAGTGTAGCAACATATGAATATTTTCATTTATGCTGAACCCTGTCTTTGTATGTTGATGGACTTTCTATTATTTGAAAATAGCGCCACTATTGACAACCAAACGAATAAAAAATCCTCACATTAGGAACCCCAAATATCAACTTAAACGACAGCCCAGGATTACATTCTCACAAATGGAACACGTGAAACTCGTATATAATCTATCAAAACAGCCAAATACATGCACTTAAAATTATTTGCAGTAAAAATTGAGTCTTCACGAAAAGTAGCTGACTAAAAATATTGTGAGGACATTAAGGTCCTTCAGGACTTAAACTAACAGTTAAAATTTCAATAGATATGTTGATAAATATTCATGCTTACTTTTGTGAAACATGCTGTACTTAATCACGATTGTCTACAGCGAGGAATATAAGTGTAGTTCTTTTGAAATCAATGTGTATATATTTCATGAGAATGCTTCGCATAACATGCATACATGATGTAATGTAAGCTTATGTTTGATTTTACTTGATGTAGACTGGTTGCTTAGTGCTATAACAGCGAACGGCAAAAGGCGAATATAAGAAACATCGAAATTTCAAAATAACGAAGTATGAAAATAGCGTACTATGCAATGCTCGAGTGTTGTGCAGATTTAAGTACATGCTCGCATTAATATTTCATCCCAACATTTTAATAAAGCCGTGTTTCCTTTAGTCTACATGTATAGTTGCTGAATTATTATACAAATGTGTTTCCTTTAAGGGAACAGTAATGCAAAAATTGTACCCTTAAAACAATCCTATAACAAAATGAAGTAGGATCGACATGGTCAAAAACTAGGTTAAGTGAATCAAAAATTCAAAGTGAGTTTTTCAAAACACAAGCTGATCAATAACCGATTTGTTATAAAGGCAAAGAAATAAAGACGATGTCGTCATACTATTAAAATGAAACATTTCGAGATAGAATTACGTTTACGGTAAACTACGTTATGGCAAGCTTAGTTTTATGGAAAAAGGGTGTCATGTCTCATGAATCATTAAAGAATTAAGAGTGGAATGAGAAGATCCTATGTAAACTGTACGTGTAAGCTGGTTGCAGACCACAAAACTTACGAATCAGTAGAGTAGATAAAGAACACTTATCTGCCAGTGCAACCAAATTATTCAGGCAAATGAAAATTCGCAAGTCAAATACGTGTGCATAGCGGACTCTATTCCTTACTTGAACGAGCACTTAGTTAAATTTTCGGTTCAATAATTTTTAGGTGGCAAGTCAGAATCAAGGCTCAACAATGATAGAAAATATGCTACTACATTTTTAAAGAGCAATAGGACTATACCGAAGATAGCAAAGAAAAGTCATAAAAGTTACAACACGCAGTTGGTGACTTTCTTCAGGAACTCCCATTCCACATCTGTGGAGTCAAATACGGCCTTCGGATCGCTGAATAATGTGCAGAAGTTCCACTGAGATGGAGATATTGGACATCAATCATTCTATACGAACAAGAGCAAAATATTAATAAGGTGCCTGTGGGGGTGTGGGGATTCTATGAGGATACCCACAGGTTTTTCTGTGGGTATAGGGTGGGGTGGGAATTCAAATATCAATCCACACGGCACCCTGATAATGACGAGTGAAATGTCGGCTGACAACCCTACTTACTCAGTAACAATGCCAGGTCGAGACCTTGCTAGGGATGATGCTAGGTTGACTATTTAAGCGCAAAAGTGAAGGATATCAAATGTGATGTTTAGCATAATAATATTGAGCTCATTGGCTTCAAGATGGTGTATGATTTTCTAATTTTAATAAACATATCGAATCATAAAATGCAATTATAAAAGTTATTCCATAACTGAATAAATTTTGCGATAAAATGGAATTTAAGAATGCATTACACTTCTGCACTAGACATCCTGATAAATGGAATGGATACTTATTTTTAACATTTACACAACCAATATTCCTATTTATAAATTTCACTTAATGACGACAAAATAGCTTATAATTGATACTAATTGCTTGCGTATGAAGTAACACAGCGGTACTAATATTCCGTGATTTTCATAGTTTCTAATTTTGCTGAATAGGGGGCTTGCTATTTTATAATCTCAAGCACATTATTAAAAACCCGAACAAATGCATTTCAAACTGCTTGACACTCATAATCGTTGATGAATCTGTATGATAATGAAATTGTGATGAAATAGTGTGCTTAAAATTGCTAAGTAATCGAATTGTAACTTTTTATCTCAGCAGCCTGATAAGAATCAAGATGTATTGGCAATAAATTCACAAACATTTTTCTCTCCACAAAGCTTTGGAAAGCAATTCAGAGATGATTCAGAATAAAAGAAGAAATTCACAAAGTAAGAAGAAAACTTCCAATTAATACATCTGACAATGCTAATGATTTGACCAAAACGTTCAAGATATGAATTACAACAATATATCATATTTTATTCATATGTAGTGACTTGTTGACCAGGGTTGGAACCAGCCGCCGGCCCGGCCCCGGCCGCAAATTTTAAAAACCGGCCGGAGTAATACCGGCCGGCCGGTGCTTTTTCAGGCCTTTTTGTCAACTGCCGACATCACCAACTGCATCACTGCTACAGCATTGTAGGAGCCTGCAAATATATAAAATAATGTCTGATGTAGGCTATAGAGCTCAACAGACTTGCTAAGTTGATGCAGAATTAGGTTGCAATCATTATGCAATACCCATGTCACTAAGAAATTTACTATCAAACTATTTTCCTTGCATCTATTTCCCTCGGCAAGGTATTCTTTACATCACTTCTCTTTCCTACTCCTTCGAATCGCACAGACAGCACCAAATATTGGTGCATTATCACAAAAAACAAATGTTAAATTAGGTAGATATTTGTTAAATTTATCACGGCAACCTTCGACTCAGATTTACCCCGCCGTTGCGCAATTTCTTTCGAAAGCATTCATCGTGACACCCCAATTCACATTTGAGGATTGACCCTCGCTTGCCAATCCTAGCTTCCTTCGTTGCTGCTGAGGCTGTATGCAGATCGCCCCGCGTCCTCTTGTTGCCCAATATCGTAGCAACAAATGTCGGTCGCCTCGGAACTAGAGTTTGTGACCAAGTAAACAACAAGAAATGGCATCCTCTAAACTTTCCTGAGAGTGAATAATTGTCAGCAGGGTCAACATGACACAAGACAATTAAATCCTTGATGCTATTGAGAAACGTCAAGTCCTGTGATAGCCTAAATTATTATGCTAGTCCTTTGTCAGGTCTCACATATCGGAGTTACATTCATCTCATCAAAAATGTCATGCGGTTACTTTGGAACGTACACGTAGCAATACTCATCTACACGCTCATGATCTTAAATGACCAAGAAAGCGTCAGAATTTTAAATAGGCCGGCCTCCGACCAGCCAGTTTTAGATACGCCGGCCTCGAACCGGCCGGTTTTGAATGCACCGGCCTCGGACCGGCCGGTTTTAGATGACGCCGGCCGGTTCCAACCCTGTTGTTCACAATGTAATAAGTCAGACAATTCGAGGGATTTATTTTCTAATACAAGTATTCATTCTCAGATTTTAACGTATACTTTAAATTCATAATTAGAGCAATCATGGCATGAGAGGATCCCACTACGCTTAGATGTTAATTGTTGAGAATTACTTTCCAATACCTACCAAAATAATGAGACTGAGACTACACATTGAATTGAACTGCTATTGCTCTATCGTGTGCGGTAGGAGGCCGTCATGTTGTATTCTACACTGTTTCTACACTTTCAAATTTAGCTAATTATTATGTTACATTAAAGATCGGAAGATCATACCGATTGGAGTGAGTCCCATTTCATACATCGAAATATTCAATCGTTTTTCATAAGCAAGGTTTTTTAAGATATTTGATGTTTTATCTTCTCTGAATGATGAGTGTCAACAGCCGGACTGGAAAGACAGTAATCTCTTTGATCTCCGACTAGCGACAACCAGCCTTGTATTGCTAACGCCGAACGCGCTCGCATTAACAAATTTTTTCTTGAAGTGAGCGTCTAATTGTCAGATTTCTATAATTCGAATTCTCACCACTGTTCGGCCTGCTCATAATCCAGCAAAATATAAGGTTTGTTTTGAAATTTCGTTGAGCTAATAAACGCTTCAAATTCGGTGTTACAGTAATCATAATTGGGAATTCAATGCACGTGCGGAGATGTCAAGTGGCTAACATTCTTAGATTTATCCTTTCAACCGCAAATAGTTCACTGTTGAAATTCGCGTTCATTCACTCTACAGAGTGGCCTAGAAGCCGTGACCAATTAAAATTAGCTCTTAATATTGGCTTTTTTATCGACAGGATTTTATGACAGAACATCGTTTCGCATAATGATCATATACTGGACATAGTCACTTACTATTTTGTCAGATATTCATTCCCTAATTGGCAATACATTCTCGCAAACTTTTTGCACATTTTGACAGACAGTTTCTCAAAGATAAACGGTCAAATTTAAACATTCTTCACTTATTAAGCGACGAAGCTGGGCTATGAACTCGCGTTCCTTGCGTTCAAGTATCCCATAAAAAGAAGTTGCAAGGTGTGAGATCTGGGGATCTCTTCTTCCGATCCACCTGTCCGTAAAATTGCCATCAAGAGCACTTCGTAGGCTCAACGCGTAGTGTGCTGGAGCACCATCTTTCATTAACCATTTCATGCCATCATTCATAGGGAAAACATGATCCTGTAGGACTTGCAAGTAGTTTGAAGCGTTGACGGTTTCATTTTGATTGAAGAATACTGGACCAATAGTTCCGTGAGAAGAGAGACCAGCCCAAACCATGAGAGTCATTTAAACGCTGAACAGTGAAGTGAGGGTTGTCAAGAGACCACATTAAACAATTATGAGGATTAACACAGCATTTAAAGTGAATTTAGACTCGTCAGACCAGATAATATTCTCTACTAAATTAACGTCTTCGTCCATCTTTTGAAGGATCACATCGCACGTTTCAAGGCGTCGATCGAAGTCACCATCAGACAACTCATTGAGTATGCGCGGAATGTAAGGTTTGAACTTCAACTCATGGATGGAGGAACTACTAATTCCAGTAATCGACGATATTCGACGAGTTGATACTGGATTCTCTTCATCAGTTGTCTGTGAACTTCTGCTGAATTTTCGTGGATTGAATACAATCTGATGGCCTGAATTTTCTGCTGATATCTGTTATCCATTTTACAAGTCACAAATGTGAAAGCATTTAGTTTTGAAATGATACTGGCGCGGTTTCTAAACTGCTTTTTCAGTTAAGAGATAGCTATGGGAGACGGCTACATCAATAGTACAGGTTTTCCTACACGACAACGGCAACTACCGAATCAAGAGCGGCACTTTAATTTCTAAAACGTTAAAAGATAAAATATTACGTCATTTCACAATTGAGAGCAACAACAATAAATAAACTGCAGCAAAACAGTTCAATTGTGTCTCTATCAGATTGGTGAGCGGCATTTCACGTGAAGAATAAATGGTATCTATTCGGTTTGATCCAAAGCCCTATATAGATGTCTTCACATCTGCTAAATTAACTTATCAATATGGAGCGCCAGCGAATACCTTCTGATGTTAAACGCAGAATCATTATGGCTCACGAAGCCGGAGATGATTACATTGAAGCCGCTCGAGTTCTCGGTGTAAAGCGAGGTACTGCGTATTCAATAGTACATCGTTATATACTTGAAGGAGTCATTGAGCGTCCCAGAGGAGGAAGACGACACCAAAAGATGGACGAAGATATGCAAATACTATGGTAGAGATTGTTGAATCCCAACCGGAATTCATGTTAGCCCAAATCAAAGCTGATCTACAAGCGCGGATGCCGGACAAGCCATCTGTCTCCATTCAAACTATCAGCACATGTGTGAGAAATCGTCTTAACTTCTTAAAGAAAATGGAGACTGTTCAAGTCAACCGCAATAGCCATGACGTCAAAGTGGAAAGGGCCGATTATGCGAACTGGTATCTGCACACGATCAACGCAAACCATCCGCCAACATTTATTTTTGTGGACGAATCCGGCTTTAATTTATGGATCAGTCGCACACGAGGTCGTGCCAGACGGGGAGAGCGAGCTGTCAGGATTGTTCATGGACAGCGCGGGCGGAATTTTACTCTCATCTTGGCGGTCTCTAATTAAGGTGTCGTCCATCATGAATTCTACGAAGGCGGAACCTCCTGTGAGAGATTTAACTCCTGGCTGGAAGAAGCGTCCGTTGCGGCTGGGGCTGGACCTCGTGTATTCGTCATGGATAATGCTCCGTGCCACAATGGAGCCCGTGAAATCAGTTTGCGAGAGGGACACTCTATTAGGTACTTACGCCCTACTCCCCATTTCTCAATATCGCAGAGAACGCGTTTTCCATGTGGAAAGCGGCTTTCAAGAGAGAAGTAGCTGAGATTTGTGAGCAGTTACACAACTACACTGGACAACAGCGGAATTTGACCTTACTGCAACTCGCCTCCCAAAACATGAGTGCCATCACTGCAAATAAGATGGGAAGGTCTTCCAGACGTATGGGCAGATTGATGCCTAGACTAATTAATCGCGAGGATGTCTTACAAAACCATCAATGAATATTACGGTACTTGTTTTGTTTCATAATGGAATAAAAAATTTCAAGATTATCAAAACTTTTTCGTATTGACTTACCTTTTCGTAAAAAAAGTTTTTAATGACTTACTGTATTACCTTTATGAATTAAAATAATTATCAAACTTTTCCTTTTGACATATTTTACCTTGACTTACCTGTTAAATAAAATATAATTGAATATGAAAAGCCGTTTATGATTTCAGGTTGCCGCTCATTAAACTTATAAATCCATTAATAAACTCACTTATTATCACTACCGATTAAAAACAACAACATTCAATTGAAAACGCTGCTGATTAACAGAAATACCGTTGTTGCATCTTAAAACATATTCTTTAATCTGATAGTCGTATTGTCGAACTGGAAAACCTGTACTGCTAAATTCGAATATTGTCGCGTGAGAGGACATGGATGTGTTGTCGTGAGATTTCTATGACCTCTTTGACAGTCCGTATGTGACGCACTGGTAAATTTAGTTCATCGCATTTCATGAGTCTCTCGATGCATGCTTTCGTAACATGATATTCTGCTGGCAAGTTTGGTCGTTTTCAATTAACTACAGGATGAGTAGGCTATAGTATGTCATAGATAAGTTAATGAACTCGTCTGTATTGCTGAATGAAGTGACACATTTTGAAACTCAAAATCGGTCATGGTTTCTGGGCCACTATGTATTGTGTAGTACGTTGGACACTGCAAACCAAGGACGTCATCATTTTCATTCACTGTGAAGAATATATTCTTTTTTTTCTTAACTTGCAAAATTAGCTCATTCTGCTGTTATAATGAAGATCGGGAGATAACATCGATTTAAATGAGACCCAATTCATGCATTAAGCTATTTAACAATCGTTGTACTTGCAAGGCAGTCATAATTTTGATATTTTATCTTCTATGAATGATAAGTGTCAACAGGCGGGAATGAAGGAAACTGCTTTGATCTCTGACATTCACACTTTGATTGTTAACACTGAACGCACGCGCTTCAACATAATTTTCACTCGGAATGTGCGTCAAATTGCCAGATTTCTGTTACTCGTTTGTCCGGCGTTGGGAGTAGGTGGTGAATGCAGCTGCGCGCTAAATCGGCGCGCCTTTTTCTATACAGGGTGCCGGACAGATTTCAAGCTTCAAATTGCCGGGCTATTTCATCGAATTTCCACGCCATTTTATCATAATGACCAGATATTTTATTCCAATTACACCGCTCAAAAATTATCCGGACACTGCTTTAAACTACTTTCAAAACACTAATGTACGTGGTCTTCGTGGCATAGTGGTTTAATGCTTGAACTAGCGATCATTCGATCTAGAGGTCGAGCCCCGAAAGTGTCATTGGAAGTCGTCAGGAAGGGCATCCAGACTATAATATCACAACGCTCCAGATCAAAGTCTGACTATGTCAGCACCGTCCAAGCCCCCAGTAAGGGGAGCAGTGACGTTAAAAAAAACATTTTTTGCTTTAAACTGCCTTTATCATGCCTTCCGGTTAGAATTTTGCTACCAAATTATGGCGTGAACGATATTTGACTCTGTCGCAGCACTCAGTTTCCAAAATTTTTGATTTTTGCGAGCGGTGGTTCTTAAGATTATAAACATCTACTTCTCCTCAATGGCCTGCAGCCAGTGAGCTACTTCTGGAATCTAAATGATTTCACATCGATGGAAAAGTTCGCTTCCTGAAAGTGCTTCATTTTCATCATCTGATTCATAAAAATCCATGAAGTTGTACTTAGCCGATATTTCAGACTTCAATTTTCAAACATGTTAAGTTGAAGCAACAAATCGCATTTTGAAACGCCTTTTGAAACTTTCATGTCAGGAGACCCTAACGTACTTATGAAGCTTTACATCTCTTTAGTTCGCCCACATCTAGAATTTGCCGTCCCAGTTCGGAATCAATCCTTATACATAGACATTGCTCTGATCAAACATGTGACTCGGAATATTCATGACTTAACTTCCATTCCATACGAAGAGCGACTAAGAAATTCAAATCTGCCCTCCCTCCAATGTCGACATGTAATGGACCTCTCGGAAGTATTCAAAATCATGAATCACCGTGCACACTGTGATTCGAATACTTTTTTCATCCGAAATGCGTCAACCACTCGTGGTCACTTTCTGAAACTCTACAGTCCTTTCGCTATTCAGGCTCTAAAAATGACTTGATCGAAAATTTTGATAAGGAGGAACTAAAATTGTTTTTAGGAGTTCTTATTCTGTCTGGATATTCAGTAGTGCCTGCAAAAAAAGACTTCACTGGGAAGATGCTCGCAAAGATAATTGCTGTTTTGAGAAAAAATTATCGGCACTAATGAGTTAAATTTGAATGAAACTGATGTGTCTTGCTAAAATTTTTGAGAATCGTTGTTTCTGACTTCGTGTTTGAAACAGACAAAACTTTCGTTCCATATTATGATTTTTTTATTTTTTTACTTGAGTGAAGATATCATTCCCGGGCGATTCCCGGGAAAATCTGAAAAATGGTCAAAATTCCCGGGCGATTCCCGGGTCCCCGGGCTATTTCCGAAATTCCCGGGCGCGGCCGCCACCCTGTCTATAAACACGGATCTTAAGTTACTGCTACTACTAGCAACAACTTGCCTAGCGCGACCCCTCGCAAGTGCTGTAGAAAGTGCTAGCTTTATTAATGCGGCCTGGTTCTTGCACTTGCTTTTCTGGATAATCTATCTCATTACTCCAATAAAATTAGAATAATTTGAAGTGTTAGCTTGGACCTTTACATTCAGTTTAGATTGTCAACAAAATGCCAATGAATGGCGAGAATGATAGTAAACAACCAGAAACTTTTCTGACTTCTTTCAGATTCGGCTACCTCTGATGGTAAGCACTGGTCACCAATCAACAAAAAGATGTTGAGACATCCAATGTTCTGATTACCACACTCTGCTACGCATTTGTTACTATCCATGACCAGCTAATTTAAAGTTTGATAATCGTATAATATCGTGATATGAATGTCCTTCAACAAGTGCATTCATCTTCATGGTAGTCAACTGCAAAATAATCAATGGATCAGTGTCCTCATTTGCAGATTTAATGGGACTCTAAAATGGTTATTTATAATTATATATGCTTGCAATTTAATGCGTGTGATATTTCAATCATAATAAGACAACACGATATTAGTATCTATTAGGTAATAAGTAAATATACATGTACGTAGCTTGTATTCGAAAGCACATGAGGTGATCGTCTCTCTTCCATCTATGGCAGAGTTTTATTTATCCCTCTCTAATTCTTTTTGTGCTGAGCGCTTAGCAAGAACTCAATATTGAATACGAAAGTCTTAGCCATTGAGATATGCACGCTTAGTAAGTCAACAAGAAAATATGTAATGAACAATTCAATTTATTTTGCTGTGCTTCCTAAGCTTTTAGGGAATTCTCAATTGATAGTGGCGCAACAGATTCACAAGGTGGTAAAAAGTGCATTCCTCCTATTATCAATGCATCTAGCAGAATTAATAATTAGCTCTATCGTTAATAACGTGCACTGATATTCATACGCTCTGAAGCGTACCTTCTTTCGAGCTACATCGATTAAATTAAGCATCATTATCAGCTCACTTTGGGCAGAGAATATCTTTTAGTTGTGACACTGTGACAGGAAAATTACTAATAATAGAATATCTAAATTTCTACATCACTTGACATTTTCATAATCATGACGAAAATGACGAAGAAAGGATAAGGAAGAAGAATTGAAGGCAAGGAAGAGACAGGAAGGCAGAGTCGACATTTGTCATGCTGTCATGGCAATGATGCGCGCGAGTAACGAATGAGAATCTACTCCACAGATACTGACGGGAGACAACATCACCGATTCTCCGATGGAAGTCGGCATGTGTTTGCTATTCTCTCATGCCCGGTGATCTTTTCGTCTTTCTCCAGGCTATGCCGCGACTCCGAAGTCGAGCTCTCTGGCGCCAAGCCATCGCCACATCTGGTTCAACACGTGGTCTCGCCCTGCTCAGTTTCTTCGTGTGGACCTTCGTCATATGCGCAGCTGTTTTAACATATTGCCAGCAGCCGGACACGGGTAAGATCTTAAATACATTATATTCTTAAGCATTCCAAATCTTGTAAATTACTAATTGATTAACATTTTTGTGTTTCTACCTTCTGCAGCTTGCCAAGCTAAGTTTCATTTGCTAATCTGGATTGAAGTTCAGACCCTGCATGACCTTTTGATAAAATGACACTACAAAGTTGAGATTAGACAAATCTCTACAAGCACCATGGGGGCGACATGCAAAATCTGAATCACTAAAAATTGCGATCACCCAAAATTGAAATAGTGAGGCTACTTACAGGTGCAGTACGGTCCAATATTTGACTTTACTACAACCTTATCTCTGTGTTCTCCAGAGTTGAACGGGACGCCTCACCATGTCAAGCAGCATCGTTTGCAAACAGCAGACTAAAATAGAATTGATAATGACGTCATCACGGACAGGCATAGGGAAAATGGATGCATTCGCCACTGGGTGCATCGAGAGCAGAGGCTACAGCTAAGCATTGAAATGTGCTTCAAGGCTACATGTCAGAATTTGAAGTCACATGCTCATAGCGATGCTGGAACAGGGGGGGGGGCAGAGGTGCCCTTGAGCAGAAGAGTAGTTATTTAACAATTTTCAAATGGTACGTAATCCAAAAAATTAGGTCGAAACATAGCGTAATACCAGGTGTGCTGCCGTCGAGGGTTATTTACAACAGTCGATTCACACATGGATGTATGACAAAAGCTCCCCGACAAAAGCCACACCAACAAAATCCTCTTGTATCATCATGTAATGTGATACCAACCCGCACATATACTGCATACAAGTAAATTGTATAAGTACATCCTGCACATATAAGTACACACATGTATGTGTTCTACAATATAATATATTGAATACATGCCGCATGTTGAAAATATATGGTAAAAAAGAACTCATTGCAGTTTACTGCAGTGATCGATGTATATTGCAAAGCTCACATATACAGGTGAATGCAATTGCCGATTGCTGTTAAAAATTCAGGAGTGTTTTTTGAACCGTTTTCATGTTGCTCGCACAGATTTCTAAGTCGTCGTTGAAAGTCAGATGTTGATTTTTTCACTTTTTTGTTGGAGGATTACCATACTCATGATTCACAATGTCTCATAGAGACAGTGCCTCTTCATTTTGCATAGATCTGATGCTGGTATTCATAGAGGGTGGAAATGGCCGATGAGACATTGGTAGCCGATATTCCATGCTTCACAGAAATTATTGGTTCTATCGCCGTTGTCCAGAGTGGCCTGTCGCACATTCCACATAGTGCAAGGGAATCGTGGTGGTATGCGTCGGAACCTGATAACTGCATCAACGTCGTCGTGTGGGGTCGGGCGTCGTCTTACAGTTCCGCTGACGTACGTCTCGTCGTAATAAAGCAGAAGTGGTTCTAATTCTGCCCGAGGAATATCATGCCTGAATCTACGTCACTTTCAGGCAGAAATGCGAGTCCATCCAACATGCCAACGAAGTGCTGGATAGATTCATTGTCTTTGTAGAGGTTTACCAACTCCAAATCTTGAATCTTCCTCCAGGTGCTTTGTGTCAGATGATAAAAGCACCCTTGGATTCTGACGTGATCCCCGACAACCTCATTAACTGCATTGATCGACGCCACCTCGAAGTCAGTCACAACCACCTCAGGTTCAGGTAGATATCCCAAAAGAGCTTCGCAGCGTTTGAAGACAGCGCGAAGAATTTCTTCGTATAATGACTGTTCTTTTCCGGTCAGAAATGAAAATACACATGTGACAGCACTCTCTGTCGCTTTTGTCGCTGCTCCGTATAAGTTCACACTACACACACAGCTGCTTATTTTCTTCCTATTCTCAATGAGCTGATAGTAAGTGATAAACTATCTATGACTGTTCACCAAACCTTCCCAGATTGACTGGCTGACGTCACTCAACATATTTTCTAAATAACCGACCGATTTATGGACGGCTCGTGCTGCCCTTTCCCTATTGTTCTCTTGAAAATGATGCATCTCCACTATCCATTCACTCATCATAATATACTGTCGTGTGATGGATCCGCGTTCGAATTCGCACAACATTTTCAACTTTTGTGAACTATCTTCGTGACGTGACTTGTGCTTACGCTGATTCTTACGCTGCGTGAAAATCTTACGCTGATTATTTAGGTGAAACATTATGGATCTTGTATCTCTATAATTATCTCGTTTCCACAGTATAAATCATTTGGTAGATTGACCAGACATAGTGCGTTCAATTCTTACATGCGTAAGCCATGGATGGAATGAACATCGTAGTGAAAAATAGTCCTATTCTACAAAATTAATCAAACTAATGTCTGAAAAACTTAGTTTATGATACCTACATGTAATATCCAAGCACTTGTAAAAAAGTCTTGTAAATACAATACAATAAATCCGTTAGTTGATACATACTGTAAATGCTGCTTTGCACATCCATCAAATAGAATTACTTAATCATTTTTCTCGGAATTACATCTTTGAGTAATCGTTCTACGTAGCTTGCAAGTGAGGCCTCACCTTCTACAATAACCAAAAATGTAGGCTTTCCGTTTCTGAACGAGGTGGAAGGAAACCAAAACGAGGTTAGCACGCGATTGGAATGTAAGCCTATATCATAGATTAGTGTTTGGCTTAACTGGAATGACCATATTATTCGAGTGCTCGAATGAATTATCAATGTATTTATAGGGTATCATATTTAAATAATGTACCGGTAATAGGTACATGGTATGCCGTTTAATTCAATACAGTATTCATATAAGCTGAGATGTAACTGTACAAAACACATACATGTACATAATTACACATTCTTAAAATACATAATTTACGTATACTTGCTCATTCATCCTATCCCGTAAGATCGACTATGAGGCATATCAAAGTTTTACGAACTTATAAAATCGACCTTATGAAATGCGGGGAACTCTACTGGAGAATGCATCCCCTTTATTTGACTTAAAAACACTTAAAAATAAAAGCCTGAGCTTCTTGGCATTGAAATCTTATGTCAGTATGTTCCCTGATCCAACATTTTTTGCCCCCCTTTCCCAAAATTCGTTCCGACATCCATGCACGCTCATCGACGGTCGCTATTCGATCACCATCATGGCACAGTATTATGTTTCTAATTGCAATAATAAGTGATGACAACATCATTGTGCATTTCTATAGATTTCTATCAGACAATAAAATGGGGACTGTCAGAGAGCACATGCATAGTCATCAATTATTTATTGACGACTTTTGTTTAACCATAGTTACTTTAACTTTTAGAGTGAGAAGTTGAAGTCCTAAGAGAACTTGCATCAAATCCTAAAAATTTTACTTCTAAAAACTGATAACGCCCTTTAGGAGACTTTAATATCTAATATTTTAAAGTAGCTCAATAGTTTTGCCTATCATTCGATTACATGAGTTCCTATCACACGACATGGCTCATTAATTTAAGACTGGGGTCAGCATCAACCCGAAATTAAGGTTAAGATTGCCTATTAAAAAGGCGGGTTCATTTTTAGTTATGCTTATATGATATAAAGGATGACGTCCTTGCAGTGTCTCCAAATCAACCGCAAGGCACGTCTTTCCATTCATACGTCTTATCTCGAATCTCTCCATAGCACCTTAATGAAAAATGTGCGAAAAAGTTACAATTCCCCTTTTTTCAAAATGAGGATGTTGTTGGTTTTTTTTACAATAATGTGAATGTTACCATTGCCATAACTTAGCTGATGAATATGGGCTATGATTTATAGGACTCCCTCGAAGAGATGGGCAGTAAGTCTTCAGATGCTGTGCAAAGAATATGTGGCAATGATCATGAGTAAAAAGTTGAAATAATACAGTAATTCTGCTTGATATCCTCACTTGAACTCTGGAAATTTCATGGGACATGGAGAAGGGAGTCCCTTGTTGCATGATGTGCGAGTATGATCTGCGACTCGGCCACACATTTATTTTATACCTACTTTTATAATAGTTGTTGACATTCCAGCATCTTGACGTATTTTCGACGCCTACTGTTTTCTTCATTACTTGCACATGAGAATGTGAGTCTTAGTACTTTACTTACATGCTTCATCCGTTGAGCGTCCTCTTCTGCACCCCTTTGGGTTGGATGATTATTTTTCATTAAATTAGCAAAGTCCAATTATTCATAAATATCTCTATCCCCAGTTGTTCAATGAAAACTGTTTGCTTGATTGATTACTTAACTAAGCTCTTATGTACTTATCTGATGCCAAATCCGAAAACTTAGTTTTTTTACAGTACATCGATGAGCAACACAGTTGATCATCACTTTTAAAGTGTGAGATTCTTCTCTTAATTTCGATTGATTGATTAAACAAGTGATAAGTAGCCTCGGTCAGTGCTCATTTCTGGTTTGCGTAAGGGCGAGTGAGCGCTACGCACTCGAGGCAGGACAATCATGGGTGAGATTCTGGCAAGACGCCATTTCCGGAAACTCAGACACCCAATTTTTGCACTGCTTACTGATATTTGTCGACCTACTTATAACGATCTGCCATTGGCAGAAGTGATATTTATAAACTAATCAACTACACAATAGATTTCAATACGTTTTCACCAACAAACCAAGGAAGATTTGCATTACATAAAAAATTGGCATATTCTCCCTATTTCTCTGGTCGTTATATGACTCAGATTAACAACTGTATAAATGCTATTTGTTTTTTACATGTCTTAGTCATATAGAAAACAAGTAGTCTCAGAAAAACAAATATTTAATAATAACAGAAAGATGCTAGTATGGGAGATCTTGGGGAGAAAAAGAGACGCATAACAAATTATAACAGAAATGTGGTTGAAATGACGTGGCTTTTGTCAAATGTAAGAATTGTCGTAAATGTTCATCGAAGCAACTTTCTACGCGTATTTGAGACGATATTATGGTTGTATGTGAGGGATAATGGTAAAATGTATCTCGTAAACCGGCGTAACTTTCGTCAAATATGTGCAAAATGATAGAAAAATTTTGGGAAATTATGCGCTTGCATTCTACGTATAATAGATTCTGCGCCCATAATTTCGAAAACATCGATAACTTAATCACTTGGAAGATATAATAATAATAATAATGCTTTATTGAAACCAAAATACATAGAGCGGTACATGGTTATGACTGCAAAGTCATGTAAACTGTGAAAATCTGACAAAGGAGTTGGTATAATAAGATGGTTTCCGCAGAGGAGCTGTCAGTTGCCTTTGATGTCTAACTTTGCTGATATGTTGACGGACGTTGAAAAAGGAGGACAGGCGATGAGTATCACGATGATGAGACACTTTGCGGATGAGTTTAACGCAAACACGATCTAACATTTGTCTTAGTGATGGCTTGTTGTACATGCTGCACCAACGTTTGGCCAAACGATCCAGACGTTCAAATTTACAAAAGTGTTTCATTTTCATATCACATACAATGGGCCAACAAAATGATAGACGAGAAAAAACAAGACCCATGTATGCCTGCCACACAACATGATCTTCATTACAATTGATCTTCAGACGCTTTACAATGGACATAATACTACTGCATTTTTTGTATAAAAACGATACATGAGAGTCCCATGTCAAATTAGCACTAAAGAAAACACCGAGAATTTTCAAATTTACAACTTCCTCTATGACTTCATCATTGATAACAATATTAGTACATCTGGTGCGATCAAAACGCTTAGAAAGAGTCATACATTTGGTTTTATTCACATTTATTGTCATTTTCTTTTGGGCTACCCAATTACAAAAGGCGTCAACGTCCTCTTGAAAAAGATCATTACTGGTGTTACCATTGGATAAGTGAATGAGGGTTATATCGTCAGCATACGAAATAACCTTCGTGTTAGCGAACTGTGGGACATCATTAATCATGACAACAAAAAGTAGAGGTCCTAATACAGAGCCCTGAGGCACCCCACTGGTCACCTCTCTCCAAGGTGTGGAAATGCCATTAACGTAAACACGTTGAAAACGATTTGACAAAAAGCTTTGTATGAGATTCACTACAACGGGATTGGAAGGGAAAAGGGTTCCAAGACTTTGGAGCAAGGTGAGGTGACTGAGTGAATCGAAAGCCTTATTGAAATCAATGGCAAGGAGTCGACAAAAGTTTGAGGGGCTGCTAGCGATGTGTTGAAGGGAAGTGAGACGAATGGTCAGAAGGGCATTAGTACAACCACCATTATCACCTGGGATGAAACCGAACTGTCGGATTTGCCTTGTAGGGAAGGTAGAAGAATAAGATCTCGGATCAATTTCTCAAGACATTTGCTCAAGAAGGGCAAAATGGAAGTGGGGCGATGAGCACATGAATCCTTCTTAGGGAGCGGGAGAACATTCGCTTTCTTCCAGATATCGGGAAAGATGTTGGCTTGAAGGCATAGATTAAAAATCCTTGTGATAGGGGAAGCAAGTATATCAATGAAGGAGCGAAAGAAGATGCCAGAAACACCATCTGGTCCAGTAGAGTTAGACTTGGTGTTCTTCACCATGGTAGTGACTTGTGATTCCTCAACTATCGGGAAAGAATGATCCTCACACAGAAGATTATCATTATCGAAAAGGGAAATATCAGAAGCAAGAAAATTGGACTTGAAAGTGTCATTGATTTTAAGAGCTAATTTTTCATCGAGTTTTCTACTTTGATTCCTCCGAATTTGTGAGTTGATGAGTTTCCAGCTATCCGAATTGGACGATCCAGCAGTAAGATTACATAAGTAACGTCTCTTAGCTTTGTAGGACTCCTCAAGTGCAAGTACTTAACTATATTACCACGGGAAAGGGCTTTATCGCAATCGTCAGATAGAACCTTCAGGGTAGGGGTCATCCAAAGTGGGTCAGTATTTCTCATGCGAATAATTCTCTCAGGAAAAAAGATATCGTAAAAAAACTGACATAGAAATTGAAATTCAGATACAATTTGGTTGATATCATTGACAGAATCGGTTGGGCGAGAACAAAGAATGATGTTCCAGTCAACAGATGCCAAAACATTGCGGCAATTTGCAAATGAAGATGGAGTAAATGAACGGGTTTTGACCTTGGTGGTAACAGTGGGCTTGTGAGAGAGGGGTCTAGCAAAAATACCTAAATGATCAGAACGACCAAGAGGACTGAGGTATTCACAATCAGCATAAGACAGGGAGTCAGATACGGCAATCACGTCAAGAATATTTGTCCCTCGAGTTGGTTTTAGAACCAAGTGTTTGGGGGAGTTATAAGCACAGAAATCAGATAAATGAGTCCTTAAATCATTTATGTCACCAGTTACGATAAAGTTCTGGGAAACACTGTCATCGATTAAATTTTGTATAAAATCTAATACACACTCATGGGCGCCTAAATTATTCCAGTATGGGTGATATAAAAGAATGAGTGAGTAATGGGTAAAAGACCGTTCCAGGACACCATAAAATCAAAAAAATTGGTATCTTTAAAAACGACATAAATTCATGAATTTGAACCCTTTTTCAGGTTTTTAAGACCTAAATACATGAATTTAGTCCATTCAAAAAGTACCATTTTTTCAAAAAATGGTATTTTTAAAAACGACATAAATTCATGAATTTGAACCCTTTTTCAGGTTATGAAGACCTAAATTCATAAATCGGCTAAAGCCAGAGGAGCTTCGCTCCGATTTGGGCGTTTTTAAAAATACCCAATTTTCAAATTTTTCAAAATCTCAAAATTTGAGAATTACAATCGGGCGAAGCCCTAGAACCTTCGGTTCGATTTTCATTGCTTAAATCATGACCGTTCCAGGACACCAAAAATCATAAAAGTTGAGAATTTCAAATTTGTGATTATGACATTTTTCATTGCTTAAATCATGACCGTTCCAGGTCATGTAAAACCGGACACCGAAAATCATAAAAGTTGAGAATTTCAAATTCATGAATTTTATCCATCTTTCAGGTTTTTGAAATATATCATGTGACTAAAAATATTTGAAGGAATTGACATATTCTTAACAATAAGTTTAGGTACTTTTACAATTGTCATTCAAGGGTAGAGAACATCTGCTTCCCGCATTTATGAATAAAATGCATTTCAGTGTAAGGAGCTGTGTCCTCCAACTCAAACATTTGAAAGGAAACAATGTATGAAAGAACAAACAGCTGCTACACCCACTTATTCATTTGTAAAGACGTGGCGTATAATTGCAGCATGTAGGAAGTAAGACTTCATTTACAATTCCATTAATCATAACTAGTGACTGTTTTCTTTCCTTATTGCAAAATGCCAAAACGTACTGCCGCAGAAGCTTTTTCGTTTTACATGCCGATTTTACTAAACTTAATTAAAGAAGAGCACAAGGAAACTGCGAATAAATACTTTGAAGAGTGGAAGTTAGAAATTCAATCGAGAAAGAAGAACAAATTGGACTCTCAAAAACAAGTGGAGGATATTACAGTAAAAATAGAACAGTATCTTAACACTACTACAATTCCTCAGTTCAATGTTACAAAAGAACATTTCATTACCATCGAAGATAGTGCTACTATGATTTCAAAACTGATTGCAAGTGATAAAGTGCACCATGGGTCGTTGCTGAGAAGTGCTGCTTATCAAGGTTATGGATTTAAAAGAATTCTGGAATTGAGTGACAATAAAAAAAACAGATTTGTGGCAAACTTGGAACTATTTAGAATTTCCTATAACGTAAGTTATTGTTATTTCTTGATGAACTTATCAGATCTAATTCTACCACACGTATTATTTTTAAATTCATCAATGCCCATTAGTTTTGTTAGAAAACATTTTAAAGAAATCAAAATTTATATAGAAAAATTGAATCAACCGACAACTATAGAAGAAATGAGGTTTGGTTCCCAAGATGAATGAACATTAACTGTGTTGTTTCACTTTTTAAGATATGTGCAATGTACATACATATTTGATGTATACATATTTATGAAGACTTCTTTATAAGTAGTAACGCATTTTGGATTATTTTGAAATGTAATTAAATTTTCTTTTGTTCTCCAGTCTAATGGTAGTAGACTGCTATTGTATAGATCTATATTTCAGTATGTAACATAATCTTTGGTATTTAAGAATGATTCATGGAACTTAGTAGTATTGCATTTTGGATTATTTTGAAATGTAATTAAATTTTCTTTTGTTCTCCAGTCTAATGGTAGTAGACTGACATTGTACAATTGTATGATAAGATTGATTGTTGTATTATTATATTTGATATTTAAGAATGATTCATGGAACTTAGTAGTAACGCATTTTGGATTATTTTGAAATGTAATTAAATTTTCTTTTGTTCTCCAGTCTAATGGTAGTAGACTGACATTGTACAATTGTATGATAAGATTGATTGTTGTATTATTATATTTGATATTTAAGAATGATTCATGGAACTTAGTAGTATTGCATTTTGGATTATTTTGAAATGTAATTAAATTTCCTTTTGTTCTCCAGTCTCATGGTAGAAGACTGACATTGTACAATTGTATGATAAGATTGATTGTTGTATTATTATATTTGATGCAAAATACACTGCCGTTGTTTTCATTTTTCTGTACAAGAAGTAGACATTATTACAGTTATTGGAATTTATTTCATTTAAAATGAATGATGAAAATCCGACAGTTATACTGAGTAATATAGGTGATATATTACCTCAGGTTAATAACATGACTGAGTTCTTAGAAATATACGGCAAACAAACAACTGCGTATTTCTATTTAAATCGAAATTCAGAAGATTGTATTCAAAATATTTATTCAAAATATTTCTTTAAAAAATGGAAGAAACAAAAATGGAAGAAACCGCAAGAATATATCCTTCGTTATCATATGAACGTAGTTCTACTTTAATGGACATTGAAAAGATTAACATTGAAAAAATGAACAAAGAAAAACACAAAGATAGAGTTAGGTATATGAAAGATAAGGAATCTCAATTATTACTTAGACTAGAACATTATAAAAAATTAAGAAAGAGACGGACTAAAGTTAAGAATGTAACACAAGGAATTGGCATATTCTTAACAATAAGTTTAGGTGCTTTAACAATTGTTATATCTTCAGGTGTTTTAGTAATTCCAGTAGTTGCTACAGCTTTAACAGGTACGGGCGTTTTTGCAACTTCACTTGTTACAATGTTAGATAAATCTTTAATAACTAAGAAACGAAAATCATTAAAAACTAAGCATTTACATATTAAAGAAGTCTATGATAAACTACATTACTACTTTCAAAGAGTATGTGATGATAATGTTATTACGTTAGATGAGATTGAAAAATTTGATCTAATAGCTAATGAAGTAAATCAAACCTTTCAATTACAGTCCGAAAAAGTTGATGATAAGAATAGACAGGATGGCAAAATTTCTAATGAAGAAAATGACAAAATTTTTTTAGAAGAGCTAAAAACTTTAAGCGAAAATTTAAGCAAAACTTTATTGAACAAAACTTAAAACGAGAAAACTTTAAACGAAAAGATGTCAAACAACAAAGCAATAAAAAAATAATTTGTTCAGTAAAATGTTTTTGCTGTATTCCAATGTTACCACAAAATTCAAATATTATATTTTAAAAATGGATAAAATTAGAGCTGATAATTTTAAAAGAATAAAACAATTAGAAGAGTTAATAAAACAAAGAAATATTATGAAAGAAAATCATCTTCAACATAGAATGATAAAAGCTGGTATTCAATCTGATATGTTTGAACAAATGCAGCAAACCGAGCAAGTAAAAACTGATTTTGAAAAAACTATGAAACCATTTAAAACTCTTGAAAAAGAACTTAATGATAAACAAATTGATATAACAGATCCAGAGCACAAAACTATATTAGATGACTATGGATTACTAGAATCAAACATTAATAAGAAATTACCAAAATCTATGCAATTTGAACATTCTATCTCATTTATAGATGGAAAAACGATACCTAGATTTTATCTCGGACAAAAAGAAATATTTCCACAACCTTTTCGAGGTTTAATTTTTTCACCAGATAAATCTCCTTTTAATTTAGATAGAAATTTTGTTAATCTTTTAAGAGGAGCAGATTTAAATAATTATGCTGTAGAAGATCTCATAAAATATAAAGCTATGTTAGACAGAGTTGGTGCAGTAAAATCTCTTAGACGTTATAAACAATTAGAAAATTTATTATCAACGGGAGTTAAAGTAGGGAAAGGTTTATCTGAAAAACAGAAAACTGAAACAACTGTATTTTTACCAGATGATCCACAAGAATTACTAAATAGATTAAATATTTTAATATCTGCAATAAAAGAAGGACATAATTCTAGTTTCAATGAAATTCATGCTATATTGAAAAGACTGTTAGAAAAGAAGATTCTAAATGAAGAGGATTATAAAAGTATAACGAACCGAATGTTCTAGGGCTTCGCCCGAACCGGACATCTCTGATGTCCTCCAGGGCTTCGCCCGTAGCTGAAATATGTTGTTGTTTTACTTTTTTCATAAAAAAATGTTTATTCAATTTTTTAGTTTAAAAATGTGTTCAGCAGATTTAGACAACATTAATAATCATTTAGAAAATTTGATAGAGATTTTGGGTTCATCAAAATTTAGTACGACGTTAAAAATTATAACAACTACTTCATCACACACTTGTAATTTAGAACCCATTCTACATTTGGAACAAAATAAAAATTATCAAATTGCATTGACTAGTTTCTCTACATTTAACACTATTCAAAATGTTATAAAAGATGTGAATGATCAATTTAGATATTCTACTGATAAAGGCAAAACGTGGAAAATATTAACTTTTCTTCCTGGTTCTTACGAAGTTGAATCAATATCAAATGAAATTAAGAGACATTTAGGTATATCATTTAAAGATAAGAAACAATTACATTTTGCAGTCGAACCGGCAGTTAATAAATTTTCTCTTACTTTAGACGAAAATCATCAAGTTGATTTTAATCATGATAGATCATTGTCAAAGCTATTAGGATTTAATAAACAAACCTATAGTCAAGGTTATCATTTAGGTGAGAAGATTCCAAAAATAACTGAAATAAATTCAATTGTTGTACATTGTGACATTATTGAAGGAGGATATATAAATGGTAAATTATCAAATTTAATATTCAGTTTTCCAGCTTTTACTGTACCCATTGGTTATAGATTAAATGTAATTCCACAAACATTAATATATTTTCCTATTACAAGAAAAACTATTAACAACATTGGCATTAGAATCACTGATGAAAAAGGACAAGAAATAAATTTTGGAGGTGAAGAGATTATGATAGATCTTTTGGTTCGGGAGGTATAAACTCCTACGCGAAGCTAGAGAAGTTTAAACTCCCACGCGAAGCTAGAGAAGTTTAATTTTCGTCTTCTTCTTTAAAAACAAAAATAAAATAAAAATAAATTTTTTTATTAAAAAATAAGTGAAGTGCTACCATTTAATAAAAAAAACTTAAATTTAATCATCATCCTAATTTATCTAATAAAGTTTTGTCAGTTATTTGTGGAAGATCAGGATGTGGAAAAACGTATCTATTATTTAAAATTTTAACGACTCCAAATTTTTTGGATTATAACAATCTTATAATTTATACAACAACGGCAGAACAACCCGTCTATCAATTTTTAAAATATGGATTTGAAAATAATCTTAAAAAAACAGCAATTGCTTCATTATTCAAAGAATATGAAAAATCTGAAGATGAAGAAGAAATAAGTTCGTGGTGTGAAGAAGCAGCAAAAAATAATCAGTTAGTAGAATCTAATAAAAATAACCATATAAAGATACAATTAATAGATGATAGTGGTAATATGCAAGATCCTAGTAAACTAGATAAAACAATGAAACATTGTGTAATTTTTGATGATTGTGTTAATGATAGAAATCAGTCAGTTCAGAGAAATTATTTCACAAGAGGTAGACATAATAACTGTAGTGTATTTTATTTAACACAAAGTATGTATTCATTAGACGGAAGTGTTATTAGAAAGAATGCAAATATATTTATACTATTTGAAATAAATGCAAGAAACTTAAGTGATTTGTTAAGAGATTTATGCGTAAGAAATAAAGATGAATTTAAACAATCGTGTAATAATGCTTGGTCAAAAGATTATGGCTTCATTACAATTAATATTGATAAAAAAATTCATGAAAGAGTTATCGAACAATTGTTCTCTGACTGAAAGTCGATCGAAAATATTTTCGCGGAGTGATAAAAATATACAAATATAGTGTTACAATATTTTTTTATTTTATATATATATCAAATTTGTCTATCTTAGAAATTAGAAAATTAAAAAGGTTCAGTAGTTATTCCATCAGGTAAAATTTTTCTTTTATCATCAAATGGATCTAATGCTAATTTATGTTCTTCTTTTAAATACATGTTATGTTTTTTTGAATTAAGTCTATAATTACATGCTGTTTTTATTTCATTATTAAATAATGCATTTTTATAATCTTGAAATGTTATTTGATTAGCCACTGATGCCTTTGAAATTCCTTTTAATGTTTTATGTGTTTTAACGGGCGAAGCCCTGGAAGACATCTCCGATGTCCTAATATTATTAGTTGTATCATAGCAGTAACATTTAGATTTTAAAAATATAGCTTCTGTTATGAAATCTTCATTTCCTTCTAATTCATCTTTACTTTACATAAATCAGAAGGATGAATGATATCTTTTATTTTATCTATTTCTTCATCAAGTGTAGAATTATACGGTATTGTTAATTCTAAGAAAACAGAATCGGTATCTGTAAAGTGTAATTTATAGTTTTTGCCATAAGCAGGTGCCAAATAATCATATATAAATCTATACATAAATAGTTTAGCTAATTCTAATATAGTGAAACCAATAAAATTAAACTTATCATGTTTTACGCTAATTCGACGTAAATGTACAGCACATAGTTCATCACTAAATCTAGTAGTTCTTTTATATGTAGGTTTCCTTGTTAAATTTTGAAACCTATCTCTATCATAAACTATTTCAATATTTTGTCTATTACGCACATTTTCTAAAGTCTTACCATAAAATGCATTATTCATTAATTTGAAGAAAACGTTTCCAAAATCATCTTTATTTCTTTTAGCTATTTTACGTTTTTCAATATTGAACTCTATATAATTTTTTAACCATTTAGATTTTCTATACTCTAGTTTTCGATGTATTTTGGTGAGAATCATTCCATGATCTAAATACCAATCTAGCATTCTTCCTTCAACAACATACTTTCCTTTATTGCTTTGTGTTAACATAAGTTTTTTTGTTGGTCTATATTTCTTAGGAATTAAAGATTTTTGATAATCTGAAAAATCTTCTATATTAGGAATTTTGTTTTCGGGACAGAAAGGAAAATATTTTGTTTTATCTTTTATATAATCAGGGTATACTAAATCAACTTCATATACATAACCAAAATTATTTTCACCATCATATGTTCTTTGATAATCTAGAACGGGCGAAGCCCTAGTAGACATCTCTGATGTCGTACGAATATTACACCATGACATTTCACCTGTTGGTAATTCTTGTATCATGCAAAAAGAATATAAGCTATTAAAATCATAATATAACAAATAGTTTTCTCTCATGAATTCATCAATTGCTTTTTCACGTTCTACTCCTTCTCGTTTCGTTCGAAAAATTTCTAATATTTTTTCTTTTTCTTCTGGAGATAAAGGTGTCATTATTCCATATTCTTGTGGATTTACTTTCTTATTATAACATTTAACATATCTATTACCTAAAACTGATGAAACTCCACCTCTAATTCCAGATTCAAAAAATAATAATTTATCATATGTATTTTCTTTATAATGTTTAAGTTTAACGGACTTTGTCCTAGAGCCATCGGCTTGAACACCAGTATGTTTTAATCCTGCTAGCCATGTTAAACCTGGTGTAGAATAACAATAACATGGATCTATTCCGTAATATTCTAAACACATATCACGAAAGTTTTCAAAAAGATCAGCTAGTATTAATACATCTATCTGTAGATATTTCATTGTATAATCATACATTGTTTTACAATTTAACTCTCTCCAATTTTTTTCAGCTTCTGCATAGTCTTCGTCAGATAATTTTGATTGTTTTAATGTTGATTTAAATTTATTTATTGGAGGAAGTTGTTCTTCTTCCATAATTTTATTCACAGAATTAAAATCAGTCTTCGACTGTGAACCACAGGTTTTATCTCCAGTTATATCAGTCTTCGACTGTGAGCCGCAGGCTATATACTCATACGGAAATATTCCTTTTAAAGGTTTTAAATTATATTTATTTAATATTTTACATTGTTCAGATTTCAAAGTTTTTCCCATAACATCTAATGAATAAGGAGTAAAAAATCTAAATGCATCTAAAATTCTAATGCAACCTAATTGCATTGAAAAATATTCTTCTTCTGTTTTACATAGTACATTTATTTGTTGTTGTTGTAATTTTTCAGATGAAAATAAATCTTTCATTACTAGATGGAAATCATATTTAGAACCATTATAGAAATATAGAGGAACAAAGTTATATTTAAATTTATTAGCATTAAGATTACAAGAATTATGTGCTGCACCTCTATATAATCCATTTAGATGATCATGATCTTTTACCTTGACGGCAGAGCCGTCGCTTCGCTTGTCAAGATATCTACCTTTGCCATTTTTATAATTTTTTGTAAATTCTCTTCCACAGTAATAACATTTTGTTTCATTAATAAAATTTAATTTTTCTTTTTCTGTTAATGGCATCATTGGAATATTTGTTTCAAGCAATTGTGAAAAACGTCCTTGTAATTCTTCTACTTTCTTTGTAAACATTTCTGAACTATCTTCACCATAGTATTGTAAATATTCTGATTTAAATAATTCAGGATAATTTGAATGAATGTACATTCCCCAACATAATGGTTTTTGTTCAAATAAATATTTTTCTTTACTTTGTTCAGCTGAACTTTTTCCAGGTGCACTTTTTTCAGAATTATAATTTTCAGAATCGGGTGAAGCCCTGGAACTTTCCGTTCGATTTTGTGTCATATTAACATTATATGCTTCAAAATCACAATAAATAGTAAAGGGTACTTTATTTTTAAAATACCATTGATTATATTCTAAATAATCATCTTTAGGAAAAGTATTTTGAACTGCTTCATTTTGTTGGCAATTCTCCAAATGTCTATTCATTTCTTCTAAAGTTTTAAAACTTGTCATACATTGAAGACAAGGAAAATTTTTATTATCTGAAGTTTTTGTAAATATAGAAACATCTTTACACAATATAAAATGACCCTGATAATATAATATATTCGCTTGTGCTGGTTGTTTTGACTGTTCTAGTTTTTCAAATTTATCTTGATATATTTCATGTGTTTCATTAATTTCTTTTGTAATATTAAATGTATTTTGATGATAATTTTGATTTAATATTTGTAGCTGATAAATATATTCTTTATCATATTGTTCTTTATATTGTTGTAGACATTTTTTTAAACATTCATTTAAATGGAGCGAAGCTCCTCTGGCTTTAGCCGATTCTTTATTTTCTTCATTATTTAATCGGAGCGAAGCTCCTCTGGCTTTAACCGATTCTTTATTATTTTCTTCATTTAATTTTTGAATTGTTTCTATCTCATTTTGATATTTATGGTGATATTCTTGTAGCAACATTTTTATTTGTTGTTGATAATCTATTTTACATTTTTGTAAACTTTTATTTAAATTTTCTAATTTTTGTTGATATTCTGAAGATAAAGATGAATATTTGTAATTATAATCATCAGTACGTCCTTTATAATTATTATGATTAATCGTTATTGGTGATAGTGTTTTAACAAGTTCAAATTTTTCAGTACATATTATTTTTCCTTGGTAAAAAATATTATGATGCATGTAATTTCCTCTATCATTATATACTATTTCTGATTGACATAAATTTTTATTATTCAAATAAATTTTTTTTGAATCTGAGTAAAGTGGAATAATTTTACCAATAGAAACATAATTCACATTTAATTCAAAAACATTTACTTCAATTAAATTTTTATTCTTTTTATGAAACTTTATTAATCTATTATAATCATATGGAAATTCATCTAAGCCATCAGAAAGATCAAATTCATTTATGTATTCTTCTTTATTATAATGACTTAGTCTTTCTTTATGATATTCTGCAGGATGTAAATGTGCTATAATACTCCACAGAAAACAATAATCATCTTCATTTTTTATGTTGATTATTTGTGGTGAACTGAAAGGTAAAGAAACATAACTACCACCAGTATTATTTTTATATTTATCAATTACTATTTTCTTAGATAGTATTTTAACAAATCTCCAACCAGATTCACGTAACTGGGCTTCAATTATACAATTTTCTAATTTAAGTATCATCGATTCAAATATGGGTTGTATATCATTTACATTATGAATTTCTTGTGAATTTGTAAAATGTCCTTGTATTATTTCTTCAGGAATTCCATCAGGTCCATTTTTTGTATAAAGTACTTCTACATTCATATAACATTTGAAAGATTTCTTAAATATATTATAAAAGTTGGTTAGAATATCAGAAAAAGTTTTATCGGTTTCATTATATTCAAAAGACTGATTAAATAAATATTTTATATTTGCTAAGGCTTCATCGTTTCGTTCAGCTTCATCAAATTCATCAGTATCGCCAAATAAATATCTTCCATCTGGTACGGGCGAAGCCCTGGAAGACATCTCCGATGTCCCATGTACGGGCGAAGCCCTAGAACCTTCGGTTTGTATGGTCTCATCTTCACTATTAAAAACTTTTTTATATTCCGAATGTGAATAATCATCAAACATTTTTTTAACTTTTATATCAGTAGGCAATGTTTCTAGATAGTTTTTATAACTATTTAATTTTAATATATTTCCTTCATCAACTCGTTCTACATTTTGTAAATGCAATTTACTATTTAAATGAGATTGATAACTTCTTTTTGTTTGCAACTTTTTTTTACATAAGACACAATAAAACTTGGTATTTTCCATTTTTTTATTTTTTAAGAAAAAATTTGTGTTTTAATTTTAGATATAAACATTCTAATATTAAGGATTTGAGTGTTATTTTATATTATTATATATTTCACGTTCTTTAGTTATTTTTTTCTTTATCACATTAAGTTTAATCATATTAAGTTTAATCATATTAAGTTTCATCATATAATGTTTTATCAAAAGATAATTTAAATTTTTTTTCACTAACTATTGATTCATCATCATCATCATAAATTGTTTCTTCATCATCATAAATTACACTTTTTGGTATAGGATACCCTTCCATGATAGGATACCATTCTCTTATTGGAATATCTAATTCTAAATTACATCTTTTATCTGATAATAATATAATAGAGAAAAATATTGGTCTTTGATCTCTTTTGGAAAATTTAATAACACCACCATAATTTGAATCACTTTTAGTTTTAGTGAAAGATGATAAAATTTTAAATTGATTAGATGTAAATCCTAATTTAAATTTTGTAGACCCGACACATAGTTGTCTAACAGTATCTTCAACTATGCCATCATTATTATTTTCAATTGTAAGAAAATGAAATTTAGATAAATTTTTATAATTACTAATATTTTTATAATCTTTTTTACCATTTACACCTTTTTCAGATGTTTCTGAATCATCATCTATATTATCAGTTTCTTCAATATGATTCAGAGGATTATTATGATTATGGTCATTGTTAATAGTATAAGGTGTAGTCCACATATAAATTTTCTCTTGTTGAGCTAAACCATTTATATAAGATTTTAATAAATTAATATTTAAGTTGGAATATAATCCTATATACGTATCATCATCATATCTTTGGGGCATTTCTAATGTTTCTTGTTTATAAATTGTGTCTCTATAATAAACTTGACATAATAATTCTTCATTATGTTTTTTACTTTCAATATGAATATTGTATTGATTTTGATCGTCAACAAATAATCTAATTTTTTCTTTCGAAAAAGATTTTAATTTTTTAACTAATTCTTTAATATTGATATAATTAATAATTTTAGTTTCTATCCAATCAGTATTACTAATTGGTAACACTGCTCTAATAAATCCATAAACATTATTATGACCTATTATAACCATATTTTCTTTATTTAATTCAACATAAGCTACATCATTATATTTACTTACAATCTCCATAAATTTAATAAATGGATCCCCCGGAAATAAACAATAATTAGTTTCTATAGAAGGTAAACCTTTAGTCTGTTCTCTAAATATTTCGGCTTGTAATTGAAATAAAATATTAACATCTATACATGGATTATTATTATTATTATTATTATCAAAACACTTATTTTCAAATCCCGTTGATCTCGTCGAATAAGAAGAACAGGATGATGCGGGCGAATATAATTTTTTTAAATTTGGATTTTCCATTTTTTTATTTTTATTAGAAAAAATTTATTTTTTTTATTTTTATCAGAAAAAATTTTATTTTTATATTTTTATTAGGAAAAGTTTTATTTTTTTATTGTTATTAGAAAAAGTTTTACTTTTTTATTGTTTTAAAAATGATGTTACCAAATGTTGGTGGAGGTGCATATATCCCGAATAATCGTGAATTAGAAATAGAGATAGAAAATCATATTATGAAAACTGGAGACGTTTTATCTGGTCCATTGCATCTTTCTATTCTTCCGCAACAAAATACAGAGTTAACAAATAAACAATATGTTGATACACAAATCAATGACTTAAAGGAAAAATATATAAACGATGTTTTGGTTCCACTGATGAACGAATTAAAGTTGCTTAAACTTAATGACAAATCATTAAACGAAAAATTATTAAAACTTGATAAAAAGGATAGAGAGCTAGAAGCAGATATAGCAAAACTTTTTAAAAAGATTTCTGAACAATCAAAAATTTTAATATTACTTTCTTTAAATTTAAAATCTGCTGTAATTAAAAATAAACATCAGATAAAAATGTTAAAAGAACAATTAGAAGATGAAATAGAAAAACTACCTGAAAGAATTAAAAAAAATTTAAAGCAGTTACAAACTACATTCCAAAAAAGTGTTGATGAATTGAGTTCTAAAATTACTCAACAAATGAAAAAGATGAATAGAATAATAAATGAAGTAAACTCACTTAATGAAAAAGTTGATAAAATGAAAAATCTGAAAATCAATTTAGAAAATGAATTAAAGAAAAATTTACAATAAAACTCTAAAGAAAATAAAGAACAGTTAGATTCTGTTAAAAGACAATTAGATGTTCTTAAAATTAAGTTAAATGCACTTAAAACGGCATTGAAGATTAATCAGCAGAAAATGCAAGTTAATAGAAAAGAAATTAAAGTACATCACACGCTGCTTGACGCAATAGATAAAGTGCAACAGTCAATTAATAAAGTTATCTCGAAGTTGTTGTCCATTCACAAACGTAAATCTTGATCGGACCTTGTCCTGAGGCTTTAGCCGATCGACGAAGTCTTGGGTTTCTAACCTATCGGAGCGAAGCTCCTCGAGGCTTTAGCCGATCGGACCAAAGGTCCTCAGGTTTCTAACCAATCGGAGCGAAGCTCCTCGAGGCTTTAGCCGATCGTAAATATTTTTTCTCAAAAGTCAAATTTAATCCTAAAAAATGCCTATAATTTATAAACACAATCTTAAACATTTTGCATCAAATAATAAAATTGCTCATGAACCATCTCAGAAACCTGTGTACCATTATGATAGTGTAGAAACTGTCGGAACACAAAAGTTCCTAGAAAAGACGTTTCAAAAAGAAGGGGCTGGCATCTTTTCTGGTATTGGAAGTATCGTTAACTTAATTAAAAATAATAAAGATTTGATTACATCTGCTGCAAAAGGAGCAGCTGCTATAGGTAGTACAGCTAGTGCAATATCAAATGCTGTGAAGTCTCAAAACGAATTAAAACAACTAGAAGCTATTCGTAAACTTAGGAATGATTCTGAAGAACTAAAAAATTTAAAAAAACTTTCAGAGGAAACAAAAAACAAAATTGCTAACATAGCTGTTGGGGAAACCTTGAGGAGCGGAGCTCCGTCTAATAGTAAACATAATGAAAATAAAAATAATAAAAAAACAATTGAAGAAATAAGAGGAAATGGCGTGAGTAGCAACCTTCGGTTTAACCAGCAAAGCTGTAGCGGAGCTGGTCTAGCAAAATTCTAAAATATATTTTTTAGTAAAATTTTTTTAGTAAAATTTTTTTAGTAAAATTATTTTAGCAAAATTATTTTAGTAAAATTTTTTCTGTCTGTGAGAAAAAACAAAAAGTCAAATTATTTTTTATAAAAATGTCTTCGCTTATCGAAAATAAATTTAGATTAGACGATCCTCCGTTCGTCAGTTATAATCAAAAAAAGAATGACTATATAAGAATTGCTATGAATCCCGGATCTTCCAGTAGAGTAAATACTGGAGGAGATTTAATTTTTGAAGTTGATAATCAGCAGAGTTATTTATATCTACCTGATTCATTTTTACATTGTGAATATTCTTTGTATAGTGATGCCAATTTTACAACACCATTACCAGAAACCGATAATATTGCACTAGAGAATAATTTCTTTCCAAGATTATTTACACAAATGCGTTTAGATGTTGCAACTCAAAATATAGAAACAATAAGTGATTCTCCAGGTGTAATTGATACAATGCTTAGATTTGTAACAATTGGTGAAAATAATAAAAAGTATGAAATCGAAGGTTGGTTTCCTGATACTAATGATGGTATAATTGTTGATGATTTAACTCACGCTGGAACAGATGCCGCAGGAATTGCGAAAGATGTAGAAAATATTGCAAAACATTTAAATAAAACAAATAATGAAGCATATAAAGAAAGACGTGAATTTAACAAGAAAAGTAAACAGACAGTTAATTGGTCATTGTCTCCATTATTCGGATATTTAGATTATGATAAAATATCATCAATTAAAATTTAAATTAATAATTCATCGTACAGCAAATAATGAATTAATCTTTTTTGGTAAGACTGGGAAAAAAGCATATTTAAAAATTGATAGACTTGAATGGTGGATTAAGCATATTACTCCTAGTTTAGAGGTTGAAACAGCTATTGCAAAAAGATTAAATACTAACAAACCAATTCCAGTAAATTTTCTAAAGCGTACTGCTAGTTCAGTAACTTTTTCCGAACAAAGATTTAACTGGCATTTTACTAGAACTGCGAATACTCCAAGATATTTATTACTAACATTTCAAAGAAATAATTCTCCAAGTTTTGATAAGAACAACAATATTTTTCATATTAATACAATTCGAAGTTTACAAGTTTCATTAAATCAAACCCGATATCCAATTGATCCATTAAGATTCGATGATACCAATAATCAATTTATGGAAGGATATGATTCTTATCGAAATCTTTGTACAGAATTTGGAGTTGAACCACAATTAACTCCTGGAGATTGGAGACATTTATATCCAATTTTCTGTTTCGATTTAAGTGCACAATCTGAAGATATTATTAAAAATGGTTGTGATGTAACAATTAATATTGAAAAGAAAGATTCCACAACTTCATTGATGGCTTATGGTTTATTGCTAGAAGATGTAAAATATTCTATTGAAATTCTTAGTGGAAAGATGGTTAGGATCGGTTAGTAACCTTAGGACCTTTGGTCCGATAGGCTAAAGCCAGAGGAGCTTCGCTCTGATAAGTTAATTAAAATTTTTTCATAACTAGAATAGATTAAAAATTCTTAACTTAAAATTTTTCATAACTAGAATAGATTAAAATTTTTGGTAACTTAAAATTTTTTAGTAACTTGAAATTTTTTAATAACTAGAATAAATTAAAATTTTTTGGTAACTTGAAATTTTTTCATAACTAGAATAGATTTAAATTTTTGATAACTTAAAATTTTTTTATTAAAAATGTCGCAAGCGAAAAGTAATATTAATAATAAAACTGTTGAATTAAAATTACGTAATATTGTTGACAAAAATACCCCTAAAACTATTACGATTAACAAAAAAAAGTATTACATAAGTAAACCAATGATAGAGAATATTCAATTACAAGAAGAAAAGAATGGCGGGATTCTCCCATTAATTCCACTAATAATAGGAGGCATAGCTGCAGCAGGAAGTGTTGCAGGTGGGACAGCTGGTATTGTCCAAGCAGTAAATAAAAATAAATCAGAGAAAGCAGCATTAGAAGAACAAAAACGACATAATAGAGAGTTAGAGAAAGTTGCTAGGGGTGAAGGAGTAGTAGATAATTTTATTAGTAAATTAAAATTAGTTGATGAAGGAAAACGAGTTCTTAAAAATATTCTCCACAATGTTGATGATTTAATTGAAATTAAAGAAACTAAAGATGGTTCTGGAATATATCTAAGTCCTAGTATGATTCGGTAATAACCTCAGGACCTTTGGTCCATAAGGTAAAACAATTTTTTTTGTTTTATCTTTTAAATTTTTTTTTTATCTTTTAAATTGAATTCTACAAATTCCGAAAATTTAACTAAATTAAAAATTTCTAATTTAGATTTATTGAATTATCTATTAAACAAAAATAAAAACTCAAATTGTAAAATTTATGAAGGTAACGACGACAAACAAAGTTTGGCTACTACCTACGGTGGTGACATACAAAAAACATTAGAAAACTTTCCTGGATTTATTTGGAGTAAATATTCGAAAGAAAAACATCTTCCTGGTCATTCATATACTGGGCCAGGAACTCGATTAGATATAAGACTAGATGAGAATAATAATCCGAAACCAGGTGAAGAACCAATAAATAGAGTAGATGCCGCAGCTTACAGGCATGATTTAGCTTATCGAAATCATGATCTAAGTTCTCGACATGCAGCTGATAAGAAGATGATTCAAGAATTAGATAGTATTCAGAATCCTACATTTAGAGAAAGAATTGAAAGAATGTTTGTTAAGAAAGCTTTACAAGCTAAAATATTATTCGGTCAGGGTTTAAATGAAAATCATAATTTAGACGTTTATGCATCTGAAATTCATAGGGAATACAGAAAGCCTAAATATTTATTGAAAGTAAAAGTATTTAATAAAGATGATATTTGGAGTGCTGATCTTATTCATATGCCGAATGAAAGGGACTACAAATACGCATTGACCGTTATAGATTTATATACACGATACGCTTGGGTAAAGCCTTTAAAAAATAAAAGTGGTCTATCAGTTAAATATGCGTTTGAAGGAATCTTTAAAGAAAGTAATAGAAAGCCAAGGAAATTGTTTGTTGATAAAGGATCGGAATTTTATAACCGAAACGTTCAGCCACTATTTGAAATTGTTTATTCAACTGAAAATGCAGGAAAAGCTGTAGTGATAGAAAGATTCAATCGGACGTTAAAAAATAAATTATTCAAGAAATTTACTCAGCAAGGAAATCAGAAATGGTTGAAGATATTACCAGGAGTTGTAGAAGAGTACAATAATAAAGTTCATTCTGGTATTGAAGAAACCCCAAAGAATGCTTCTGACGACCCTGATTTGATACGAAAGAAAATATTCGAGAATAATAATTTGAATGAGAGTAATCCGAATTTGCAGAAACTTAAGCCGAAATTTAAAATTGGAGATAGAGTTAGAATATTTAAATATAAGAATAAATTTGAAAAAGGCTTTGTTGGCTATTGGACTAAAGAAATATTTGAAGTTTCTAAAATAAATCAAAGTTATCCGATTACTTATGAAATTAAAGATTTAGATAATGAGGATATCAGAGGTCGTTTTTATCAAAATGAATTACAGAAAACAGAGCTTTAACCTTTAGGTGGCGCTTTAGCTAGCTTCGCTTGAGTTATAGATTGTTTAACTCTAACATAATATCTAGAAATGATACTCCTTTTTGTAATTTGTACAAAACGTATAAACATAATTGTCCACAATAAGTAGTTCCCGGTTTTTGAATTTGAAACGTATTATAAATTCCATTGCCAAGTATTTCTGTTACTTCATTCGTAGGTGGAAGTCCGTATGAGTCAAAATAATAATTTGAACAGTTTATATTTCTTTGTCCTGCTGACCAATGTACGCCTTTTTCATCTGACGTATGGAGATTGGTTACGAAATTTACAGTTATTGATGGAACTTTGTTCCGGGAACTGAAGGTTCCTGTTGGCTTATTTTTTAGGAATTGTAATTCGCCTCTCATTAGAACATGAAAATTCTTTATTCCTAATTCATTTGCGATTTTCTTTAGGTCGAAATTTGTCGTAGTTTGCGTTCCATATAATTTAAAAAACTTATTTATGTTGCTCATTTTATAATAAAAAAATTTCTTAAGGGACCCCTAGAAGACAGAAGAGAGGGGGTAGCAGAACTACGTTCATATGATATTGAAGGATATATTCTTGCTGTTTCTTCCACTTTTGTTTCTTCCACTTTTAAAGAAATATTTTTAGACACATGATATATTTTAAAAACCTGAAAGATGGATAAAATTCATGAATTTGAAATTCTCAACTTTTATGATTTTTGGTGTCCTGGAACGGTCATGATTTAAGCAATGAAAATCGAACCGAAGGTTCTAGGGCTTCGCCCGATTGTAATTCTCAAATTTTGAGATTTTGAAAAATTTGAAAATTGGGTATTTTTAAAAACGCCCAAATCGGAGCGAAGCTCCTCTGGCTTTAGCCGATTTATGAATTTAGGTCTTCATAACCTGAAAAAGGGTTCAAATTCATGAATTTATGTCGTTTTTAAAAATACCATTTTTTGAAAAAATGGTACTTTTTGAATGGACTAAATTCATGTATTTAGGTCTTAAAAACCTGAAAAAGGGTTCAAATTCATGAATTTATGTCGTTTTTAAAGATACCAATTTTTTTGATTTTATGGTGTCCTGGAACGGTCTTTTACCCATTACTTGAGTGTTACATTAAAAGAATCAAAACGGCATGACAGTGCATTAGATCGGGAATTAGGAATAGGACAGTTCGACTCTAAATGTACATGTATGTCAAGTTCAGATTTAAAGTGAATTGCTACACCGCCGCCATGACAATCACGATCTAAGCGAATAATGGAGTAACCAGGAATAGATATCGCCAGATCGTCAATATTTTCATCAAACCAAGTTTCAGTGATACAAATGATGTCAGGTTTATGTTTATTTATACGAAGGTTAAGATCTTCTACCTTGTTGAACAGTGACCGGGCATTGAACAAAAGAATAGAGGGCGGATTGGTAGGAAAGGACTTTGGCTTGCGCAACTTGGAAGGCTCCCGCGTAGATTCTTCGGATTGGAAAGGAATATAGGGATGACGCAAGGTGTCCGGGCGTAAAATTTTGTTAAACCATAGCTTTCGACGTAGATATCTAGTACTGGGAAATTGCTGTTGCTGATTCACCGAAAGGAGGGCCGATCGCGAATAAGTATGGCGCATGAAACCTGAGAGGAGAGAACGACGGGATAGCTAAGTAGCGTAGGGAAAGAGGTGTACACGATGATGTAACAGCGGCCGATCACGGATGAGATGAACAGCGTGGACCTGTGCATGGAGGTAGGTGATGACAGGGAGGCAGGAAACATGAGTCACGATGATTTGGGAGAAAAGTCATGACAAAGAGAATTGACCAGTCGAGATGAGTTGAGCAGTTTAAAAGTAGTTGTAATCGAGATTAATTGATGTAAAAAATATATCAGTCGAACGAGCAGGTACCGACGAATCGGTGGATGTAAAAAGTTCGCATGAAATCACAGTATTTCGTCAGATAATCAAGTTATACGGAACTGATGCAGTTGTCACACGAGCGGGAAGATGGACAACCTCTCGCTACGACGTCCACTGAAGTTGTGACGATTATCTGACGAAAATCTGAAAATGCCATTTCCAACAATGAAAACAAGGATTCTAATAACTTTCTTATTTTCCCCTGCCTCTATCTTATCTCTTCATTTTCTTTTGCTGTCTTGAGCAGTAGAACCTTTTGGAGATGCTCTATATTTCTTGCTCCTTGGTTTTCAGATGTATTGTGCATGCGCTGTGGGATTGTTGCATGTTCCTTATAGGCTTTATGTCTGGCTGCTTCATGGATATACTTTCATGTATGAGCTTGTCCGACTTCGATTGGTATTTCACAGTCAAATGGGCTGAGATATCGGACGTTTGAAGACTACACCTTCCTTTGCCAACTATGCCATCGACCCAATTGAAAGTCCCCTCTACTAAGGGACCATGAAACACCGCTAGGACTGCCTTGACTAGCTTACCAAGTAAGGGGTATCGAATAATTCCGTATTCTGTCGTCAATACGAATACACGATTCCAAAATGAGGCTAAGCGTTCTCCTGGAACAAAGTGGATGTCCAGGTCAACGGAATACTGTCGAATTTGATAAGACAAATTGCTCACTTCTTCTTTTCTGATAACATTGCGTAACTCTTTGGCAATGTCCAGTAGTTGGTTTTGAATACCTCTATACAGTTTGAAAGATTCAACAACTGTACAGAAAAAAGACCTTTCCCCTCCCCCACCCTTCTGTCTCATAACGTTGTTGGACGAAACTCGAAACCCAATAAAATTCATGTCAAATTTCCGGAATTCCGAAAGAATCTCACCCATGAGGACTATCAAATTTCCCATCAGTCAAGACATTGTCAGCGCAATCTCTGAATGCACATTGCGCCAATCTCTCTCTCTCTCAATGGAGAGCGAGTCCGCGATGACGTCATCACAAGGCCTTTCCACGCTCCTGCACTTCTAAGTTAGTGAATTAGATGAAATCATGTGGCGTACAGGGGTTAGGGATATGGACATTTACATTACTTTGAACGAACAGAAAATCATGCAAAATTCGGCTGAACAGCACATTTAACAGCAAATCGGGTAAGCTCGCGGCTGCGCACGAGGAATATCACATTTCTGCCTACTTTGGAAGCTGTCTGCCTTAAAAGTGCAATCAAAATCATGAAATTGACAAATCTCATTTTGAGTGTTTAGATGAATATTAGATCATTACGCTATTAAGTGCAAAAACTCGGAAGCACATGAATTTACATACTCAAATGGAATTTTGCTATGTTTGACGTTCCGTAACTAGCAAGACGACTGGAAATATGGCTTTAGAATCGTCGTTTTACTGATGTTGAGTAACAATCTACAAATTAAAAATAACAAGAGGCTCGTGCGCGAATTTAGGAAGAAATCGACAGTATCTCTCGCACTAAGTGATATAGACCAGGTAGTCTTTGTCTGGATTCCCGGAGACAAATATCATAGTGCATGCAATTAAAAGCATTCTTTACATCCAACATAAGCAGGATTAGATCATTATTGCAATAGGATGTGCATGTACATTGTACATAGTTGTCTCACACAGGGGTGTGGAAACGGAAGCGGAAGCGATCGTTTTCATTGGAAGCAGAAGCGAATGCCCGACGATTACTTCCGCTTCCAAAAGCATCATAATACTAATGACTGACATGATACTAATTCGCGTGTCAGGGCGAGGCGAGATACTTCTAACTTTTGACAATAAGTCTTGGTATGAGTTAAGTAACAGTTGTCATATTTAGTGCTTACCCTATTACATATAATTACAAATTGGCACCTGTATTACTAAATGTAGTTGCTTTTAATTATCTCATTGTGATGAAAACGAAGGTGTATTATCTCAGAATACTGGCATTCGAAATCGGAAGACCTCAGTATCATCTTATCAATGAAAACTTTGCACAATGCGAATTGGTGTGTATTGAGGCAATTTCATTGTAGCATTCTCAAACACGCTCTTGGTAGTTAATTTTTTTACTACACAAGTGTTGGGAAAATATGACGTTTTTATTTCACAATTTCCCAAAGGTCAGAATTTTCAGTAAATTTGAAAAATATTTGACTTTTTGGCAAGTCAAAAAAACGCATACAATTTACAAGTTACAGTTTACGACAGAAAGTTCGTGGAGACTGGGAACTGTTAACGTCAGAACATAACTCGCAAAAAGTGGAAAATGAAGAAAAAGGGGCTCGAAAAAGGGAGCCATGTAGCCCATGTCCGGTCTCCAATAATTGGAAGCGGAAGCGAATGAAAATCAATCGGTTTCCACAACCCTGGTCTCACAGCATATACAACTGCCTCATATCCACCTTACGTGGATTATCCGAGTATAATTGGAAGGAGTTTATTGCCCAAATGAAGTCGGCTGCGTCGAAGACTGGCCTTTGATGCCTAACGACTAATAGTGTTACCTACAGAAACAGGGCGAACATCACCATTTTTTAAATGGCGATCAATATAGTGCCATACAAAAGTGGAAGAATATAGTTAGGAATTCCGCCTTGCAATGACATATTCACAAATTCACAACCTTCGGTCAATTCTTAACCGATCGCCAACTGCAAGAGATTTCTCTTGAAGTCAAATCCAATACATACCTCATTCAAGTAACATCAACTCCTGCAGAAGAGCTTAGAGAGAATGAAGTCAAAACTTATTTGCAAGTCATCAGTGGAGATTATAGGAGTTTCCTGTTGGCTATTGCCTGAAGGCTCTGTAAGTTGAAGATCCATAGGAGATTGTGGGTGCTTATGAGCGCAGGAGATTTAACGTTTCATCATCATTCTAGGAAAGGAATCCTTGCTCGATAATTGGTTTGCAGATTAACAAAATCATTAATGCACGGGATTTGGTCACTTGCATGTAAGTGCAAATTGCACACATAAATAGACTGTTAATTCAGATGAGGTATGCACTTTTCGCAATTCCAATCAGGAAACTGCAGGGCAGCAACTCGAGTGAGACCAGTACAAAGAATAGGAGAGAAGGACGAACATTCTTTGCACTGAACGACGCTTGCTTCTATAATTACAAATTTCGCGACGTATTTCATACCTTCTTTGCATCGCGAAGAAAATGCGAAATCTACGCATCCGCACTGACACATGCGCATAAACTTGTTATCAACTAGCTCCTTGTATCTCAGCAAAGTAAAAGCTCGACGCTGGGGCCACTACGAGGTAGGAGAGCGCACATGCACATGCACAAATTTCACAAAAATTCAAAAATCAGCTGATAACCATTTGTGAAAACAAATTAATAAGATTTAGGCAGTTGATAGAGTACGAATCACTGAGTAGAAGTACTAGGTGATCACACAGTCAAAAATGAGAATATAGAGACGAACAGGTCTATGATGTCTTGCACTTGAAACACGATGAAGAGAGACATGAAAAATAGTCAGTCTTGTAAGCGACACAGCGTGAGACACAACCGTCTGGACATGTAGTAGTGCTCTATGGCTTTGCCCTAAATTCCTATGTTCTATATTTTTCAATTCTATGAATTACTTGCCGCTTATTACCTTTTTTGCTTAGATTTCAGTATTATGTCTGGACTTCTTGATTTTTTATAGTTATGGATTTCTTGATGCTTTCTATGACGAATTGATAAGGATTTTTCTGCCTCATGATTTGCATGCTTTCATTGTTCGTGATCATGGCAGCGCAGCTGTGTGAAATATATCGCCCTTTCAATAGTTATTCCCTAAAAGAAGCTAAACATCAGGAGCTGCTTTCCTCTTCATATGATATAAATAGGTGTACTAAATTCAAAATTGTGAAAAATGATCAAGTGTTCCAAGGTGGCATCACTCGGATTCGTGATCAGCATACCGAAAAATCGCAGACACTGTAAAAAAATTGTGGGAACTCTCATGGAAGGTTCAGCTAAAAATCAGAATTTATCTGCCGGACTATTTCAATAATTTTCCATTCAGAAGAGCAAAATAACAAAACTATCATCCTCTCCATATCATAGAAATGTAAATCTAATCCAGCAATACAAGCAGACCATGTCAACTTTTAAGGTTTCATGATGTGGCCATTGGCTCCATGAAATCATGAAGATAGAAACACGTATACTTCCCAGATGAAGATGCATGACATCAAAAATTGATGATCCAAATGCTGATTCGCAACAAAATCTGAAGCTTGCGGATACGATTAGATGCCACAAATGTGAATCAGGACGATGGTTTTGCTTTTCGTATTTTACTGACGCTGTTGTACATGCTGTCATTGTTAAGCATTGAGGAATGTCCCACTGGTGCAAGTCCGGATAAAGGAATCTCGGACCGAGGTGTTCTATCCGATGCATAATTTTACGCGATCGTTTTCATTACTTTTGTACCTATCTTTTCACTTTTATATTCTGTGCATTCAAATACAAAATTTTTCTATTCATTTCATATTGACACTTTTTGATATACTTTTTTGCTGTTTTTCAGAATATGCTCAATTCATTTCATTTCTTTGCTAGCAAACTGCATTTACATTGACCGTCTTCACTTTGTAGTTGGATATGGATTTCGAGGTCGCCATCTACTCACTACACTATTGAATACAACCGGGTATTACAATACAAATTGCAAGTTTATTTCCTACAATGGAACTAAGGTGATACCAACGGGGCCAACATGGGAAACATGTACCTTCGAAAAACAATTTGGATTTGCAGGGAAGATCAGTTTTGTATGTTTACACATCTTTTTGACAATAGTGCTCTTTGTTGGTAAGATATACTTTTTGTGAATGCATTATTATAAAGATCATAGAACGAAGACAACTTGAGCATCACAAGCTGTCCAGCGAAAACTAAATTTCATGACCGTGATTTTTCAGCGACTTGGTGATACTAAAAGGGGACTTATGATATAACAAATCATTTAGTTGTACGGGTACATTCATTTCCATTATGCAGAGTGGGCCAGGAGTAACCGTCGAATAGGTTTCTGTATAAGCCAAGTTATCATTCACTGCATTGATGCTTTGTTATCCGTAAGTTATGCGGCCAGATGAATTCTGAATATTTCTATTATGTTATTGAAATTCAATTTGGCTGGAGTAGCAAGCTACCCCTTGATAATGATGTATTTTTTCTAGACTTTATTATTTAGATGTATTTTTTGATGAAGTAACTACTTCAACATAATTGCTCAGTCGGTATCCATTGCAACCATGACAATCCGAATCTTATATTCGGAAAGTCAGGCAACACGATCGAGTCGCACGATCGAGTGAATTTGTGGGATACTCTCTGTTCAACACATTTGATTGGTTCGTGTTAATCCTAGACAGCTTTTTGCCTTTAAAGACTCAATTACCTTCAAATGTTTAGTTAATTTGCACCGCATGTAAGATCTTGCCAGTGATGACAAATCACATCATGTGATTTCAAAAAGATGCGCCCACCTCATTAGGAGAGGCCAGTGAGACAGAAGTTGGATATGCAGATCCCACGAAAATAGACTGACAGAGGTGCAATTGAGTGGCTTCACCGAAGCCTTCATTGGACCAAGAAAGATTGCTCCGCTTTAGGGTGTGATAAGGAACATGTCATGTATCAGCACGACATTCGAAAATAAAATCACGGGGAATCTTATAGAAGCCTTCTTTGTCTGGATGAGACATAATGTGTCAAAATCATAAAATCTCATGGAATACTCAGTGGTTGTGTGTTCAGCGTAGAAGACTATTTGGGTATAAAAAATGAATGCATATCACTTCCTAATGGAATTCATTATTAATTGGAAACGTTTTTGAAGCATCATTCTGTCTTTGATAACTAACCTTAGGGGTAAGTTCATTATGCATATAAACATCTTGTAATTTGAAGATAATTTGGACACATTAAATTACATCTTTCGCCGCTCAAGACGAACGAATCTGCAGTCAACTGCAACTCGGCATCCGCTACTGTTCTAAACCAATAGAAATATAGGAGAATCGTCAACAGACTGCACCGAATCTGCATTCAATTGCAACTATAATGCGCAAACAGAGCGTTGAGATAGCTTCATACCTAGCAGAACAAGAATTAGTAAAAAAAATAAAACCAATTTGATCAATATTCACTTACGTAATCAACCACCTACAAATTGCTTGATCAGCAAGACATTATGAATGAGATGTGAGCTCAATTGAATTTGAATCAAATTTTATGAATGGCAAGCAATGATCAAATCTATCGAATTTTAAAACATATTGTAAACGTCATACAACTACAAGATGAATATTTTTGCTAATACGAAATATCTTTTAGACTTTGAATGACGATACCGACCAGCACATTTCTCTGGAGTTATTTCTGCGATTGCTTCTGTTCCAACTTCAACTAGAATTCGCCTTCTTCTAGCAGATTTTGACTCTTGCCCGCCTTCTTCATTCAACCTCTCTTGAACTTCTTGTGAGGATAGGCGGTTTTTTTGCCCAATTCCATGCGGAAAGCGCATTCTCGATGGGAATGACAAATGGAGTATTGGAAGGAAAATATTTCACATGCAATGAACTTGACAACCGTGCATTCCGATGGCACGGAGCATTATCCATAATCATGTAAGTCATCTCATTTGAATCTAGGGAATTGCTTACTGTTTCTAGAGACTCATTACATATTCTTATTAAAAATCTTCATTGTTTTCAAAAGCCCTCATTAGTCGACGTTTGTCTTGGTCGCTTATTTACGCTTTGGCCATCGCAGATGCAGCTGAATGCAGATTCGGGACAAGTGTTTTCTCAATTTGTAACACGTGCTGACGTGTGTTTTATGCGTCCAATGAGAATCCGTAAAGGGGAATCTGACACACAAGACACGCGTGGTTTTCTAAAACAGTAGTTGCAGTTGTCAGCAGATTCGATCGTCTTGAGCGGCGAAATTTAAGTGTAACTTACTGTTCCAGCCACAGAATTAAATATTTTGTTTATCTGCTTCGGTTTGCTAGAAGTGTGATTAATACGAAATCGACGGCACATCGAGAAACCTATTAAGTGGGCAAAAAGGAATTCCTAATACCTTACAGAGATAGGAAAAAAGTCGTGCGTCGCTTGTAGATTAATGTGAGTTCCATTAATCTGTGCTTCGATTGCCACAATTCCGTCAGATTCGAAGAATTCAGATCATTGCGCACAAGTTTTCTCCTTGATGTTGGCCCATCCGATCATTTTTTAAGAAAGCAGCAGGCGTACGAAAATTAGTTCACTTGATGTTCACATCCTCTCCTCGGCATTTCCCACTGTATAGTGTATACACTGAATCGAATGTTAGCCAAGACAGCGATGTGTGTTTTGGTGTGTGCGAAGTGATATCACAGCACGCACGCATCTCTCACTGGCTCTGGTGTCCTCTGCTGACAGCTTATTGTCTGCCATTTCCAATAGCAAGCGATACACGAATTTTACATTCGAGAAGGAGCAAGTTGTCTAATTCTGTGATGTGCCATTTCGATATTAAGGTTACATATAACCCTTCGTTTCTAGGAAACCGAAGCGCGCGCAGATGAATCTAATTCTGTGATTCCAGCCAAATTGAATTTCAACAACATGATAAAGATATTCAGAATTCATCAGGACACAAAGATAATAAAGCATCGATGCAATGAATAATACCTTTGATTATAAAGACACTTATTCGACGATTTCTTCTGACCTACCCAGTCATTCATTCCACCACGCTTTACCCAATGGCAGTCTTCGATTTCGCTCATTTTCAGATATAAGTTTGCTATAAAATAGAAAACAACAAATCTAAAATACTAGCTTGAAATTAGCTGGTTCTAGAGCCACTGTTAGAAATTTAATTTTTTTCTTAAATTCAGACTTTCTCAAAATTAGGATTTTCATGCAGCTGTTTATTTTTCTGTATACTCTTTACTGCATCAGATTTCCGGTGCAGCATTTGCTTGTTATAAAGTAATTCTTGCATGAATTTCAATGGATACCTACCATGCAGAACGTAACACCATGACTCCAACCGAGTCCAACAACAGTAAAAAAAATAGAGGTCACGAAAAAATTTAAGAAAAGTTGAGCAGATCTCACAGCTATCTATATTCTTGTTACCTGTAGTACCTATGCTGATTGTACTGCTGCACATCAGTGCGGTTCACATCTGAGATCCAAACAATAGTTAAAACAGAAAGCTACATAAGGCGCTCAAAAAACGTGATTTTTCAAAAATTGCCTAACACGACTGTTTTCAAGCTAGGCTAAAGTTTTTCCACATGCCAGCTTCGTCTGCAAATTGATATGGAAACGCGAAAACCTGCACAATTACTTGTAGAAGAAATTTGATCACGTAGCCGATAGTTTAAGTGGCATAAATTAGCAAATTTTGATCTCGCACGTTATTTAATATGTGATGTCAACATTATATAAGAATTGTCTTATCAGTAGCACTCATAACACAGTAGTAGCTGAAAACGTCGATCGTTGTACATTATCAAATTATTACCTGTCATAGATAGGATACATGAAACATAGATATAGCGGAATAGAGGGAAATATGAACTTCGAAGTTTTGATGGACTATCTAGCTTAATAAAAAAACATGGTAATTTTGAATAACAACACTGATATATAATTTGTAACCAGCCGGAGAAAAGTCCAAGAGCATTTCTAACAAGCGCTGCAATATTTCCATGCTGATGTTGAAAAGCCTTAGAATGTAGAAAATATATGTAAGACAATAAGATAACGATGAAACATAATTTGAAATTGCATAAAATATGTGAAATCTCTCTCAGTAATAACTTGTAAATTACCATGATCATCAGTTACGGTCGGAAGGCCCTTCATACACAAAACGCATTTTTGATTACCCCAATCAATAGATAAACCTCAAATTGAAAGCAATATCGATATTTTAAGATCATGAAATTGTAAAATTGTTGATCATGAGAAGCCAGTCAAGTCCGTTCTGGCATTTCTCAATAGCATTCCAAATCCATAATTTTACGATCACATTAACCCTTGGACGGCTAAGGGTGATTTTCAGAATCACCTTTCCATTTCATCGACATTTCTGTTGAAATGTTTCCTTTCTGTGACCACAACTTTGGTGACTTTTATCCTATCAATATCTGCATTGAATCTCAGATGTACGCAATATACACGTAGGTGCTTCACATTTTCACATGAAAATCACATCGTTTTCGATGTATAGCCTTGCAATGCTTTCCGACGACATCTGCAACTCATCAATCATATACAATTAGCCATTATGTACCATTAGACCTAATTGTCTACAACCCTAAACTGTCTTCAATCTGGAACACGTTTCTGGAACACCCATTGCGCAATCTGGAATACATTCTCTATCCAAGACTTCACTTTCTACAGACACAACCCAAACAACTTGCCACCAAATACCAATCACTTTGTTGGAAGTAACTTTCCCAAATCACAACATCGACCTCGGATCATTACAGGGTTTCTACAGAAACTGGAAAACCATTTTCCAGGACATTTCCAGGATAAATTCAAAGAAATTCCAGGGTTCATGATTAGGTCTCGGATTTATATCGGGGAGACAGCTACCCCCTATTTTGACTACGCTGGTTTGAATGGTTTTTTGTCTATCAACGGTTACTAGGGAACGCTTTTTTGCATAATTAAAGGTATTTCCAAAACTCAGTTGAGGAAACTTAGCACTGTTTCCAGATCATTTCCGATCGCGATATTTTTCACGTTGGTTGATTGTTTGGAGCAGCTTACAGATGCTTCAGCAACAAAAACGAAATACGTGAAATTTACGAGAAACGTCAACTTTTGTGGAAAAATTATTATCCTAGCCCTATTAATACGCAAACTATCAAACAAAAATCATGCTGAAAAGGGATGTGCAGCGCTTTAGCAACTGCTTTGGAAATTATTAGAAATGAATATGCCACGAAGATGTCCGTCAGATCAGAATTGGCACCCTCTCCTAGATTAACAAGCTTGCCATTTGATTAACAAAATCAGAATCACTAAACACACGTAAGTTTCCTCGATAGGATTCGATTCATACATCCCATACACTCAAAATATTAGTGTGTTACATCTAACATGAGAACATGGAAAACGAGTCTGCTGCTAAATATCAAAACTTTGTTTAACCAGAATTATCGTAAGATCTTTTTAAATGCTAAAACAGCATTATGAAAAATCTTTTGTTTGTGAGGTTAAATCATCCTCAAGAACAATTCTACCTCTAATATTCTACCATTCGATCATTCAGATGTAGAAAAGTATTCAATAGTTTTTCATTCCTCTCCAACGAACATACCTCAACCTGAAATGGGAGCAGTGTGCGAGTAAAAACTGCTTAGAGACATTTTAAATGCTGCGCTTCATAAAACGGAAATCAATAACAGTTACAAGTTTGGAATGATGTATAAGACTAATCATCAAAACATTTTTGATATCGCATGGAAATCAGACTAGCAACATTCTTTTCAAAGCCACACAATTTGTTTTTCAATCAACATGCATTTTTACAAGTGAGATCGATGTCACAGATAATATATGCTTGGCTACAAATAAGCTTTGTCCAGGCTATTTCCAGGCTTTCCAGGTGCCGGTTTCGTTTTCCAGGACTTTTCCAGGATTTCCAGGACCTGTAGTAACCCTGCATTAATCACCCTGTCATAATCAGAACCACCTCCCCACTGCAGCACTACCGTGAAACTTCAACAAAGGTGACTGGAAGCAGTTCGAGCTGGAGAGCTCCTATCTACATGTCAGCCTCCAAGATCCCACTCAAGACAACATCGACGAAAGTTGAAACAGATTTCAAAAAGGCATCATAAAAATTGAGAAGAACACTATCCCACGAGATACCGCAAGAAGTACATCCAATTGTTGGACGAGCACTGCAAAATACTAACAACGGTCCATGAAGTAGCCTTGACCTTAGAAGAGAAGCAAAAGACCACACACGAGCTGATCAGTCTCTCACATCAACAAACTCAGGCAACAATCCTGGACTGCCACCGTGGAAGCAATGGACATGAACCAGTCAAGTCGTAAAGCATAAGCAGCGCTGAACAAACTGACGATGCACAGGAACACTGCAACTGCACCAAAAGCCATCAAAGCAAACCAGGGCGACTGCACAGAAACATTGTTAGGCTAGCAAATCTATAACGCTGAGATTCACCCATTGAAATTACCTTGTCACTTACAACTCACTGTTTAACACTGTTTCTGCGCGGTCGCCCCAGAATGGCAGCTGCTTTGCCAACAACGGCAAATATAAGAACCATGACAAAAAGTTAACAAGACTCGTGAACCGACACCTGAAAGAACTATGGCACGATCCCTCTGCCGACCTAGATATCTGCCGAGAATTCAGTGTACAAGAAGTGAAGATCGCACTCGAGACTGTCAAAAATGGAAAAAGTCCAGGCCCAGACAGATCACATCCATCTCGATACCTCTTGCATCGACTGGCCGACGTCCTTCCTGTCCAAGCTACTAAGATCAAAGAAAGCACTTAAGAGTTTGAAACTATCAACCGTCTTAGCAGTCCTCAAGACAAACAAGACACCAGATTCTCCTTAGTCAGGGTGTCCGCGGCTGCTCCGTGAAAAAAATCCCGGACATTTGCAGGACAGAATTAATTCCAGGACATTTCCAGGACAAAATTAAAATTTTCAGGACATTTCCAGAAAATGATTTTCATAATCTGCTTGCAGAATTAAGTAAACATCATGCTGTGTCATAGTTCATGCTACCGTCATTATCTTTTCATCAGAACAATTTCAAAACTTTTTAAGTGAATTTCATTCGAAGATACCTATTCAGGCATGAAAATCCGTCGGTGAAAAAAGCCGAAATTTTGTGGAATGCAAACTTCAGTCATCCATGGTTACCCGGTAGCGACATACTCGTACACTAAGTTGGCATTGCACTCATCCCTACAATTCAAAAGCTGATGCACCACTACTGAGATACACTCGTATATAAAACAATTGTTCTTCCTATATATGTCACCCAATAAAGCTGCAAGAAACGACTTAGGTCCTGAGAATTTCAAATTTCGAAATGCAAGATGTAGGCACTAAATTAATATATATAAAATCCACACTTAGTTACGAAAATTGAAGAAACTCATAAAATAGATTTAACCCCTACACAATTTTTATTTTTATTTTATTTTAACAACCCCTTTCTCCCATATAAATGGGGTAGGGGGATTCATACAAACAAGATAAAAAAGGAGACAGTTCATATACATCATAACATTCATGGAAACACAAACTAGCTACAGTCCACAAACCATCAGGGTATTGGGAACACCACATGAAACGATATCAGGAAACACAGTCAAGTAAAATGTCAGCCGCTCCATACTTCAACCACCTTGTGCACAGTTCTCCGCCATACGACTCTGTCTTCTGCGTCGCTTCTCCGACTTCTCCAATCTTCCTCCGCCTTCTGGAAATCTCTTTTGACACAGTCACTCCAACGAATTCTCAGTCTTCCTCTTCTTCGCACACTTATTTCTTGCTCCATTCGCCTGGGTAGCCTCTGCTCATTCATTCTTGCCACATGTCCGGCCCAAGATATTCTCTTTCCCACAATCTTCTGAGTCATCGTTCGTTTCAGTCCGACTTCGAGTCTCATTTCTGCAAGTTTTCTTCTGTCAACGAACTTCACTCCACACAACCTCCTCAGCCATTTGTTTTCGCACACTTGCAGTCTATCTTGCTGATCTTTGGTGAGCGCCATTGTTTCCAGACCATATGTGACTGCTGGAATTACACACACCTCTTAACACTTTCCGTCTGATATCTTTGCTGATCCTTCTGCCTCCCAACACTCCTGCCACTTTCTGATAGGCTCCGACCCCTGCTCCAATTCTCCTATTCACTTCCATTTCGCTCCGCCCATCTTCCGCTACCACACCTCCCAAGTACTTGAAACCCTTTGTCTGCTTTAGCTGAATTCCTTGCACCTCAACACTTATGTCCTTTGGCTCCTTTCCGACCCACATTACTTCCGTCTTATCCAAATTGATGCGCAGCCCATGCCTTTGGAAATTCTGCGCCCACTTTTCCAGTTGATCTTGTAGCTCCACCTCGTCTTTTGTTATCACAGCTAGATCGTCAGCATACATTATCTTGTTCATTGCATCATGTTCTTCGCTTTTCCTTGACAACAATTCCATAATCAGATAGAACAAAAATGGACTTAAAGCACTTCCTTGTCTGAGCCCTGTTTTTATTTGGAAATCTTCGCTGATGTTATCTCCAACTATCACTGCCGATCTGGTTCTTTCGTACATCTTTTCCATAAGTATCACCTCTTTCTCTCCAGCATTTAACCATCTCAGGGTTGCCACCACTAGAGGTCTAGGGACGCTTTCATAAGCTTTCTCTAAATCTACGAATTCCATCGCTATGTTTTCTTCTCTTTCAATCGTCGTCTCCATCTTCTGTCTCACCGCAAACATACCATCCGATGTACTTCTACCTTTTCTGAAACCTTGCTGCTCCTATCCAATTTTGTGTTCCACTTGTGATCTCAGCCTTCCGTCGATTATGCGCTCCAACAATTTCATCACTTGACTTAGAATAGTGATTCCTCTGTATTTCTCAGGGTCCTGTCGACTTCCTTTTCCTTTCCAAATGGGGACAATCAAACCCAGCCTCCAGTCCTCTGGGATTTCCCCTCTTTCATAGCACTGCCGAAAAAGTCTAGCTAGCCATTCAATACCTGTTTTCCCCGCTGCCCTCAACATTTCGGTCGTCATTTCATCCTTGCCAGTTGCTTTTCCTGTCTTCATCTTTCTCAATGAGGTCTCGATTTCTTCTGTCTTGATTTTCTTCTCTATCGTCTTCGATCTCACACTACAAGGAAATTCAACTTCGCTGCGGCTTCGTTTTTCAGCAATTCTTGAAAATATTCTATCCACACCTTCGTGATTGATATGCTGCGGACACGAAACAATCACTCCGTCTTTGGTTCTTACATCCTGGACGGCCACCACATCCTTCTCTTCCTGCTCCCTTGCTTTTGCGAGTCGGTAAATTTGTTTTCTTCCTCTATCATTCTCTATTGCTTCATACAGCCCTCGCTCTGCCTCTTCTTTTGCCTGTGCCACTACCTTCTTTGTTTGATTCTTGATTTCCTTATACTTTCGTGTTAAAACCTCCTTCTTCGCTTTGTCATCACTCACGCTTTCTACCTCCTTCCAGGCTGTTCTTTTCTCTTTCGTCACCTTTCTGACTTCTTCATTCCACCACCATTGCTGTTTTCGATGGCCCCCATTCTTTCCATTTGTCCTGCCGACCACCTTCTCTGCTGCTCCGATGAATGCTTTTCTGAACAGATCCCACTCCTCTTCGATTCCACCTGGGGTTTCGCTCAGTTTACAGAAGGCATCATTGATCTCACTTTCGTATTCTAACTTTTCTCCCTTACATCTCCACCACCTGATGATTTTCCTTCCCATTCGTTTCTTTTCTTGCCTCTCCGTATACCGTAGCGTCCAAACCTGTGGCTTCTGCTGAATTATCACGTGTTCACCGGCTAGCACTTTGCAGTCCTTGATCCTCCACTTCTGGTTCTGTTTCATTACGATCCAATCGATTTCGGTCCTGTGCTCCCCACTTCTGTATGTGATCTTGTGCGATTCTCTTTTCTGGAAGAACGTCTGAACTATGGCCAACCCATTTCTTTAGACCAGCTGCACCCACTCTCTGCCCTCAACATTTCTCTCTGCCCATCCGAATTGACCAACACTCCTCTCTTCCCCTTGCATCCGTTGCCCAATATGCGCATTGAAATCACCTGCTAAACAAAATATTTCATCCTCACCCACTAAATGTATCATTTCCTCAACCTTTTCTCTGAATTCGTTTTCTCTGTATTCCGTCCTACTTGTGGGGCATAGACGGACATCACACACATTTTCTTCGAACCGATCGTTAGCCAAACCATCAAGATCCTACCTTTCGACCTCTCCGTACGCCACACTTTCTCAACAAGGTCCTTCTCCAGAATCACACCCACCCCATCAGACTTTCCATCTCCTCCTGCATGAATCAGTTTGAACCCATCTCCAAGCATCCTTGCTCTATCTGACTTCCACTTCGTTTCCTGTACACACAAAATCTTACCCCTTCTCCTCTTCATAAAATCCACTACTTCAGCACTCCTTCCCAACAACGTTCCCACATTCAAAGTCGCCATCCTAATCAGTTTTCTCTCTTCGGGTCTTCGCATATTTTTCGCCGATGCCCGGTTTTTCGGCGCGTCGGTTGCCCCGGACGCGGTAGCCTCCACCGATTTATCCTTTACTTGCATGAATCCATAAACGAATGGGTCAGAATACTCCTATACAGCGCTGCCCTGGCTGACCTGTTGGAGGTTTTCTGTTATGGGTTTCTCCCTTAGCCTTTGATTTTCCCCAAGGCGCGGACTAGCCTTTTTCGTTCGAGGCGCCAATCCTGTAGCAGCCTGACATCCAACCGTTGTTGTCTCCCACGGCGCAGCAGGGGTGAAAGGTTTTATGGCGCCTTAGCTCGCCAGGTGATTCCTTCATTGAGCGTACTTGAGGTATTTCTTGAGAGCCCCAGCCACAACCTGGTTGCTCCATCTCGCCCTCTGGAAATCACCGCCGGTTGGTCCGCGGCTACTTATTTAGGCCGAAACCCTTATTCGTAGCGAACCTCTATATCTAGAGGCCTTCCACTATCCGCCACCTGTGGACGCGCTGGGTTGGGGTCGGTCGCCCCAGCTATCCCCAGAATGTGTGCCACAATATGTGCCACTAAAAAACACCAAAACAATGAGCATTATTATCTGTTGAATTCAAATTCTAATTTCAAAAGGAGAGGTGTGAAGTTAGTATATGGTATGTATATTTGTATATTCTGTGAAAATTTCTTAGTTCTCTTTTGTAATTTTGAGATGTCGAGGAGAGATAGAACGATTTTTACTTTGCTGAGTTTTGCCGACCATGAAATCCCATATAGTCGCGCACAGCAGATGTTGAAAGGCGAAGAAAAGAAAACGAAAAGGAATGCAATTGTAAAAACAAGGAAAGCTGTCCATTGGAAATTAAATGCCTTTCTACCAACATAGTTTACGAAGCTAAGACATCAAGTCATCAACGCAACCAGCGTGAAAACTTACTTCGGAATATGTTAGAACACTAGATAACTAAAGGGTAGCACAGTACGTATAATATGCATACATGTACAGTGTACACTGTATATTTTCCTAGCATCTTCGGGAATTTAAAATTTTCTTAAATTTCTTAAAAATAGCTTCGCATGTACATTGTCTATGCTATATAAGCGACTTGAATTGAATTTCGAATAAGATGCAAAATTATGTAAGAAATCAGCAAAAATGTTCGATTTTCTAAAAAAAAGCGGTACTTTTAATTAAAAGTCACATTTTTCATGCTCCCATGAGCCAAATTAGATAATAAATGCGAAAATACTAAAAATCACAAAAATTAGTAGTCGTGGCAATTGTAGTTTGGAGAAATATCAGGAAATATGTAGGTGGGTTCAGGAGCCTTACCCCTCCCCATAAAAATGGGTTTAAGCCCAGCATGAGTCTACTCAGTGGTCTGACGTTATTTTTCTTTCTGCCAGCAAAGAACAGACGTATAAGAAGGACAGTAATGCAATACAAACATAGGGAGATTCCGCCGCTCTTAAATGCTAATTCCGTTGGTGTTACACTTAAATTCCGTTCTCTGCGGTTTTTAAATTTTACTCTCATCGAAAGCTTATAATTGCCTTATGGATGTTCTGTATTTGATAATCTGAATGAGGCCTGACAAGTAACACATTAATTATTTATACATCGTATTTTTCATTGGAAGTATTGCTTTTTATGTTTAACACGAACACCATTCCTCAGGAAGTGAGTAGCTTAATGGGATAATTTATTAGAACTGTAGGCTGTATTTCATGTCTAGGTCCGCAGACTTATTTTTACGTGACTATTCTACAATGGAAAAATTCAATTTAGACTCTATTTGACTAATTACAGACAAAATATTCTGAAAATTATTATTAGCACCGAAAAAAGTAAGTTGAATGCGCATGTATTTTGATTCAAATTTATGACTAAGTGTCTACTACCATCGACTTACCCTACTAGCTCTGTTCCTATTGTTCTCGTGGAAAAGAGAAGATTGCGTGCCTCAATGAATGAAGTCATCTTCGAACGACAAAACTTGCTTATCTTGAGAACTGGGAAATGATTGGCATTTTGGAGAATTAAAGTTGAACATAGACTAACAAAATACTTAATTTTTTTCGGCTTTTTTTACCAGTTGTTTCTTCCATCAAACAGAAAAATAAGAAAACACCACTGTAATGCTGATGTTCCGCATTAACAGCAGAAGCAAGATTCCACCAAATGTCGCTAGCGGCTAAATCTCTTTGTGTTTGGTGCAATCCTTGCTGTGTGGATTTGTGTTAGTATTAGAGAGATACGGAAGCCAATGATTTCCTCCTCCCATGACCATTTTTTTCTTTTCTAGCTGACTACTGTATACATGCTTTTTAGGTCATTAGTTTTTTTGCTGTAATTTAGTCCTTATGTCTCTTCTCCATGTTTCGTGACTTCTGTGTGGGTTATATTCCATTATCCATTGCGTATGCATATCCTCCCAATCTATCTCCAGAAGTGACCAAAGTGCGCCGCGTGCCACCGAAACGTCTGCAAATCAGTTTTCAGTTTCTGTAACCGATGTGTTTCCTCAGTCTCGAATTATGAATCAATGCTAACTGAAAAAGTGTTTGCAGCGACTCTTTCTCGTTACGGAAACGACACTTTGAAGATACTTTTTTCATAAGAAGCTTCAAACGCGATTTGCGGACGTTCTAGGCATTGGCAGTGATACTGTTCAATTTGGGTTGATCTCCTCTTTCTTGTGGTTACACATACTTTCCGAAACAGCGCTGACCCAAGACCTTCTGGTCGCGATGTAGCGAAAAGGTAGCATTGGCCTCAGATGGGTTAAAAACTCATTTTCCGATTTTTCCTTCACCAACAAATAAACAGTTTCATTTTATTTTCCATCATGCCATGTATCATTTTTCCTTCCAGCGATGGCTATTATCTGCGACGACTTCTTTGTCCCGTCCCTTGAGGCTATCTCTGAGGCTCTAAATTTGTCAGAGGACGTTGCAGGAGCAACATTTATGGCTGCAGGATCATCAGCGCCGGAGCTTTTCACCTCAGTAGCGGCCGTTACATTTGAATCTGATGTTGGAGTTGGAACAATCACAGGGTATGCATACTACGAGTAAATGAATGAAAAATTATTAAGAAATGGTTATCAAAGTGAGCATGTGCGAAAGATATGCAAGCACAGATGCAAGTACAGCAGATACTCGTTAGTAGTTTCATCGATGCTTCAACATTAGGCTCTACGACTCCAAGGTGATGAGACATAGCGGGATATGAAAAGTTTTTCAACGCGCAGTCGTTGCGGTCTGTTCTTCCTCCTTTTCTTTCCAAGCACTTCCATGGCTGTCTCTTGGAGCCATTTCATATCTATATGGCTGTCTCTTATTTCATTCATATTGTTTGTGACTGCATTTATGTCACTGCTGTCGTCTCCTAGTAGAGTAAGGGCACTGAATCTTTCATCGACCTTAGCTTCAAAAATTTCTACGATCTTTGGATCTTCCAACTTGTCTGTGTCGAATATGATTCGCACAACTCCTGTTTAAATACTTTTCTTAACTCTACTTTCATTGTCATCAATACCATGTCGAGATCGCTCCCGATATCTGCACCCGGGAAAGTCCTAGTGTGTGCTTGGTTGATGCTTGATTTAAACTTCTGCGACATAAGGATGAAGTCGACCTGGTCGTGAGTTTTACCGTTCGGTGAGTGCCAAGTTGTCCTTCTTGAGATATTGTGGGAAGAAGGTATTGGCCAAAGTCAAATCATGACTGCTTACATCTCGAATAATCGATTCAGTTTTCAAAAACCTAGGCCGATTAGTGATTATCCAAATTCGGTATAATGTTCATAAATAAAACTTAAATTTTTTTCTGAGAAAGTTTTTTATTTATTAAGGTAGCAGAAAAGCTACGAGAAAATGGAGCAAATAAAGTCAGAAACATAATGTTAGTGTGAACAGAAGTGCGAAAGTAGTCTGCGATTGAAACATAAGGATCAGATATCTCGCACAATGAGAGGGTAAGACCCCTCTCATTGAGAGATGGCAGATGGAAGGAATGATCTTTCATATTGATGAGATGATCGAGGACCAACAGGAACAACAAACATCAGGTGATGTGATGTGATGATGAAGCAAGTCGTGATGAGAGTGGGTATGAAATATAATGAAGTTCGATGGACTCAATCAACTGAGGTGAGAGACCGTGAACAATCCGATGAAAAAAGTTTAATCTGTGATATCAAGCGACGAAAATCAAGACAAGATAGGATGTTGTGAGAATCACGTTGAGCTGCAGCCGATGGAGACAATGAATCGGCGTTGGAAGTGATATATCTTCTTAATAAAAATCTGATTAATTGGAGTGATAATTGGAGAACAATACTCCAAACCTGAATGGATGACTGCTTTATAAATGTGGAGTTTAGTACATTTTGAAGGATTGTATCCATTTCGGCATACAATACCGAATTTCATATAAGCCTGTTTCGGTATATCGATGATGTGAGGTGACCATGAAAGATCTAAGGAAATGCAAATACCGATAGTCTTGATAACACATTTGGAAGTAAGTGTACTGCCTTGAATTCCATAGAATGTTCAGTAGTCTGCTTGGGCGTCGAGTGACCAACACTGAGATTTAGATGAGGAAAATTCCATCTGCAAAAACGAAGCCCATTCAGAAACTGTCACAAGAGTATTTCGAAGATTTCAAGCATTTGTAGAATATGCAGTTACATCGTCAGGAAAGAGGTAGTAAATTGCAATCGGACACAACGTCAGGTAATCATACATGAATAGTAAAAATGTCCCGAGGACGCTTCCCTGAGGCACACTAGAAGATAATGTACCAAGAGATGAGGATTCACCATTAACCGCTGCATATTGGCGACGATTTCGAAGATAAGCTTTAATCCATTTCAATAGCTTTCCAGTTAAATCATATGCCTGACACTTTGAATCAGACAATTATGCCCGAATTCGCTTTGATTGAGGGTTGGATTTGATTGCCCGAGTGATAAGTCACAGTCGTTCATAAAGAGAAAAATTGGGTGGATAGTGGAGTGACCTTTGCGAAATCCGAATTGCCTCTTCGATAGTATGTTACATTCGCTAAGATACTTGCTTATGTATGAGACAACAATCCTTTCCATAATTTTTGAAATTATACACAGCAAACAGATGGGATGGTAGTTGGAAGGGGAGCATTTATCCCTTTTTATGAATCGGAACGACTTGAGCAGTACGCCACTGAAATGGGACAAATCCAGAATGGAAGAACTTGGCTAGGATACCATCAAATCTAGCAGCCATATTCGATTTCAAAGAATCAAAGAAAAAAGACTTTTTCTTCAGAAAATGATAAGTTTTCAAGAAACGAGTAAGATCGAGACGGCAAGACTGGCGCATCTCTAAATGGTTCAGCAATTTCAGACTGGCTCAGGAAATATTGATTTAATGTTTCAGCAACAGTAGAAGGACAAAAAAGGAGGGGCACCCTCGACGATCAAAGATCAAAAACGTGAAACAATCCTACGATTCAAAACTGAATTGAAAAATTTCCACCAATTTCTATTATTAACAGCATTTTCGACTGAAGCTGCCAACTGGTTTGAGTAGGCTAACTTGGTTCATCGAGTTGCGACGCTCAACTTACTTCGCATTAATGTGTATGTCAGATCAGATAGGTTGTCACTCGATTTACATATCCTCCACAGGCTGCGCTTTTTTTAGACAGCCTAAAGCAAGAGCCGTCGAACCACGATTTATTGCGTTTGCCATCTCGCATGACATCACTGACATCAAATTTACCCATGAAGTAGAAAAGTCTGGCACCCTCCCTTTTTTAGACGCCATGGTGCTACGTAATCCTGATGGTAGCATCAACACAAGTGTATATCGGAAACAAGCATATGCAGGTTCAATTCTACACTTTGATAGCAACCACCCCGATGTACATAAAAAGAATTGCATCAGAACATTATTCAACAGAATAGATGCCCATTGCAGCAATGTCGATTTAAAAAGGATTGAAACAGAATTCCTAATTGACTTGTTCCAAAGAAATGGATATCCTAAACGCTATGTTGAAACAACGTGGAAAAAGCATCAAACAAACAAGACAAAGAAAAAGTGCAAGACAAAAGAACAAATGAAGCAAGAGAAAGAAAATGAAAAATGGTTTTCATTGCCGTACATACAAGGGGTATCAGAGATAATAACCAGGTTAATGAAAAAACATTGACTGAATATTGCTCACAAACCAACATCGACAGTAAAAGGTCAACTAGTTAAACCAAAGAGACAGGCACCTGAAATGGAGAAGAGAGATGCAATCTACAGAATTCCTTGCTCTAACTGCAGAGCGCAAGCGTGTATCCACGCGTATACATGAACACAAGCTCGCAGTTAAGAGAATTGATCCGCGCTCTCAAATAGCAACACACTCGGCTGAAAGTGGACACGTCTTTGATTGGAAGGGAACCAAACCGCTGAATTCCTGCAGCCATAAAAGAGGTCGGGAATTCTTGGAGGCGTAGTATTCATCGGACTCCTCAATACATCTTCTATATCGATGATATCTACTTACATCTCAGACAGAAGATATCTTGATTTTGAGCTTTCATCATTTCTCTCATTTTAATTCCTTTGCATCATCCTTTTACCTGATGACGGACTGTAGCTACAGTTTGAAAATTTGTACTTTTATTATTCTAACTTGTTTTGGTTAGTAATAATACTTAAATTGTCCTGAAGCGCTTTTATTTCTGAATTTCTGAATATATATATATATATATATATATATATATATATATATATATATATATATAGGCTATATTTGAATAAAATGAGAATTTTTCAGGATAAAGCTTCAATAGATGTTATGAATTTTATGAAAAGTTTAATGCAATTTTTCGTAGTCTGAACTCAGACTCGTCATCAGTCATACATAAATTTCTAAGAAAGCTGTCATATGAGAAAACCAAGCTCCAATGAATTCACGCTGTTTTTTATCATCGTTAAATATGATGGGTTCAGCAGAGTTCCATAGAGATTGGTGGCTTTCTTCATGTGTATGAGTTGATATTTGAAATTTTGGGTCAGATCTGACAGCAAATTGATGTTCATGTATGCGTGCTTCTAATTGTTTGCTTGTTTGTCCACAGCAAGTGGTTGTGCAATTTCTACATGGAATTTTGTATATAGAGTTTCTTCTTTCCATAGGTATCTGTGCTTTTGTTCTTTTCTTTACTAATGAAGATGGTAGAGTATATGTTGGTTAGTGTGCAGCGTAATATGATATTTTGATAACTTTTTACTGAGTAATTCTGATACACCATGAATGTATGGCACAGATCTCCAATCTTTATTATATATGTTTTTATAATATATTATTTTTTTTAATATATACATACAGTAGTCCCTGTCTATAACGACCTGCTTTCTGCCAAGTAAAAAAAGTCGTTATAGCCAGGTGGTCGTTATGTACAGGTACATATTTCAATATCACATTTTTAATTATATTTTGATAATATGGATTAATAAGCATTCCTACAGAAGCTACAGTAAAAAAAATTCGGATCAGATTGATGTAGATAGTGTAGACGCGTTATTATTTGTATCAGCATTACTGTAAATGAATTTTTTTACATCGTAGATAAGCAATTAAATTTTTTGTATACTCCAGTATACCTCTACTGCCCAATACCGATGCAATCGGACATGTTATGAGGATAAAAAAACTACTCTTCATTCCACGAAAAATATCCTTCTTGAGAAGACATGCATCTTAATGCACATTTTAATTAGTTTCTGCAGAAGAAGTCGCTAATCTTAGTTTGTTTCGCTTGACTTACTTTGACGTTGAACATTTCACTGGCAAAACTCACTAATGATTCAACCATGCCGTTGTTGTTTTGTGACAATGCAAATTTCATCAATTCATCGTGATAATTCAAATCTGTTTTTAAGTCAATGACTTTGTCAGCACATGCAGTTGAAGCACCGTCATCACCTTCATCGTCGTCACTTATTGTTGCGATGTTGTCAGTTTCCGTCAGGGCACTGTTCGAGACTGCAATGCACTTCAACATCATCATCACAACTAACGAAATATTGAAGGGTAATTCCATCAAGGATGCTCTTAAAGTCTTCTGAATATGAATTGGATTCAACTTCGTTTGACTCAATTTCATCATTGTTCGAGGAAGGAGTGAAGCCACATGTCTTGAAACATTTCGTTATTGTTTCCGGCTGAACTCGAAGCCAGGAAACTCGAATCCAGGTAATGGCATCCAGAAGTGCTACCGATTTCGCCAGTTGAGCAGAGGTTGACGTTTTGTCCTGTTCCATTTTGCAGATCATCCGTCGTAAAAAGATCTTTCGATAGTGCAACTTCGTAGACTGAATGATTCCCGCGTCGCATGGTTGCAGCTTGGATGTTGTGTTGGGTGGCAAAAACTGTAGTTTTATGTTAGAGAGTGTCAGATCTAAATGAGATGAGCAATTGTCCAGGAAAAGAAGGATATTTCTACCTTGAATCCGGAACTTGTTGTTCATTTTTTGAAGCCAGACATGGAATATTTTTGAAGTCATCCATGCCTTTTTATTGAAGTGATAGTCAGTGCCTAGTTGGGAGATATTCGTTCCACGAAAACATCTAGGATTTTCCGTTTTTCCGATAATAAGCGGACGTAGCTTTTCTCCGGTTAAATTACAGGCCAAAAGAACTGTTATCCTTTCCTTCGAAGACTTCACACCAGATTTACTTTCGCCTTTCTTTACCATTGATCGCGAGGGCAGCATGCGGTAGTACAGCCCCGTCTCATCTGCATTAAAAATGTCTGAGTCACTGTAGCCGGTGTGCCAGTCAATTTTTACTCCCGCCAAAATTTTCTCCCCAGTAAATTTTTCCTAGGATATTTTTACTCCCCAGTAAATTTTGCCCAGGAAATTTTTACTCCCCCAGTAAATTTTTCCTAGGATATTTTTACTCCCCCTGACAAAATTTACTCCCCCAGTAAATTTTGCCAGTAGTGAAAACTGTGCCCTACTTGCGACGGATAGGTACATGTATAATTTAGTGTTATCAATAGGTACATGGATAGGTACATGTATAATTCAGTGTTATGAATAGGAACAAGTATGAGATCTGTTTTACTGAATAGGTACATGTGTTTGGTACAATCGGTTGAGTACACTGTGTTTCGGAACGTCTATGAGCGAACTTGTGCGGTTTGGTTCTGAGCACTTGGGTACGTACCGATAGACGTCCGTTGTTTGATTTTGAATGGGTTTGCTCAATTGCGACTATTGTGACTATTGAAACCATTGTAATCAAGATGACACATTGATTTTCCTTTTACGTAGACAAACTAAGCTATAAATATGAGATAGTTGTTTGATGACATACATAATGATGACTAGTATCCCAACGTCGTGGGTTGTCGCAAGAGACCTTGGATGTTCATTCAAAGCTATAGAAACTGTAACAAATCTCAGTGAAAATATCAACGCTGGTGATTTAGTTGATCGACTAATGGATCTAGATGAGCATGCTATGAATCACAATTTGGATCGTAGGTGGATAGAGGATTTCTCCATGCTACACTGCAATGATAGTGAAATATGGAGGATCAAATTGGAACGATATGGAAGGAAGGAGACATCTGACAGTGTTTTAATAAAAAGTTCTCCCAATAAAAGTGACTTCAGAAGGAAATTAGAAGAAGAGACATTTAAATTATTATGTGAACGGAACTGCGTTAAATGTTTTAAACAGGAACGATCCCTTCTCTTTTTACCATGTTCTCATAGCGTTATGTGTTCTACATGTTATGTACCCTTAGAAACTTCATCTTGTCCCCTTTGTGATGAAGAAATATCTTCAACAGTCACTGTATATCGTGCATGATGAGTCATCATGCACGTCTGTGATTGGTCACTATTGTGTCTTTGTGTGACTTTTCTATATAAGGAGGACATTGTACCGTTCTATTTCAAGCATAATTTGAGGCTAATACAATGTCAATCAGCATGTCGTTCACTACCAACATTACCATTTCAATTATTTACCGAAGTCAACTCTTCACCGGCAATATATTTTATTCTGCCGTAAATATAACTGGCTATAAAGCGGATTTGGTGGATCTGATGGAGGAAATAGTGAAGTATTTCCGCTGCGGAGAGGACGTTGTGGTGCAGAGAATGTTAATGAGAGTCGTGAACAACGCTCTTACACGAGTTGCAAGATTTTGGCTCAATGAAGTATTTCGCCCACTAGCTGAAACGGAGATTGTACCGGAATACTCCCGCTGTTGCTGCAGCAGTATCCAACGGAAACTCAACACATGTCTCCATGACATTATCACCTCCAGCTACTATGACGAGAAGGGTGACAAATGTAAATTGGACTTATTCAGTGGACCGCCATCAGTAAGCATCAATGTGGCTACTCAAGGACATTCTGAGGTAATCAGTTTGCGGGCATACTATGCCAATATTTTAAAGACTTTCCATTCAAAGCCCTGCTGTATGTGCTGCCCAATTTCAAAACATCTAATGAAAGACATTGAGCAGCTCATAACTGCTACAAATCAGACTCTAGCCGATGTGAGTGCATATCAGTTTCCCTCTACAACTTGTTAAGTGTTTTATGCAATTTTATAAGTACCAGCAACAAACTCTGTGTGAATGCTTGTAAACTTTTGTGTATAATGTTGTAAGTACTAAGCAAAAATTGTAATTGTATTATCTATTTCCATATTAGAATAAAAATGTCTGTAAAATGGAAGGCATCTTCTCGTCAATCGAAACGGTCCTTCAAACCTTTAAGTCAGTTTAAAAAGGCGTTGCGACAGTTAAGCAGGATATATGATAATAAGAAGAAGTGTAAATTGATTCAAAATTCAAGTGATGATTTCATTCGTGATTTAGCTTTTGCAATACACAAATGTCTACCTATTTACAAGCCTCTATTGAATGCTGGCTCTTTGAATAGCATAAAAAAGTTTTCAAATCCAAGGAGTAGTGATAAGAAAAGGCGAAACTTAATTCAGCGCGGTGGTGGTGGGTTTCTAAGTATGTTAAATGATATTGGAAACAATATTAATGGTGTAATCAATAGTCCGCTTGGAAGGATTGCAGCAACTGCTGCAATGTTAATATAAGTATTGCGAATCATAAAGTGACACGTCATCACTTTGATTGATGAGTCATATATAGGTGTATATAAGGAAGACGCTTTAATGATATTTTATCACTTTCAAGTGACAATTCATTTGCGCTGGTTGAAGGCTCCGAATTAGTACTTGTTGAAACATGACTCAGAAAATGTATACAATCAGAGAGGAAGGTGACGCTTTTGAGCAAGATCTCTTGAAGCTTCGTCCGACAGGAAAGGTGCAAGGGATTGGAAATACATTCTACTTTCAAACCTTGAATTATGGTGATGATGGCTTTTATCTTCAAGTTCCATTCTTCCACAGTAATGGTATGTCTACATCAGGGTATAGCAATATGAGACAAATGCGAGTGACTTTTCCAAAATGGCAACAAGTGATTCTTAAAACTATTGACTCTTTCGCGAAAGAATGTGTTGAGCTGCCTGAAAGTGCTCCCACTCATTGGAGAAAGGCATTAGATGAAGGAGTTGGTTACAAGGAATTGCCGGAATTCGATACACTGTTTTTAAAACTATCATATCATTTTCAAGCATTCGATCTCTTAACAAACGCGATGGAATGTGAGGATCTCAAACGGGGACGCTATATGGGCTTAGTGCACGTTACCGGACTTTATATTGGCTCACATGGTTCGACTGGTAAAGTCGCATCTTTACAAATGAAGGTTCTTCAACTAGTCTATGAACCACTACCAATTGATAAATGTTTAATTAACATTGATAAGACTGCTTCAAGTGATGGGAAGGAAGAGAGCAAAAAGCGAGGGCGGAAATCTAAAGATGGGAATCCTAAATTGAAGTTGAAGCGCCAAGATGCTGACTTGAAAACTTTCTATAATCCTAATTGTGATGAGGAAACACAAATGTTTTAATTTGTAAATTTAATTTGTAAATGTAACTTGAAAGTTTCTATTCTGAATGTAAATAAACGTGATCTGGAACATGTGTCTGTTTTGTTAATCTAAGCAAAATTAGCGGGATGATGAGTTTAATGTTAATGGAATTATAAGATGACAGATTTTCGTCTATTCACTGATCGCACAATGTGTGTCGCTGGACCAAGTCAGTCCGGTAAAACTACATTTGTAACTCAATTGCTACAATATAGAAATGAAATGTTTAACAAGGAAATTAAGAGAGTCAAATGGTATTATGGAATATTTCAACCACAACTACATTCTGCACTTTGCCAGAAAGGTTATGAGGTGAATCAAGGGTTGCCATCAACTGAGGATATCAAAGCAGGTGACTTACTAGTATTAGATGATCTATTACGAGAAAGCAAATCTTCAAAGGATGTAACTGAAATGTTCATTCAAACTGCACATCATAGGGAAGCTTTTATTATCTACATCACCCAAAACATCTTCGATGGAGGGAAAGAGCAAAGAACTAGAAGTTTGAATACACATTATTTGGCAATATTTAAAAATCCAAGAGATAGCAGTCAGATACATCATCTCAGTAGACAGATATTACCTCAACAACCTAAAGTACTTTCAAAAATATATGAAGATGTAACAAAGAAACCACATGGTTATCTATTTATTGATCTAACCCAGGAATGTCCGGAACGACTTCGATTTCGAACAAATATCATACCTAATTCCGCTGAACCAATGACAGTTTTCTAGGTTCACAGTTAGTTTTAAGCAATGTACTTTGTTGCCTTATTATTTTCAAACATGTCGTATTCAAAGATGGTAGTCATTCCTCAAGAGGAGTATGTACAATTGACTACATTACAAAGTGCACAGGAAGTCAAAAATATAGATCAACCTATTACGAATCAACTTAAGGAACTAACACAAAAGGATATGGAAATTCAGAAGATTAAGGATCCCTATCGACGAATGCAGCTAGCAGCTGAAAACATTGACGAGAGGCGACAGATTCGTGACAAGTTGCGACGATTTATAACCTTGTCAACACCTCGACCATATCGTGTGCGCGCTGAGCGATTATTTGACTTCATTGATCCACATGTGAAGTTCAATGAGAGAGGGGAGATAATAGATGAAACAACTGGTGATGTTATTAGAAATAGTCACGTAGATGACCTTCTACAATATGCTGTTAGAGATGTAAGGCGAAAACTAGGTGCACCACAAGGGTGGACATATTTTCAGAAAATTTTATCTGATCAAAATGTACCTCACAATATTATTGGAGGACCGACTGTGAATGAATTGGATAAGGGTCACTTACAAGATGGATCAAAGAGTAAAACACCCACGATGGCGGTCAAGCGAGAGCTTCATGATCCCGATGATCTGCAACCAAAAAGAGCTACTAGGCGCTCAATGCGTGTTGTGAAGGAGTATAGTAAATATTAAGCAAATATGAATTAAGCCTTGCCTCTCTCATATCATGTCGTTACAAAAATTTTGCTGTTGTTTGAAATCTGCGCTCGAAGGTAAAGGAGAAGAGGGCATAGAGGTTGATATCAACTGTGTTAGCAGTTGCTGTGCGAGTAATACGCCTGCAAATCAGAAGAAAGACGATGAGTACAGCAGTGAAACTCAGAAAGATTTATTACGACTTAAATCACCCCGCAAGTTTCAGTCGTCCGGAGGTTCTAGCTCGCGCAGCAGGTGTGGGAATAGAGAAAGTCAAGAAGTGGTTGAGGAGTCAACTGACTTACACTCTTCACAAAAATGCGAGAAAGCGGTTTCCAACAAGAAAATATGTTGTTAACAATATAGATAGTCAATGACAAGCCGACTTGGCTGACAAAAACTGATATCACAGTACAATGATGGCTATAAATACATCTTAACCGTAATAGATATTTTATCTCGCTATGCTTGGGCACGTGCGCTGATATCTAAACGAGGACCAGAAGTTGAAGCGGCTTTTCAGAGCATTTTCGATGAGGGGCGTGTTCCGCAAAGAATACAGACCGATCAAGGGAAGGAATTCGAAAACTCTCATGTTCGAAGTCTCCTTAAAAGTCATAATGTGGAATTGTTTAGTGTCAAAAGTGCCTATAAAGCTTCCATGGTTGAGAGGTTCAATCGCACACTGAAGACAAAAATATGGCGCTATTTCACTGCAAAAAAATACACATGTTTGGGTAGGTGAGCTGCAGAGATTTGTTAAGAATTACGATGAAAGCTACCATCGAATCATTAAGATGAAACCAGTTGATGTTACCCCAGATAATGCGATGGATGTATGGCTTCGATTGTATGATAAGAAAGCGAAAAACATTTCCAATGAAAAGAAACTTAATGTTGGTGATAGAGTTCGGATTTCAAAGGTTAAGTCTACATTTGAGAAGGGGTATCTACCTAATTGGACTGAAGAAGAGTTTTTTGTGGATGAAGTAAATACAAAATTTAGACCCACCATGTATAAATTAATACATTACCATGGCAATCCAATTGAAGGAAAATTTTACTCATATGAATTGCAAGTAGTAGACAGAAGTGAAGAGGTGTATATGATTGACAAAATAATTGGGAGGAAAGGTCATGGCAATCAAAGGAAATATCTAGTTAAATGGAAAGGATATCCTGATTCATTCAATAGCTGGATAACGCACCAGGATCTACAAAATGTGGAGGTGGGAGACACTCGTAACTTTTAAGCTAATATAGCATGTGACTTCTTCCATATATGAGTTTAACATGTCTACTAACTTCAACATCATTCTTCCAAGCAATAGCAACCCCAAGATATTCCCAAGTAACAAACCATCTCTCTCTACTCTGTTGAATTCGCTAATCCAATTACTCTGCATGGACCGCATGAAGTTGCTCTAACTGAAATTACTTATTACAACGATATCAGTTTGCTACAGAACAACTATTTTGAATTACATAAAGAAGTGCGAGAGAAGGATGATTGCTTTCGCATATTTCAAAATAGTCTACATGGTACTTGGGCTTTTCATCATCTAACTTTACATCCTTTTTCAACATCTTTACCATCTGTCCAAAACATGATTAAAATTCAAAAGGCATTTGCAACGTCAACTTTTGATTCTAAGGTTCCCACAATGAGCTTGCAAGATACAGAAAAGGAAATCGGTAGAATGTTTGAACGAATAAATGATCTCTTCAAGCTGACTTTGAATAAATTCTACAAACCAGTCATAAAGGGGTCAACAAAATTGATGAAGGAAGGGAAGCATGTTCTTTTTGTATTAGGTAAGGATTTGAGTCATACTTTTGGGTATTCCAGAACAACTTTCTCATCAAGGTATTGGTACAATGGACGTGGGTGGAATTCGGAGAAGAAAGTCACTGATTTTCAATGTAGAATTGTGCCATTGTATGCATTACAAAAAAGGAGCATCCGAGTAAAAAATCAATTTGAGGCCATTAGAAGTGTTGAAGACTTTGCAAGAAAGTTTCAAGGATCAGTGCCAGAAACGTTAATGACTTGTGAATATAAGAAAGAGAAAGTAACTTTATTTACTGTTGAAACGGAGGCAGAATTTATTGTTTTTACTAAAAAGACACCATTGGAAAAGTCTGAGTCCGCTGTTATTGAATTCGGATCTGAAATGATTGGGATGTTTAAGGGCATTGAAAGCGCACAATTGAAAGGTTCAATTGTCCTCTTCTAAACTCAAAGCATCAACAAATGCTTCATGGGATATCCACGTATACAGCGAAGACATATTGGGTGATGATTTGTCTACTTCCAGTGAACTTGTAAAAAGAGTTAATTTGAACATTGAAAGCTTGAAAACGCCATCTGAATTGTGTACAAAGTTAAATGAGTTTGGTGTAGATTACCTTGATGCAGATGAATATCACTTTTCTTATGACCCACATAAGAAACGCATGATTGCGAAGGTAGGGAAGAACTCTCTTATCAAGCTGGATAGCGTGTTAACGACCACATTGGGATTCTCAAAATCAACTATTTATGAAGGCACATCAATAGGCGATACAGCCCCATCACTAGAGCGTGATATAAGTAACTTATGCGTCTATTGTAACATTATTGAATATACAAGGGTTGGCGACATTGAGGCCCCACTTCTGCGCACATTTCCTCTCTCATCCGTAAGGAAGCAACTAATCAATCGAGAATTTTTTAACACAATGTATCTACCAATCAGCCGAAATTACATCAATAGAATTGACATATCAATTCATGATGACGCAGGAGAAGTAGTACCGATCTGTGGTGGTGTTACTGTTTTGACCCTACATATTAGGTCACGAGAATAAGGCTTTACGCTATTGTGACTTCCATAGTTATTCAATAGTCATAATGACAGGCATTTACAGTAGACCATCATATCAGAGCGGTTATCCCGTGTTTGTTGGAGGTAGACGACAAGTTGGAGGAGGTATATTTGGTGCACTAAAACGTATTGTTCTTCCAACACTCAAAAAGTATGGCGTACCAATCATGAAGCGTGTTGGAAGCAGGGCTTTAGATTTTGGTGCAAATGTTGCAGCTGATGCGCTTCAAGGTGAGGATATCGGTGAATCTATGAAAATGCGCGCGCAGCAATCTGCCATAGACGCATTAGATGATTTAACAAAGACGAGACGTACAGTTCGGAAGAAGCGTAGGAAGTCAAGACAAGTTGGATCCGGTCGAGTTACTAAGCAAAGACGCAGGAAAAGTAAAAAGCCGACTAGAGCAGCACGTTCTAAATCTAGACGTCGAGTGAAAACAAGAAAGCGCAAACGAAATTCCACAGCTACTAGAAACAAGTCAAAACGAAGGAAGACAACATATTCATAGAGCTAATACGATGCAGAGTATCAATTCGGCTTTGTGTTTCTTCGATTCTCCCCTTCATCAGACAGACATCATCTCCTCAACAATTGTAGACATAGTCCCCACAACAAATATCGATGGTAACCAACAGCCTATTCAGTTTGATATACCTGCCAATCCTCAAGATTATATTGACTGCCAATCCATTGATTTAGAATTGTGTATACAAATTAAGAAGACTGATGGTACCAATATTGATTCAACTAAGGATAAAGTGGGATTGGCAAATCTTCCTATTGCCAGTCTGTTCTCAGATGTGTATCTAATATTGAATGACAAACAGATTGAAGGAGGGGATCAAGCATATCCATATGGAGCATACATAAATACAATGACGCAATTTCAAAAGCAAGCTAAACAGTCACACTTGCAAGTTTCTGGGTGGTATGATGATCAGCAAGGGAAATTTGATGATGTCTCAAATACAGGGTTAAAAAGACGAATGGATTTAACAGCGGATTCAAAGGAATTATACTTGAAAGGACCTGTCTATCTTGATTTCCTTCGTCAATCTAGATATCTGCTATCACAGGTTAAAATGCAAATAAAATTTATTCGTGCAAATCCTGAGTTCGCGTTAATGGCTTTTGGAGCTACAAACTATCAAGTCAACATAAGTAATGGCGTGCTCAATGTAAGGCGAGTAACAATGAACCCGTCAGTCATCAACGAGCATGCGACAGGATTGAGGAAAAACAATGCAATATATCCAGTTAATCACAGTGTGTTGACAAACTTCACAATTGGTGCGGGATCATCCTCACATGCCTACCCAAATCTTTTTCCCACTGCAATGCCAAAGGCGGTGTATATCACATTTGTGGAAAATGAGGCATTCATTGCTGCTTTTGAAAAGAATCCATTCAATTTCCAACACTTTTATGTTAGCAAACTAGCACTCTACCAGGATGGGAAATTTGTATCTTGCAAAGCATATGAGCCTAATTTCAAAGATGGTAAATTCGCACGTGAATATGGTTCTACCTTCACCGCCCTCAACATGTTTAATACAGATGATTGAAATGGAATTACAATGGATATGTACAAGAATGGCTACTTCTTCATTATGTACAACCTCACAGCAGATGCAGATCTAGGTGGTGAAAGCGTAGGAGTTACAAAGCCTGGAATTCTACGACTGGAGGTATCATTTGAGTCACCTTTGAAGAAAACAATTACTTGTCTCATTTATGCTATCTATGATAGCAAAGTTGAGATAACAAGAATGAGAGACGTGACTGTCAGCTATCAGAGATGAGTAACTTAAGCAACATAGAAATCTTGAGGAAAATGAGGAAAGCTCATCCCTACTCCAAGACAATATTTCTCAATGTCTTATCTAGAGATAATTTACCTGATTCAATTCCTTTCTATCCTTGTTCGCTTATCATCAATACGGATACCAACAATCTTCCCGGAAAACATTGGATTGCTGTATACATCAATCGTTATAAAGTGGCCGAATATTTTGACTCTCTTAATCAACCTCGTTTACATGATATCGCATTATGGATGAACAGGTTCTCCGGGACTGTTAGGAAAGTGACATCGTTCCCACTTCAAAGTAATACATCTGTAATGTGCGGTGGCTATGTACTCTATTTTGTCAATGAGAGACCATTGAAAAATAACTGTAAAAGTGCTTTAGAACTATTTTCAAAAAACTGTGATAAAAATGATGTAATTCTTACTAAATATGTCGAAACAGTTTTGAAATAAAGTTTTATGTTGTATCATTAACTTGCTCTCTTTTTTTCCAAAACAAGGGTTTATAAGGAAAACAAAAATATGTTCATATTTCATTATCTATTCACATATATACAAAATCTACAATTTGGTTTTCATGAAACATTTTTTCAAATCACATATGATGGGAGGCACATCACTTATGTCTTTAATGCCGGTTATCACAATCTTTCCATTATGGAACACATGAACATGATATGGATGCCAGTTAGTCAATTGAGCTGCTGGAAATAGCTCCACTTCATAAGTGAGATTATGCGATGATGTAACTTTACGGAAGTCATAGTGATAGTGCAATTCACGTAACACGGTCATTGTCTTCACTTTCCAATCAGATAATGAATCACCAAGTAAATGTTCCAAAGTAAAGTGTAGATGTGAGAGATCACCTTCCATGACCCTTCCAATACATTGGATTGTTCCATTTGGAAAGAATGGGATAGTGAGAGATTTATCCTTCCTCTGAATCCTCCATGTTAACATTGAGGGTCTTCCAAGATGTAAGCTCGTTGTCGGCTTCAATTTGCGTTTTATCAGCAACCATTGTTTTCGGTTGGGTATACTCCTCTCGATCTCTTGTAGATTGAGTTTTGAGTTTGCTTTTGTAGTTAACATCCGATTTACAATTTCCAACCGTTTGATGTCCTCGATCTTTAATGAATGACGTTATCTGTGGTAGTATCTCCCTTGCAAAGGTTTCCCATGTGACGTCACTGAAACGAAAAAATCGATTTTCAACATCTTCCCGCTTTGGTGAACAGACGTATAATTTGACTGTTGAATCACACTCTATCCATACCTTGTCATCGAGAGGAATCTTGATCCGAGTCTTATGGTTGCCAATGAGATCAGCGAAGTCTTTCAGTGAAGGCAATGAGTCAATGCTAATGCAAACGCCACGATGTTTTTGAACACTATTTGCTATTGAATGACGAAATGCTATTCTTTTAGAATTTGTTATGTGAACGTTTTGGACGTCACTAAGTTTCCATGTTCTTATGTAATGAGGCATGTTCCGAAAGCTATGTTTCAAATTTGAGTTCAATGTTTGCCTAAAGTTTGTTATTATATTAGCTCAACATATCGGAATGATGTTGAGTACAAATTCTTCACATATTCATTCACATTAGGACTACCTATTTATTAGTAATCATTTCTACATATCGGAAAGATGTGGAAATTTCAATTTAGTAAGACTACTTATGTATTAGTAAGTGTTGCTACATGTCGGAAGATGCAGCAATCGCAAGATCTATTACAAGTGAAATATTATATTGTTTCTATTTAGACTTATTCTACATCACCTGTGACAGGAGGGCATCTCCTTCTCTTCGACGGTGGGGGAAGACCTAGGCTGTAGTGTCCATATGGTAATGATAAATTTTTATCCAGCCAACAGCGCTTATCCTCCCAAAGTGAAAGACCTCGCTTCCTAAATGATTTTGTGCTAACTATGTGATTCTTTGAATATATAATTGTCATATCTTCAGTTGTATCATTCTCACTATAATAGACACTCCTATAGTCATCATGTTTCAATTTTTTAACTGCTGCTCTCTGAATTCCTTTTGCACGTTTGATGCTATGATTCATAGAGTCTAGATATTTCATTGAATACATTTTCGGTTTTAGTAGGATCATTTCCTCAAGCAACTTTCCAGCACACTCATCCATAAAACAACCTAATCTAGCTTTGTTTGTAGTTGAGTATAGTCGGTGATGACTGTCATAGTTTGAAGAGTCAAACTTTTCACCGAAGTATAGAAGTATATCTTCCAGACGGACAGATGGTGATGTGTATAAAAATAGGAAGAAACTGTCGGTATCACCTCCACAAAGCCGCGTTCTATTTATCAGTGGACACCCTTTTAATCATTGTAATATAATTGATACATTTCCAACTTACTATAGTCAAGTACTGCTTGACCAACATATATTAATTTATTTAAAACTATTGAAGGTTTGTACATTTCCATACCAACCAGATCTTCATCAAACATCTTATGTTGAACATAGAGAGGATGATTTGACAATTTCAGTAGTTGTTTCTCATTGTTGACTAGTTTAAATTTTTTCCTTCTCCTTACATTTTCCATTGTTTTACCATATAAAGAATTATTTTTCAATTTGTAGAATGACTTTTCGAAGTCAGTGTTTGATTGAGCCCTCTTTTGAGAGTTCATATCAATGTATGTTTTGTGTGAATTTTATGCCACTACGAATCTTCTTGATTCTCATGCCCATGGTCAAGTAAAATTTTAAAATTGAGTAGTGAACTACATAATTTTCCCTATCAAATTGATGGAGCAGAAGTTTCTTGATAGAAGAAAAATGTGTATTTGGTCTTACTTTTTCATATAGATTTTTCACATAGTGTGAAAACATTCTCTTTTCAATCATCTGCATTTCTGGAGCTAATGGGAAATCGGCAGTGTCATCATGAATGGCTGCAGGATACTCTAAATCTAAATCAACAATGTAGCCGATTTCACCATCATCATCTATATTTTGAACATTTTCTTCATTTAAAAAATTATCTAATTCACTTTCATTCAACCATTTGAAATTTGAGTGGGGTAGATTTCTACTGAGTGAAGAACCGTAAAGGTTATTAACATCTAAGTAGGTCAAATGTCGACTTTCATGTGTATTATTTCCTAATTCTTCAATGCGTGCACGCGCTCGGTGAATGTTGGTGAAAGTCATACCCCCTCTAATTCCTCGTTCAAATAGATTGTACATATTTTCATCTTGTATGTAGTGTGGGGGATCATTGGAAGAGAAATTTAGTGCTGAGGTAAAGCTAAGATGTGGGAGACTGACAAAATGTACAGGGTCGACTTCATCCTCACGTTGACTCAATGCTCTAAACACTTCAAATATGTCTGCCAACAATAAAACATCTAACTTCAGATATGCCAGCATGTAATCACCAAATGTGCTACAATTAAATTCAATCGATGCCTTGTTAGCGTGTTCATATTCACTATCGGAACAGTGCTCACGAGTAAGATCATTGTAGAATTCAAATTGTGGTGGTAGACAGTCTTCCGTCAACGTGTTTTTGAAGTATGAATATGGAAACACTCCCTTCTGATATAAAACATTATCACTTAATTGTGGAAATTCTACCCTTAATGTCTCTACATGCTCATACGTTTGCAAGCCCCTGGCTAATTCACTCAAGGATGCACTTAGAAATTGATATGAGTCTAAGAATTTTAGTTTAAAGTATTCTGTCTTCTCTTTGTATTCATTTACAGGGACACTGGCGGATGAAGTTATATATTTTTCAGCAGTTGCTGCTACAACATCTAATTTCCAAGATTTCATTCTTCCAATCGCTTTATAGCAAACGATGTGACTATCATAATTTTTAAAATTGTGGAAAAATATGGGGAGCTCCCGTCTGTTAAGTCTTAACCGGAGATTGCATTTCCTACATAATGTTTGCCTATATCGTCCGGTGATATGATCATGATCACGAACTTTTATGACTTCATCGCTGAATTTCGATTTACATTTGTTGCAACATTCTGCATTCTCACGGCGTGCTTTTTCATCCGCTGACAGTGACATTGGCTGCCTAGCTGTTGCACATTGGTTGTCATATAAGTCTTGGGCTACAGTTTCTAAGTGGTGCAAGAAACTAATAATGCAATTTTCTCCCTCAAAGAGGTAATACTTGTTTTCAAATTTCGACTGAAGGGCATTATGCCAGACATGATAAGCTCCAATGGCCGCAGGTTTATGTATTTTATTATCAATGTAGCACTCTATATCTGCATAAGTTACTAAATGAGGACTTAGTTGATATTCCATGCTACTTGTTAGTACTTTTAGATCCGATGGCATTTTTTCTATTTGTGCTTTTCCTCGAATACAAAACTGGAAGTGTCGTTCTAGTGTTGTTTTATATGTGAATGACTGAGTGTATCTTTCGCAGAAGTATTTATGTCCTTTTAAAGTTCTCCTATACAATCTTGACAGCTTTGGAATTCCACAATAGTGTGCTGCTCCATTGTTTAGAATTAGCAAAATATTAACCGTTTGCCTACCAGTAAAGTTACTATTGTAACGAACACCTTTGAGTCCATTTTCATAAAAGTGAATGTTAATTTTAATATCATTATTTTTCTCAAATTTTGGAATATCTTTGATTGATACTGGTGTGGAAATGCCTTCCATATTTAGCTCAGATGTCCGCTCACTATATGATTTTACTTCATTCCTTGAATAAGTTACTTCATTATAATGCAATATTAATAAAACTGCATATAGGAAGCAATCATTTGCATTTGAATTAACATTAATGACAGCTTTAGAGTTTTTTAACTTCTTTGGTAGAGGAAATGATTGTCCACCTGACAGTATTGGACTTGTTATTACATTGAACTCTATATTTTGTACATCATCTATAATCCAATTGCTACCCTTTTTTGTGAAGGCTTCAATATGATTTATTAGACTATTTAGATGATCCTGAAACCAAGCATCATAGTCATAAATATAGTTTGAGGATGATGAGGTAAAGTGTGCGAGAAAATTTTCTTCTTCTTGAGGATTAGAACGGACATAACGAATTTGTGCAATCAGACGACCGCGCAATTGATAGCTCCTTAGTAAGTCAGACACTAAATTTCCTAACATGGAACGCATGCTTTCTAAGAATGATGTTATGTCCACAGTAGGTGTTGTTGGTATGATATCATACACACGTGCATGGCCATTGAGTGCGCTTTCGCTGAGACTAACAGTTCCATAGTTATTATGCATATTCATCTCACTATTTGTATTATGTACGTTCATATGCTGTCGAAATCTACTTACAGAGTTATATGTTTTGCCACACCGAGAGCAGTATTGCATAAAGTTTTGTATGTTAGTTGAAGCGCTGGTTGTTGGCTTAGAAGTAGATCTATTTTGATTATTTGAATTTGACTCTGTTATGCTATCATTCGGTTTATTATTGCATACAAGTTTATGTCTCTTAAGATTATCTATCCTATTCGTCTTATATGGACACTTCCTACTATGATACGTTTTTCCTAACTTACAAAATTTTTCATGACGTTGCAAATTGCCTATGAGAGTAAATACTTTTCCACACTTGGTACAGACAACCATGATTATTGATGAGGATTGAAATTAGCAAGCCCTTATATACATCTATCATCCTATGACGCCAACGTTATCACTAGCCAATAGCTTATGTTCCCATCTGATGCAAAGAGAAAACATAAAATGTTTGATAATTTCTTTTTTCCTAAATGAAGAAAGATAAAAGTTAAAGTTAAAGTTTGTCACTTTACAATTCCGCTGTGATTCAGCTTAAAATGACTGCATCCTTTTGCGCAGACGCTGAAGTCGTTTATGTGAGTCAGTCTCACTTTTCTTACTACATTGTTCATATACTCAATGTGCATTAAAGTTTCCTTTTCGTGGATACGGCTATTTGAAACCTGGGAGGCCAACAGGAGATTGGATTGTGTGAGATTCCTCACAGATTCAATTAAGCCTCTGTTCTCCTCCTTCATTTTCTTCTCCCGCTCCTCTGCCTGCTGTAGGCGCTCCTGGCAGAGACGCAACTTGCTTTGCATATCCTCTTCTGTCGAGGTTGCGTCCAAGTCAACGTTATAATCCCGCACTGGGAGAGGAGCCGTCACATCCGACGTTGGTAGAGCTGCAACTGGGGGAGGTGTTGTGGGAAGTAGTACCGGGGAGGAAGGAGCTGCACCTGGCGTCGGTAATGGGTTCGGAGGAGATACCGGCAAGGGAAGACGTGCAGGGGATGATGGAGCCAAGCAGATCATTGGGGACGGCGGCAGGCGGACACTCCAGCTCGGGGATGCCCGGATGTTGCTGAAGGAGACCTCCTGTGATGCATGCATCACGGAGTCCTGTAGACGAAAAAAAACAATTGTTTATGAACTATTTGCAATTGTTAACATTTATCAAAATTAAAATTAACACTACGTAGATTCAATTACATAAATTAAAATTAACTTGTTGACATTTATTAACTCCAAATGTGAATTTCACATACCTTCAGCTCGATTGTCCTTCGATTGGATCCACCTTCATCCTCCGAAAGAACCATCGAATCATTCTAGAAGATAAATTGATCTATTGCAGATTAATAAATTTATACTCAAGCGGGTTTCTAAATTACAATGGAAAAGTTCTCTGCTCATGCAGTCATCTAAGCATTATACTTACATTTGCAACCGAATTATCATCATCGGATGAGGATGTTGGGGACGACGTGGTGGAGACGTCATCAGATGATGAGGAATCATCAGACGTTGATATATCGCCCGATGATTCATGAATGGAGTAGGGCCTCTCCTCGTTATCCTCTATGGATGTGGTGGTCGCCGGCGTAGACAGAAAACTCCGCTGATGTCTCTTCAGGGACAAAGATCGTACAGCCTGCAGCGAAAATGTGATAATATTTTTATAACTAAATATACATTAATGAGAATTGATATAGACATAGACTATATACATGTAAAGTTTTTTTCCAGGTATTGTTGTCTGATATCGAATCGTAGACCATGAAAATCACACTTACGGGACTTGAGATAATTTTCTTTTCCGGCGAATTCAACCGAGGTATTGCAGGATACCTTTGGGCACTAGGAAACAGCTGAAAATAGAAATTCATGTTCAATTTCACATTAAGAAGTAACAAGCAAATTAATTTCTTACCTTTCGCAAGTTTTCCACCGCATTATTGTCTTCGAAACTGACTTTCAGCGGTCGGGGCACCTCACACTGAAATATTTATGAAATATTGATTTAATTTATGCACACGATTACTAACCTGAGTAAATAGAATCTCACATCTTGAACGACCAGTTTCTTCTGCACCAACACCTTGGCTTTCTTCGGTGGGGGCATCACCATGTCCTGAAATGTGTTAACAACAAATTTATTTTTAATCTAAAGGAAGCAGTACTTTTTGTCAACTGTGAGTCAGTTGTCCGTTCAAGTTAGCATTTAGAATTGACTGCACTTACCTCAAAATCACTCAAAGTCTCATCAATAAATTCTCGAGGCTTGGGGACTTTCTTAGGTACTCGGGACTTGGGGGCTTTCTTTGCCTCAGGCTCGTCCACCTGTGAGAGCACGCCTTCAGTCGGTCTTTCCTTATAAATAGCCTCTCCAATTTCTTTTTCTCTGCCTTGGAGGTAAGGTTGATGACTTTCCGGCCATTCTGTTGGGCACAGGGAGTATGTTTGGCAATGAATGCCTTTGCTGAGTCGCTGTTTACCTTGTCGTTGCTCCTCTCATCTGTCTTGCAGGTTAAACAATAGAGGTATGTGAAATCCTGTTTGAATGTGCAGTCTTTGTGACCACTCTTGTTGGCATGTCGAACAGGCAGTCGGCATGTTTCACAGTAGTGAAAGATCAGCCGTTGTCGCGCAATACTTTCATGTCGGACCATTTCTAAATAGGAAAAAAAATTTGATTACAATTTAATCTCTTGTTAAACGAGAACGCATTTATATACCATCAACAAAGCTCTATTCAGTGCTGCTTTCATATTGGAGAAATCTGAGAAAGAAATAAAATTTGAAGTTGAAATTGAAACCGAAAGTCGAAAATTAGATATTTATTCGAAAAGGGTTTGCTCATAAGAAGAGTTGAAATTTGGAAACAGCTGATATACTATTATTTAATTTCGAAATTAATATAATAGAATGAAAGTGAAATTTCGAAAATTTCAACCAATCCTCAATTTGTTTAATTAAACAAGCTTGAATTTCATACATCTGTTAGCAGATGACAGACTGAATATTTAAAATGGATGAAGGCTTTATTTAGGTATCTTTTTATTTATTTACAAACTGTGAAAATCTTGTTGATTCAAATATACTTACATTTAAACTGATATATTCATGTCTCTCGCTCAATGACTTAATATAGGATGAAAAAATTAAAAAACATGGTTAATAATATAACATAAAGGGTTCCTATCCTAAAACCCAAGCTTCTATATTTAAAGCTATTTGGTTATAAAAACTTAATAATGTTCCTACTCCCGAATATCCTATAAAGTAGCACAACATGACAATGAAACTCACTTCACAATTGTAATAAGAACCGGAGAACGGAGGAACGAAGAACGACGTCTGCTATGGACACTGAATTATTTGAAAATGAGTGAAAATTCGTTGTGTGCAACTTCTTTATATATGAAATTGACAAAGCAACTATGAACAAAGACCTTATGACATCACATCCTGGAATTGGTACGGTGAAACAAAATTGATAACTCAAACAAGAATTGGAACAGCTGGTTTATTTTTCACCTTAGAAATGGAAGTGCCATGATATGTGTTGAAAGATTTCTACATGTAAACAGTAGAGTGAATTCAAAGTAATATGAACTGATGGACTGATATATTATTTGATATACATGTTATTATTAATAGTCATATAATGATTCATATTTGAAGATATAAAACGTGTGATTTGAATAGAACATTAAAATTTGAATTAAGCGCTAAATTTCGAAAATTCAAATTTCGCGCCAAAATTCGGATAATCAAATTTAAAGACTTTTTCGAAAATTTGAATTTCGTGCCAAAATTCAAATAATCAAATTAAAATACTAGGGTTAGGGTTAGGTTTAGGGTTAGGGATAGGTTTTGGGTTAGGGTTAGGTTTAGGGTTAGGGTTAGGGAAGCAAGAAGAGTATCTACGGCACCCGGAACCCATGGGTAAATAAATTTTCGAGGGCGCCCCAGAAATTTTGAGCCCCCCCCCGTGTATGAAGTGTATGAAGTGTATGAAGGTCAAAGGTCAAGGTCAAGTGTAGAGGATTGTATATTATGGTCATTTTTAGATGTAAAACTTTAACTTTGAAAATTTGTAAACTTAGTCATTTTTGTAAAAAAACTTGGAATTTTTTCAAGTTGCATACATATGCATACAACTAGGATTTCTTCATCAAATGGGTACATACAATATATCATTCGAATGCTCTTTTCATGCTGATTCTAATGGTGTATTGTATGATACATGTATGACATATAACTAGAGAGCTACATGTCTTTAAAGAATGGGCTAAAAACTTAGTGAATTTAAAAATCTAACATTTGTCTGCTTGCATACAGTTGCATACAACTAGGATTTTCCCATCGAATAGGTACATACCTTATATCATTCGAAAGGTCTTCTCATTCTTATGGTGTCGTGTATGACACATGTATGATATCATCCTGGACTGCTACAAGCATTTTAAAATTAACAACATAACTGTTTCTTTAAAAGTTATATGTTCCTATTTATTTCAAGTTGAAGTCTTCATATTTGATTTTTTGTTTCAATTCAGTTATTGAACATCATTAATTGTAGATAGTTATTCCCCTTTCCCATTCAGACCTTAATTGAAGACCGATTTGTGAAATGATAAAACAAGTCTGTTCATATATACAAATGAATATTAAATGAAGAGATTAAGAAAAAAACACACTAAATGTCATCAAGGTAAGGCAAGGGTACAAGTTTTTTCAAGTCCACTTGCACATGGATCCTGGTCTTTTTGGGCGCACAGGGACAGCGACGTGGTGTGTCAAGGTCGATGACCGAAAATTCGAGAGCGGTTGTGAGGTTCCGCTCGTTCGGCTCCATTCGCATGAAGACCCGTTTCGTGTGGTATTTTTTCGGCGCGTTCTTCACTTTGACAGTGACCCTTCCATAAAGTGGCGTTCGCATGGACTTCTTATTCATGTGACGCATCGTCTTGATTGATACGTCACTATCCTCACCATCATCACTCAAGTAGTCGGGCGATGCAGGGGCTTGGGTGAACACCACCGGCTCGTTTGGTGTTGTCGATCGCTCCATCGGAGATTGGGGAGGTGTATTGGTACGTTCCACTGGCGAAGTGGTACGATCAGCAGTACCGTTCTCAACTGCGGCTTCCTGTTTGCAATCCATTATGACTTGTAGATTTAAAATAATTGTAACTTGTAAACGTGAGGATTAGAACCTTTGATAAGAATTGGTACAAACTTCGTACTTATATACTTTTTAAACAAAGGAAGTCCTAACAGCCAATCAGAGAGGTACCGAGCTTCCCTAAAGAATATATAACTATATAAAGGATGTCATTGTTCCAAACTGTTAAGTACTTATCCTCAACGTTCCATAACAAGAGGCATGTCCTCAAAACCATTATTTTATTTTCAAAATGACAGCCAAGTCATTATGGGAGGTCAGTTGGATATGACCATGCATCTCTGTTGCGGCTGCAAAGTGGCCCTGTGGAAAACCTTGACTGTGTCAGCACTTCAAAGGCGGAGTGGACTACCAGTGAAGTGTCCGGTTCACGAGTGTGACCATGACTTTAGCAACAATCAGACATTTCATGAATGGTGTGATGACTTCCTGAAGATCATGGAGTCGCCTGAGGGACGTGATCTGTACCCATCATTTATTTTTCACGCTTAAATTAAACTTACATTGTAAATCTCTTGTCTTTTTCATTTTAAACATAGTTCTGGAATTGGTTTTCTTATTGGGGAGCAACTAAATCATAGCTGCACATTAAAGTTTCACATCTATATAGTGCTACATTTAAAATAATTGTCACAATAGTCGCAATTGAGCAAACCCATTCAAAATCAAACAACGGACGTCTATCGGTACGTACCCAAGTGCTCAGAACCAAACCGCACAAGTTCGCTCATAGACGTTCCGAAACACAGTGTACTCAACCGATTGTACCAAACACATGTACCTATCCAGTAAAACAGATCTCATACTTGTTCCTATTCATAACACTGAATTATACATGTACCTATCCATGTACCTATTGATAACACTAAATTATACATGTACCTATCCGTCGCAAGTAGGGCACAGTTTTCACTACTTTTGCCTAGGAAATTTTTACTAGTTAGATATCTCTGATATGAGATAGAATTTCACAATTCTGATTGCAGATTCGTTCTTAGGAACCTCAAATTGATGGGGCTAGCATGAATTGAAGAAAACAGTAGTCAGTAACAAAAAATGGTTCCGCTAACTTCACAAACTGACTTCCAAAAAAGTAAAATCGCATTTACTCAGCAAAAACTGGGTTTTTGTGGGATAACAATGACAGATTTGAAATCAGCGAGTCAAACTGCATCGGATAGGCTAAATTTACTAGGGAGTAGAATATTCTAGTAAATTTCTACCTGTCTAAAATTCTACCTAGTAAAATTCTAGTAGAATATTCTAGTAAATATAACTGGGGGAGTAAATTTTGTCAGGGGGGAGTAAATATTTCCTAGGCAAATTTTACTGGGGGAGTAAAAATTTCCTAGGAAAAATTTACTGGGGAGTAAATTTTGTCAGGGAGTAAAAATAAACTGTTACACCGGCGCAAATTGCTGGCAGTCGTTTGCTCCAGTCTGCAATGCTTTCTTCGGAAACTTCTGCACTTTCCCCACAAAGAACTGAGCACTTTACATTATGTCGCTTATGCCATGATTCCAACCAGCCATTACTTTATGAGAAGTTCAAGTGCCCAATCTGAGCTGAGAGAATCTTAGCCTTTTCCTGCATCATTCTGCCACTTATTGGTAGGTTTCTTGCTCGAGCATCTTTGAACCATTCCCATACAGATTCATCGATATCGTAGTACAAACTTTGCTTTCTCCTCTTCGTATTGCCATTTTCTCCATTTTTCCATCTCTGGAGGACTTCTGCTTTATTTGTAATTATTGATTGTATTTGTGTTTTTCCAACACACAATGCATACGCGATAGATATTGCAGTTTCACCTTTCTCGTGTCTATGAACAACTTTCACGCGATCTTCCAAACTCAGACACTTTTTGACATGGCTGGGACCATAGAAATTGACAACAATAAAACCTCTAGAATGGAAATTAAGCTTCATGCAATGCACAATAACGGCACATAAATCGCACGCATTTTCACTTAGATGCACCTGCCAACTTATGTATCATTGGGTTAGAATCAGTCACATGAGAAAATCGAAGCTTTTAATTGGTTCTTCATGCCCCAACTTAGTTCCCCCGGATGTGCCGCGACCTTGAGTCAATTTCCATTCTAGCGAACTTCAAATAAACAGTTTATTTCTATGACTGGGACGTTCGCAACTCTAATATTAAGAAATGTAGCTATGTGTAGCCTACTTAGCTTTAGAGAGACACACCGAGTCGTATCTGTTCTTGATATCGAAATGGCACATGACAGAATTAGACACACTTGCTCCAATAGCTTCATCATTGGAACAACGAGACTCGGAACAATAAGTTCTATACATCAGCTGCCGAGTGTGATGAGTGCGTGCGCATCTGTGCTTGTGATATCATATCGACCAAGGACGCGCGCACGAAAACACACATCGCGTGTAGCTGCATTGACAGTTTACAGTGAGAAGACGATGGTGGAATATCAGGTGAACTAATTTTCGCACGCCTGTCAACTTCTTTAAAAATGACCTGAAGCACCAACATTATCGAGAAAACTTGTGCGCAATGATATGAATTCTTCGAATCTGAAGGAATCTTGGCGATCGGAGCAATTTGATGGAATCCACATTCATCCGCAAGCGACGCACGACTTTTTTTTCCTATCCCAGTAATGTATTAGGAATTCCTTTCTGCCACTTTATCAAGTTCTAGCGTCAATTATGACACCTTATCATGTTTCAACTGGTCTACAATTTCTGCAATTTCTACACATCGTTAATGTCAAAATATCTTATATTCTCATCTAAATAAATTATCGGCCGACGGTCGTTATAAACAGGTAAAATATAGAATTTGCCAAATTACTGAGGTCGTTACTCGCGTTAGACAGGAAGTCGTTATACACAGGTTTAATTATACATGATAGATAGGAATTTTATTTCGGTGCAAATTTTCGTAGTCGTTATAGACAGGGTCGTTATAGGCAGGGACTACTGTATATAAAAGATCACACGAACAGCAATCGAGGAATAACATGCATGTATGACCATCATAATCTTGTGAAGTCCTATTATGATTGACTATTAAATGCATGTGATAAGCGCGTATCTGATATTTGTGTACTCAAAACCAAAGATCGGCAATGATAAAGTGAGATCATTTTATTTTTGAAAAATGATATGAAATAATATCATCAAAAATGTTTGTTCCATTATATTTTCTAATCATAGATATTCGCATTTTCTATCGAAGCAAATTTAGTCTCTTTTGTTTTTTCTACCCATGTCCTTCCGCACTGGTTGATTCATGTAGCGAAAAGCAACAGGCTATGTCTGTCAGTCTCCCTATCAAACAAATTGTCAAACAACTCATCAATAACACTGTCTTGATGTTTTTGAAGTCTTGAATGTAATCTAAATATTTCTAACCTTTCTTCGTACTTTAGATACTGTTGGCCCAACCAACTGCATATTGTAGGCATACTTGCAATTCGAGTGTACAAGGCTTAAATCAAAACTTGCATTGTCTAATGTATAGGCCATAGGCCCTACTTAACTTTTGATATACAAGAAGCTTTATATGACTAAACTGCTTTCTTCAGTCCCATTATTTGGAATATATCGATGTTGCATGCAATCAAATTTTAATTTCATTGGTAAGAGCAGTAAAAAGAGCATGACAGCAGTGTAAATCGAAAAATTCGTGTGACTAGATCTATTAACGTCGTAGGCCTACGCATATTACACTAAAAAATGGTATATTTTCATTATAAAAATATAATAATATAAAATGATATCATTTTATAAAATTCGTGAAATGACATCAATTTATATTATTTTAAAAATCATTGCCGATCATAGCTCAAAACTAACATAAAAAGTCTATTTTTAAAGAATTTTAAAAGCGGAATGCATATCGCAAAAAAAATTGGAGTTAACACTAAGAATTTTTGAATTATGGATTTGTTTGTTCACATTAATTATCGACTTTGAAGGCATCGCTCCGCGTATCCTGTAGTCTTTCTTAACACTTATCTTAAAGAGAACGTCAAGGGAAATTCTAGTGTCACCGGATAGTAACCTAGCAATGGAGATTTGAAACAGAAACTGAGAATAATGTCGGAAAGTTTAATATAAATTTTGGGAAGTAAAACCGTTTTCATCCGGCTTTTACTAAGATACTGATTCCGTACAACGATGGGACGGAATTCCTAATACTAACGCCGCGGCCTTGGATAATTTTTCAACGAAATATTTTTCGGAATTTGAGTCCAGTCTGATAATTCTTTTTGTTTAAAGGGCGGTATGGATGAAAAAGAAGAGATTCGAGATGGGTCTTGGAATTCCTTCCTCATCACGATACTTCAGATCGATGAGAGAGCCAGGAAGGAATGCGACTTGAATAATGCGCTGTCGATGAAGTATCGTTAAGTATAGATAGAGCCAAAGCCTGTCTTATCCGGCTGTCTACTCATGCTATCTTCGCTGCTTTCTCACTCTTCGATCTCTTACCTTTCCTGATGGCTGTTTCTTCTACTTTCCCATTGCCTATGCTTATCCTGTGTGTATATCATTTAGTTTATAACACCTATGAGAGAGTCAAAACCGAACTTTTAGATGATGACATACTTATAATTCTCGAACCCACTATTTGTGCATTTCGCCTCCATATTCACACAAAGTCAGTGGAACGAGTTTTGCGACGAGAAGGGATTGAAGACATCTTCTCAAGAGTCGATTCCACAGAGATTCCGCAGAGAATTATTTTAACATTACTTTGACCTTTGATGTACATTAAGTGAAGCATTTTCACTAACTTTCTACTGAAAGCATTCTGAAAACGATTGCTTCCCGTTAAATTTTTATGCAAGAATCTTGCTGTGCGTCTATACGCTCTATCTCGTTCGTTTGTAGATTATAGTTCTGAAGATCGGTGTCGCGACCACTTGACTCAGATTTTGATATCCCCTTGAATGTGAACCTCATAAACCAAATATTCTTACTTTCCTACTTTGATTTTGCTTCACACGCTTCACTCGAGAAATATGCGCAGTCGTGTGAACTAAATAGCGAAAGAATCATTATTCATTTATTTACTCAGTAACATAGTGACATTCCACTTTGGATCAATGGTATGGCGTTAAATGTTCCTGATCAATTAGCCATCATCAGTATAGTATAGCTTGTCTTCGTGTGCCATTACCCAGGAAAGTCTGTTAATTCGCTTATCCTATATTAATGAACTTGCCAGCGGATTAGAGGTTCCTCAAATTTTTCACCGTTATATTCGTGGTTTCACTGCATTAAGTGTATGATAAAGCACTGATATTTTACTTTGCACATTTAGAAAGTCCGAGTCATGGATTTGACGTGCTTCATTAGCATAGTCAGTAACTATGAATTCCATTGAAATAAATGACTAATTGCTTGTATCAGTGACATGCAGTGGCTATTAAGTATTAAGAGTAGGTAACATTAGTTAACATGTTCTCTGGTTTACTTCGTTACAATTATTTGTAAAGTTGGAATGCAAACCACGAAAAGCACCGTAACGGTCATTTCGGGAAACCGCGTATTTTTGCTGTGTCGAAAATATCAAAACTAAATTTGAAGTGGTCACAGATCATCATTTCGCCGACACAAACAAAAATCTAATAGTTTTTATACAAAGCTCGATAAACGCCATCCTTCATTTTTGATGAAAAATGCGATAACTGCTAATACGGAGTGGTTATGCTACTGAAGAATGATGCAGGTGCTTGCAGTGTGTTATAGTCGCATTATGAGAGAGAATTGTCTGAGTTAGAATGTTTAATGATTTTGTGGACACTTTAATCAAATTTCATTATCGTCCTATATAAACGCATTTCTTATCTAGTTCTATTATGTATATGCTACATTTTGTCAACGCAAGGGAAATGAGCTACAATTGTATTCAGAAGCTTGGAACTCCATGCGAAACGCTCCTGTGTGTGAACAATATCGACAGGGGTCGTAACTGTCATACTTTTGTCAATTTGCTACCCGAGTAAAAAAATATGCTATGCTTAATAGGTAGTTTAGTAAGCACCATACATAAACTGCCAAGTTTTATAATAATTGCCTAGTGTGGTGCTGCGTAGGCAACCAATGTTCTGCCTAGTAAGCACCATACATAAACTGCCAAGTTTTATAATAATTGCCTAGTGTGGTGCTGCGTAGGCAACCAATGTTCTGCCTAGTAAACACCATAGATAAACTGCCAAGTTTTATGATAATTGCCTAGTATGGTGCTGCGTAGGCTGTCAATGTTCTGCCTAACATAAACACTATAAATAAACTGCGAAGTTTAATATTAATTGCTTAGAATGGGACTGTTAGACCCAGCAAGCTGTGTGTTAAATATGACAACATCATGAGATCAGTGCGCTTCCCGCAGTTGCTGCCGATGAAATTTACAAAACAATTAATAATGAAACTTTTCATGTATTAACATAGCAACAGCTATGACTCATGCACAATATACAAATGGATAGTGGAAAAAATTTATTCACATCAGATAAGAGCATGCATGCAGTTGTTCCAATTCTACGATGCGCTGAAATAAATAACTAGATAAAAGTAAACATTCATATAACAGGTAAGAGAAACATACTTCCTTAATTTGAGGAAAGCCCGAAAGCGAGAGATGTTGTCGACTTCCAATTGTTTTTGCGAGGCCTTTCATCACTACAAGAAGCTGTCTTTGGCTATCTTAGCCTCCTAGTGACTAAAAGGCCTCGCTAAAGAATAAAATTTAGAAGTCGAATGCATGGACTTTCCTCAAATTTGGATAAGAATGTCTGGCCCTCTAAGTCTCTTCAGTGAAATACTTCCTTAAGTTTAAGAAAGCAGTTCGAAAGTCTTTTAAAGGACCCCAAGCTGCATTACTTATAGCAGTTTCGCCGTCGTCGTGGACAGTCTAGCAAGGTTTTCGTCTGGTCTAACAAATGACTCAACGCATGTAGAGAACATATTTTCACAACTTCATCAAAATTCTGATCAAAAGTTTTTGAAAAATATATAACAATTTTCAATATTAATAATTTCAATAATGTCTATCATCTCACATGAAAGCAAAATATCGACGGCACGACACATAAACATAGGAAGATGGTGTCTGCCTCGATATATTTGTTTGAATAAAATTTGGATATGTAAAGGCAAAGGAGGATACTGCAAAAGATTATGCTCTTACGTTTTCCATAAATATGTTGGAATACATTTCTGGGCCGCCTTCAAAAAATAGTGGTGAACTTTGACAGATGATACAGTGAAGAGACCATGTCAACGGTTAAAAGCTTCTTATCGAACAATGTTTGCAACAATATTTTAGCAGTCCGCAAGTGCACATCGAGAGGCACTGATAGTGGAAGTCTCCTTATGGAAGGCAGAGGCCACATACCTTTAACACTGAAAATTGTTTTGTCAGTACTTGGTTGTCGATGAGAATCTCCTCCCAAACGTAGCGGCTTTTCGATAGGAAATATCGTCTTGTGAAGATCAGTCGCATGAGCCTCGAGCCGAACATGGGGATATCCGCATCTAAAATTGAGATAAGCAACATCAACATAGGGTTACTACACGATAAAGCTTCATTTTTTGCACAGGCACACGAAATTTGGGAACCTCCACTAACGTATTATAAAGCAGACAATTGAAGAATTAGTAATTACGGTATTAAAAGTAGGCTACACTCAAACTCAGCAAACGTTAAACCCTCCCTCTGCAGTTTAGAGACGAAAATCTCATCTCTTGAACTTTGATATGACAACTCTCACCCTCGCCGCTTGCTGCAAGGTTGGGCAAAAACTTGGGGTCAAAACCCAAAATCCAAGTTTAAATAAATGAATGAAATCAAGCAGACGAAGTGCATTCTTTGTATTTTGTGCTGACATAAAGATTCTTCTATAGGCCAAAATTCCTATTGGGCCAATGAGAAGTGAAGTATCAGTGGGAAACGATTTATTATTGCAATAATTAATGTAATTAGTCGCCTAAGTACATGTATTACGTCATAAAGTTTTCTTTTAATTTAACCAACACTGATATACTGACTAATTGAAGATCTTTGATTTAGTTATGATTGAGTTACACACTGCTCATAGCAAAGCAATTGTTTTTCATTTTATCATTCAGAAATATAAACAGGCTTGATAAATATTATAGGTGCGCAGTAAGTGAATGGCTAAACATATTTAGAATGCGAAATCGGAATGATTTTAATTTTTGGATAAATGTCGGCCATCGCAGAAAGTTAAGGGTGAGAAGATAACTGCGAAGATGTAAAATATGCGGAATATATAAAAATTCAATATGCAAAAATGCAGCAAAAGACATGTAACCTTACAGTAGATACAATATGTAGGCCTATGAACTTTCAATGCGCGGCAATCGTCAAGCCCAGAATGAAATAGCTAATAATCACAAGTATTTCACTTTAGAAATATTCTGTGAATCCAGTGGAAATTTGATAAAATATCAGAACTTTATGCTCTTATCCTGTAGCTCTCCTAAGATTCAAATCAATATATTAATTTTTGTAACTTGATCTGTATATATTCAGCATTAATAGAAAACCCAAGTTTTGTATCACTTACCCAAGGTCAACCCAAAACCCTACGTCCAACCTTGCTTGCTGTCACTTCAGCACGTGTGTCAAATACAATGATTAGAACCTACCATAGGAAGCGGTCGGGGAATCAAGGGCGTTAATGTTCTTTATTGACAAATCAGTTGTCACTCACTCAGTATAATACCATGAAACGATAGAGCTGTAAATTTCCAATAATAGCTCTAGTTTATTTAAATCATCCTTAGTCAAAGAAAGCAAAATGACTATATTAGGCATTTTTCTTTACTGATGCAACTTGGGATTGTATTTTTAGTTATCGCTGTTCGCATGATATTTTTTGTATTTTTTTATCTAACTTAAATGAAGTTAAAAAATGTGATTTCAGCATAATGAATTTATGTTTTGAGTTGATCAGACCTTTTGTCTCTTATTATCTCCTAAATTGATAAATGCAAAGGTTTCAAAGCAACTTCCACCTAAACAATCATTAGGGCTCTATACTTTGATGAAATAGGAACCATGAGATTTGTACAAATACTGAAAGATAGACCGAAATATCCTTTTGAGACTAGTACCTAATAAGGATGGCCGACATACAAGCACATGCAATTCACTTAATGCGTTCTCCAAGTGAAATACAACAACGCGAATCCTCAGTTTTAGGAAATAGAAACTGTTGTTGTACAGTATATTCGAATGTACCACACCTATCATCGCGGAAGATCGTTCTCTAAGTAACGTCCATGGTAGATCATGGTCACTCTCATGCACTGTTGTTTAGCTATAGGGTTTTTTAACGTGCAACTGGACACAATTTCGGCAGTTCTAAATTCAAATGTGCAGTTGCTTTTCTTGGTTTGTGCAGTTGAAAACTTGTAGTCAGGAAAACATGTGAATTAATAAAAACGTAACAGAAAGTGGAGTGGATGTCAAGATATGAATGGCAATTGCATCACTTACGTTACAGGAAACAACTATTAAGATATGACAAAGTGTATTTGCTGAAAATTGAAGTTTGCAAAACGAATGACCTTCTTGATTGCTCGTAAACTGTGAGTCTTAAATATTAGTTGCATTGTGCTATAGGTGCACATTTGGAGAGATCTGTGCGCCCTATACTTCAGTTCGCACTTTTTTTATCTGGAGGTCAAGGTGATGCGAGCGTTGCTACTGCCACTGCTTGTATGAATTGGAAATTCCAAAACTAATATATGCACATGTAGTTCTAGCAGAGAGCATACATGTACATATACATGTGCTTTAAGTAGAAAAAACTTCTAGCTAGTCATAAGACAAATTTCGTAGGAGACCGAGTCATGGACAAAGAAGAGAAATTTTTCAAATGTACATGTGTACATGTATGCCATGACTTGCAAGTTTTTCATGTTGCATGCGAATCATCCACCTCAAAGGTGTTAAAAACGGTTCTAGTAGTGGGCCACATCATGGATATGATTAGCTTTGTGATCAGCTAATTCTATAGTAGGCTACTACAGAAATCAGAATCATTGAAATGATAATAGGCCTGCTGTGAGGAGCAGGCCTCTGCAACTTCTTTTTTAACAAAAGATGAAACCAAAAGCAGATGCTGAATGTGCACATTTGTTATCAAAAACGATGCTTAACCAAAATTTTAACCTGTGGTTGCTTTTACGATTTCCAAAATATTTTGTTTTCATTTAAACATACTAGCATGTTTAGAACAGTTAGAACATGTTTAGAAAGTTTCGAACAGTGATAAATGTAGTTTTAAGAAATATAAACCATGCACAGAAATTGTACCCACAACTCTGCACAGGAGCAAGATTTTGGAATGCTCAAATACTTGCATAAAAACCGTGGAAAACATTGCCAAAGTGGCCAGTCTTAACAAAGGAAATCTGCGATCTATAACGAAACCTACTTTTAAGGCATTTTACAAAAGTTAGTTAAATACACATTAAATTGGAAATGCATTGCTAGAAAATTCTATCAATATAAATAATATAAATGAGTCAGGGCTGACACCGGCCGGAGTAATCAAAGCCAGCAGGGGTTGACAACGTACGATGTCAATCAAAATTGATCGCATGCCGCTAACTTCAGACTGCTCTACCATCGACTGTCAAGAGCACATGCAGGCAGTAGGCGCTACTATCATTACTCGTACATGTGTTTGCATTGAAATCCAATCATTCATTTTGATTCCTCCAGATTATTTCCAGTTAATCGAGATATAAAATAATCATTGGATAGATAGGCTAAGGAATACATAATTCTTACAAAATTCACACAGTTGACCAAACGGCAGGAGATCATAGTCATTATAGCAGCACAGAAAAAAATCAAGATCCCCTTTCTTTTGAGGTCGATTCCTACTGGCGCTAAAATTATGCAGAAGTTGACGCCCTTTGGCGTCCCGCGCTTTTAAAAGTCGATAGAAACAATGTGGACCTTAGCAGAATGGTGGAGCTTGATTTTTGATTTGCTGCTATAAAAATTCATGTAGGCTAGAATATAGGATTCTGACAATTTTATTTGAGATAAGCTATGTGTAATTACATGCAAAAGTTAGTGTTTTTTTACTATTCAAGAATCAGTTCGCAACATTTATGATAGAGCACGTTTAGGTAGGCATCTTTAAATATGTTACACTAACTATACATGCTCCTATAATGCTGTTTTCCTTTTGATTGACTAAACGATTTCCTCTAGAGGGAATGCATAGTTAATGGTCAACATAGGCCCATTAAAATTAATCGGAAGGCCGTGCCCGCGGCCTGTTCCATCCCGGTGATGCTTAATCACAGGAGAAAGAGAACATGCGTGGTTCGACGCTTTGAAACTGACTTTTTCATCGTATCAAACTCAATTTTGTCATGCTAAAAAGTTATTTCTGATCTGATTTGGTCGATGGTTTATAAAGATGATAAGCTCCTGAAACTCTCAGTCCATCCCGAAGATGATGCCAATCAGTTGCATTGCTTCAAATGCCAATCAGTTGCATTGCTTCAAATGTTGGAGTTTATTTAAGATGAAATTATGCTGATAATGCTCTTCAAGTGAAAGGATTTCTATTTTCCCTCGAAATTAATGTTCATGTTGGCTCATGGTTGAGAAGAAGAACAGAGAAGAAGTGTCAATTGTCCTGACGTAGCAGCGTGGAGCAAAGATTGATCAAGCGCACTCAAATGAATACCTCCCTAAAGCTCACTCCGCGGCAAGCTACCGGAAGCGAAAATCCTGAAGCTTGTTATTTGGGGGAGGGGTCTTATTGTAAAATCCGGTGCCATAAGAAATTAAGGGCTACTGAACGTTGTTTGTACAAAAAGTCAAGAATGATTGAAAGTTGATTGAATGATTGATGTCGGCACCTCTCTTATAGTTATAAGAGTTTTATCTGCAGTTTTTCAAGATCTGATCAAATTTTGTCGAACAAATATCACTAACAAATTATAATCTCCAAATATTCATTAGTGAGAGAGGATCGAGGAGTTCGTTGAGTTCCGTTGGTACATGTAGCTTATCTCTCATGGCGCATCAGCAACATACTGCGCCAATTGCGGGAGCAAAACTCAGGTACCGAGCGTTTAATGCTGTAATCGCATTTACACATTTATAGATGGCTTCACTGCGCACAGTCTAAGTTAAGCTCACATACACTATTTCAAGAGAATGCATAATGTCCTACTGTCTTAAGGAAAATACAGAGCAAGAAATTTGGTAAAATTGAAATTAAACATGCGACATACAGATGTGCATGTACAGACGTTATTACATAACAAATAATTTTCTGAAGGAAATGAAAAAAATGATCTCAAGTTTAACTATGACTGAAAGAATTCGCGAATCCTATGCTCAGAAGACTCCCTGCCAAGGGGAAGCATAATGTAATTGCAGGATATCATTGTTGGCATTTGAAACGGGCACACTTCACCTCATTTCGGTAACTATGCTGTTGGAGTGTCAGCGATGAACTCGAATGGTCGTGTCATTCTGCAGTTGACATGTCTATACTTAATATGATTAGCTTCTAGATCGGTCAAACCTAAATCACCATTCTATTCAGCGCTTGCTTCATAATTAGTTATTCTTGATATAAATCATCAATTACAAGAATGATCAGGTAAGGAATAAAAGGTGGATTAAGCATCAGCATATTGAGCTCTCGAGTATTCTTCAAAATAATTTCAAAAGACTTTGAAACTTGATACTTTACCACGATATAATTTGAGAAAATGATATTTAAAAAGCTCTAGGTTTTGCGAAATTTTTTGTAATTTTTTCATATTGTCATTTTTCAATTTGATCATGAGACATTTTACAGACATTTTACCACATTTACATATTTGTTCGATAATTGCTGTTTGAAAGATGTTAATCCACAAAATTGTTATTCACTATCTGAAGAGTGCGGAAACTCGATTATCCCCAGGTTTTCAAATTCGTCTAAAATCTGCAAAAATATATCAATCGTCACCAAGCTTCGGGTAGACGTTGGCCTACTTAAGCATATTTTCTACCTACATCAAAACTTTATGCAGATCGGACAAGTACTTTTTGCATTATAGACGATAACGTGAAGCACAGCGATGTCAACCGCTTCATTTGACTTCGTCTATTCGACGCATTATTGTTGCTCGTGTGTACATTGTTCCTTCTTGATCTCCCTCTTCTTCTCATCCACTACTGCCATTTAAAATCTTCACGTGACCACTGCCTTGCCACAACCTTTTTTAGTTGAAAAAGGATCTGGCCTGGTCATCATCGCTTCACGAGTTGTCGGGGAAGGACTTTATTGACCTCATCGTGCGCTTAATATCTGGCCTGCAGAGACAGCATACAGTTCAAACATAACGCTGCTATTTCTTAATAGGGATAAGACTTGGCAAATCTAAATGAATGTCAGTAAACAGATGAATAAGTCACACGATCACTTAACTAATAGCACTTCAAGTTTTCGTGCTTTTGATTAAATTTAACAGGTTATCAGCAACTTTCAAAACATAGGAAGCTGACATACATGTAATTTTCCTAAATTTTTGAATCCTACATTTTCACTTATCGTATTATTTTTATTGCATAAAATGATTGAGATTGATTATATTTTCTCACCTTGGTCTGGAATCTTGTCATGTAAAAGAGCATTCGATCCTGATAACCGTCCCCTTTCCGCGCACGTGATAAAGAAGATTCGATTCCGCATCTTGTTTGACAGGATTTATAGGATATGATCTCTTCCTCACTTGTTCGACGGAAATGCAATCCTTCACGACGCTACAAAGTCAGGTGAAACTTGAAGACAGCAATTGTAAATTAAGTTCGCATCGGCTTTCTGTTGAAAAGTCATTGAGTAACTGCAGAGCGAATATTAACCGAAACAGTCCATCAGAAAATGACTTTGTTTCACGCTGTGCTAATGCCGAATTCTGAGTTTCGACTTGACACCCAAGTGCTGTCAGCTTAAAGCGTGGCGCATTAATACGCTTGGCCAAGACTGCAGTAAGAGCAGACGTCGTTGATCGATCCATGGTAGCATAGCAACTTTGCATGAATAGACTTCTCCGTCACGACTGCTGACTCACTCACCTCCTATCCTCCTATATTGTACGCATATGCCAGACTTCAGAAAACTCAGTCGATGGTTTAACAACAACATTGTCGGTGAAATTATGAAATACAATGAAGCCCGGACTGAAGAGGGATGGATCTTGACTTCTTGTCTTGATACCTAAATTGACAACTGCCATGATAGTCGATTGTCAATCAAGAAAGTACATAACTACATGTAATTTCTACAGTACGAGGAAAATCATAGGTACTACATGGACTATAAGCTTTCGATAAGCTGCTTTCACAAGTGTAATATCATTCCGAATACTAAGCTCTACGCATGATCATTTTAATGTTTATACCAGAGCTTTAAATAGTTCTAAAATTATTTTGATGAAACACATGCATCAACTGGCCATTTAAACATCACTTTCCCTACGCTATCACGTGTGTCTATACTTGGTGTAGGCCTTTTACAGCAACACAACTGTAATTGTGGGCTATCAACTATTCTCGCGTTTAATATGCATTGATCTGGTGTACAGAAAAATACACCCAAGTTCCGTGTGACGAAAATATTTAATTGACTGGGATAAGTAATGAAGCATTTAACATTTTCATGAATATGGCCCAGATTGATTGGCTTTGTATATTTACTAATCTGCCTCATTCCAAACGAATCAAGCAAAGCAGCAAGAGCTTATTAGCCATTCAAAATTATTATGCCGCTTTTGTCTGATCATTTAACGCCGTGAGAAGCCCTTCAAGCTGATGACGCTTGATAAGAACAGAAAAAAATATTGCTTGCTTAGCCAATTTAGTAGGTGCTTGATATGTGCCTAGTAGGCATATGGTAACTTTGCCTAACCAATTTAGTAGGCGCTTAATATGGACCTACTAGGCATGTGGTAATCATGCTTTTCTTAATCAATTTAGTAGGTGCTTGATATGTGCCTAGTAGGCATATCGTGGTTTTGCGTGTTGATGTCGGCTACTAAGTTTACCGCGCGCGTGCCATGACGCTTAGCAAGCAAAACATAATTTTTTTACTCGGGTAAATTTTTGACACTTTTTTAATGAAAGTTAATTCAAATATTCTAATCGATACTTTCGGAAAATTTGAATGAAAATTTGAGGTTAAAATGCTAATAAGCAGAACAGCATATCAAATCGTGAACGAAACAAATTATTTGCAAGTATGTCGATGTCCAATGACGCGAAGTGGTGATTCAGTTGATTCCGTTTGTCTCGACATGCATAGTTTATCTAGCACTCCATAGCTTAATTTAGGTATATTGTCAATCAGCGACACAACAATTAGGCAATTCATAGTGTTGAAATTCTTTATATATTCATAAGTTTGATTCGCGATCATTCATGACATGTGATTATTGCAGTTGTACCTTAATCTAACGCAGTCTTCAGATATCAGACAGCTTACCGGTTAGGTTGTCATTATCAACGCCTTAATAGAAGTAGATAAGCGGTGATCGTTTCCTTTGATTTAATTGAGTTAGAAGGCGATTACGATCATATATTTCTTCATAGACAGAAAATATCTGCGCGCCTCGTGTAAAGTAATAATTTCTCAAAAAGTCCAAATCTAATATAATTTAGAAGAAAAGCAGAAAACCCAAGCGCGTTTATCACAACACGTGATGAATGGAGAGCGCGAGTCAAAGTCATGGTAGGCTTTTCAGTTGCAAATGTGATACAATTTGCTGGGACATTTATTGAAAACATTGTTTCATCACTCCAAATATTCCAGGCTACTAAATCTGCATTGCTTATTGACCATTGACCGGATCTTATTCGGTTATCTTCATCTTCTGCAGTGATTGCCTGATATGATGTAAAGAAATTGGATCAAGATGAAGTCCTAATTCGTCTTTCAGTATTCTATGAAAATTGACCTCGGAACTTCAGTCAGAAAAACAATTGTTGCAGCTGGACAAGTTCAGTGAGCTCGAAGATCGAGCGACATCACTCGCCCCCTTTTCAAGGCAGAGGATTTTCCACTTCAAACTTTCTGCCTCTTCTAGGGGCATCGAGAAGACTGCAAGTCTTTTCAAACTTTAAATTGGACGTATGATGTTACAGTGACGCTCCAAATGGATCTCTTTAATCTTCCACGCACATAAAGTTTGGTCTTTCATTTGCATAAAGCAGTTGAACAATTTCTACGCGAGTTGATAAGTTATTCCTGATTCTTGACTCAATGATGACTTGCAATTAACCGTCCATGGAAGTTCTTGATAACAGCTAAAATTTATCATTATGATGAATGCTCAGAAACATTGTCAAAAGTACCTAGTGCACTATTTAATAGCTGACCGGCCACATAAGCCGTGTTATTCGTGGCACGCATGACGCAACATAGGGTTCTTTAGATGTGCTTTTGATAGTTTTATTACAACCTCATGCATATCATATCCCTATTGATATAAATGGCGATATCACTGTCCGAACAGGAACGAATTTTTGAATTATTTCTATAAATACTAAAACCTCATGATAGTTCTTTCCGTTTCTCGGCATAAATATCATTTTTAACGCAAAGCCTCGTTCTCATGGCAAAATCAAAAACTGCACAAATTTTGAGACATCCTGAACATGCACAGGATAAAAATGTGAAACTTTTGTAGTCTAAAACTTGATGTAATCGAAGAATCGAATAAATTTGAGAGATACCCCAAATTTTAGAGAAATATGAGCAAAATTCCAGAACTTGCATAGTTTGAATTTCATTTCATGTTCACGGGTGATCCGTTTTTATTAGTCAATCTGCAATATCTGACTATCGATTGCATCACCCAACAATTTTTAGAAATCTTTGGCAAGATAATTCTTCGATATTTTGACAACGGTATAACATGCAAAAGAAGCTAATTTTTCAATGACACTAGTTGCAATTTGCGACACGAAGGAAGTCGGTCACTACAGACATCAGCGGACTTTCATCAAACAAGTGCATTTTAAATGCTCTTGTTTGTAGAAGCGGGTATCAGTTGATGCAACAGCAACCAGTGTTCATACTCGCATTTCTCAAAAAGTTCGATGCAATCGGGAAAAAATTCGGGCATTTTTCCTAGAATACCGATATATATATATACATATATAAGTAAAATAAAAATCAGCCAGATTCTCAAATAATGTTTATGCCGATCGATTTCACAGTTTGACTGCTTATCAATGCATTAAATAAAAAGTGAGAAGAGGATACATGCATATCTATACAAAATACTAGGCATTCAAAGTAGGAAGAAATTTCTTAATAAAGATAGCTTCCTTCCTTTCCCTTTCTATCTTGGAGGCATTAGGAGATAGCTGATAGAAAGGGGTGGCATAGAAGTCTTTGCCACACGTGGCTATATGCTTGCTTACTTTGAGGAAAGAGTAGTGAGCATTATAAACCTGCTGTCGGTGGACGGTAATTCGCCTTCTAAAAGTGTCCCCGGTTTGGCCAATATAATATTCATGACAATTCCGACACTGCAATTTGTAAATGACATTAAACGATGTACAGGTAAGGTTCTGATTTATCTCAAAATGTTTGGTGCCGAAAGGCGGTTTGGAATGTAATGCTTTTACCGGTAATTAGGGTGTTGCAAGCTTTACAGCGACTTTCATTACCGCGCCGGACCCCGAAAATAGTCATTTTATTTATTTTGGAGAGAATAGAAATCAATGGTCTGGGTTGGCGAAAAGTTGACCTAAGCTCGCAATTATGGAAGGATTTTATGAAAGGCAAGGTACTGAACAAAGGTTTGATCACCTCGTTGAAAATATCCGGATTATTTCTCTTGTATGTTCTTATGAAGGGAATAACAGTTTTGTGCGATTGATCTTTTGCATTGGGTATATGGGATTCGGCTTTACGAATGGCATCGTCTATTAGATTGTTGGGATAACGTAGATTCAATAATTTCATTTTCAGCTCGTGATATCTATTGTCACGTACAGGTTTATCGGAGACGATGCGCTTAACACGATGCGCCAGATCATTATATATATATATATATATATATATATATATATATATATATATATATATATTTATCAAATCTCACCAGATGTAACCACCACGAGACATGTTTCGGCCTGTTGGGCCTCATCAGTCGTGGGTAGGTTTGAACCAGCGACGTTGGAGCTAGAGGACGTGCAAGCATACCCTCTAACCACAAGGCCACCGGACCATCTGTTGAGAGCGTGAATTAGCCAGGAAGGCACTGCTTTAACGCAGGCACGTGGAGGGCGGACTGCTTTCTGCAATCACTTAATACCGCATCCGAGATTGAGGCGCTTCACGCAGGCGCTACTCATTACATGTTTCGACAAGTAACCTGGTAATATATATATATATAAATATTGCTTCTTTACCAATTTTTGTGAAATAAATTCCTGTCACATCCTTTCTAGGGTTACTCTAATACGTTTGCGTATAAATAGATTTGGTAGACGAGCGCGCAGGATTATAGACAACTTTTTGTCGACATAACTTCACAGGCCGGCCATTTGAATTTTGAATCCATTTTTCTCTGTAATGGACGCGTTCTAATAAATGGTTGCTTCTAATAAATGATGGCACATGTTGCCACATATCAAAAATAGGGGCAGGGTAGTTTGAATGATATCAAAAATGGTCAGGCGGGTGGCCAGGTTAGTGTCACAGACGTAAAACAAAAATATATTTCTGCTTCTGACACGGCATTGGCCTCAAACTGAACACATTGATCTTGCTCTATGTAAATGCAGCAACTTCCGCACTTTCTCTGTTCACCCATCTCGGAGGCTGAATAAGCTGATGCACCGGACTAAAGTCACTACCGTCCAAATTTACTCCCCAGTAACTTTGGCTTAAGCTAAAATTACTCCCATAAAAAAGTTCGCTTTACTGTGTGGAGGAAACTATTTTGATTGATATTCCGAGTGAAAAGCTTGCATTTTTTCTGAAATTTATCTTTGGGTAAGATGCTCCCGCTTGGTCCCGCTAACTTCGCAATTTAATCTGATGTGCGTTCTAAATTCGCATTCCAACTCAACGACTACATATTTCTGAAATCTGATTGCAAATTCCTCCTTGGATTTACAAAGTAGCTCTGATCTAGATTGGATGCACCCTGAAACAAGCAGGAAAAAAGCATAGGAAAAGAGGAGTAACTTTAGCTAGGGAGCAGCTTAAGACTGCTCCACTGCAAAAACTAAATGAATAAGACTTCTGATTTCGTGACGCCGCAATTTGTTACATCAACTGTGCTGACATGTCTATTAAATCGTTAATATGGTGTAATGATTTTGGGAAGCATATTTTAGGGCAGTGGTGGGCACCGCTTGGCCCGCGGGCCATCGCCGGGACATTTTGGGTGGCCCGCCACCGCCCCTCATTTCTAAAATGGCTTGCGGATATTATTTGAATCGATAATGTGAAAATGACTCACTCCGATTTCGACCTTTGGGAGGTGCATCTAAGGGTGTGGGATCCTCTTTAAAATTTGCAAAGCCATTAATTGACAATTAAATCAGCAATATGATGGTACAAAAAACAAAGACTCACATTCGAATTATCCAACCATGCTCCTTTCGTAATGAATATCTTCTCGCAAAAGCGCAAAATGGTCATCACCTGCGCGAGTTTATGCTGCCACATAGTATTCGATGCCCTGCTGAGCATGTTTCTCTACGTAATAAACCACGCCTCAATAAACCTAGAAAGAGGCCATGTTAATTAGACCTTGACTGTGAATGGAGGTACCCAATCGCAAGATTTTGACAGGCCAACATTGTTTTCAAATATTATTACTGAATTTCATTTGTATACTGCTGCACTAATATATATATATATATATATATATATATATATATATATATATATATTTACCGCTATATATATATATACATACTCATTGACATAATTAATGAAACAAACTATCATTGGCTTGAATTGAAGTTTGTTTCATTTTTTTCTCAGTTATGATGCAATATCTCACTTTCTATGTATTACCATTCAACACATTAGAGAATGGAGAAAGATCTATGGTGGTCAAATTTCAAATTTTGATAGCGATACAACTGTCACAATTGCTTTTACAAATTGAACATAAACGTGAACTGAAATCCAGCTTTTTTAAAATAAAATGGCACACGATCAGAGGTATGGCTATTGGAATGATTCGTTGTGGTAGAAGTTGTGCGTATATATCTGCGCAGGATATTTCGAGTCCCTTTCCTAGAGTAAAGTACCTCACTTTTAAGCTATTGAACTAAATTTTAACGCTCTAATTGTATCTGACGATAATTGAGTTCGAACCGGTAGCGACAACATTTTATAGAATACTATGTAGCGTTCATTTTGAATCGATGACCTAACTTACAAGCGAACATTTTAACAAAACAAATTTATACAGTTATTATACTATACAGTATTAACAATTTTCCTAATTGACATAGGGAAGTTTTTATCAACCGAAGTTTTCAAATAGGAAAAAGGATTTTCACAATTACTTTTAGTAATGTCTATGTTGTACATGCATTGCATAGTATTTCTTACATGCCACATCACACATGCACACCACGAAAGCACTACCAGTGTATCCACTGTCTTACTTAAAACATCAATAGGCCTATAAAGCTTCTGTGACTTAGCATTCACAAAACTTGCAAATATAAACATGTTGTATTTGAGCCCGCAGCTAAATTGATGTTTGACTTTCATTTTTCGAAGAGCAATGACAGGTACGTGTAAATATTGCAAAAAATTTGCTCAACTCTGTATCAATCTTTGAAGAAAATGTTTGGAAAGTTATTTTCGGTTCTTGTTCCTTCGTGCTTCAAGATCAAGTTGATGAGACAATCAGAGGATGTCTCTTTGGGACGGATTTTGAAGTTAGGTTTTCCATTTTTTTTTCTTCAAATTCTTCAAGGCTTGTCATTGTGAGATCTTCAATTTCTTCATCGAACTTAACTTAGGATTCCTACAATTGCCTCTCAATAGCCATCACAATTTGCTTCAGTTTTCACACTTCATTCTTAACCATGTCTGTCTTTTCTGATGTCTTTCGAAAGCAAAGCATTTTTGTATTGTTCAATTTTGAACTCCCGACCTTCTGCACTGAACTTATATCAACTTCCATCTTCAGAAGTTCGTATCAACAGATGTACCAGACTAATAATACAGACTAATAAATGCTAAACAACATTTGAAATCGTGATTACAGTTTGCGTTTTCCAATTAAAGTTCCTAGGGTTTGAAGCATCGGTAAGGAGGAAGGTACAGGCAATCAAATGTCTTGTAGAAAGGCATGAGAAAGAGGCTGGAGATATGAGCAATGAGGCAGGGCACATGTGAAATGGAGATCACACACAGTTTGGAATGCAAACATTCATCGAATTCAAGCATGTATTCATCACCATTGACCACGATTGACCACTTGAAAAAAATATTTTACTTGTTATATCAAAATTTGCCTGTTTGAGAACTTTAGACTGAACAATAGGCCAAATTTATTTGAGCTTTGCGTCTGTCTGAAAAGCACCAAGCTTTCAGTATTCACACACAACAAGCAGTGGATCAGTGTTGCCACTCCACCTAATAAGATTACTATTGCCAGCTGATAAAAGTATTGCCAAATGTTCTTGGGGAGAGCGTATACAAGCACATGAGCAGTCAGAAAAAAAATGATGAATTATAGGAAAATAATTGTATGTTAGATATGCTAACTACCAGATACTTTAACAGGTGAACGTGAGAACAACGAAAACACAGAGAAGCACAAACGTTTCCAAAAACAACTGACCATGAACGTGAAAACCCTAAAAACTATAGTAGGCCATCGCCAGATGTTAAAGGCTTCTAGTATGGACTGATTCTGAATTGAATTACAACAATATTGTTTTCATGGAATGAACTGATAACTTTCAGCATAGAGAAGACTTGCGGAATGAATTACAAAACTGCGTAAATCACAAAAGTCAATACTGTTAATTTCAGCAAAATGATTTGTCGATTGAGCTATAAAAACATTTATATCTCAAAAGTCGGTAGGCCTCTGTACTGTTCATTTCAGAAAAGAACTCGTGTGAACTGAATTACAAAAATATGTAATTATGTATATATACCACTATGCTTCAAATTTGAAATTTGATAATTTCCATAAGAACTTGGGACTTAGACCTGAATTAAGCTGAATTAAGCATCAGGAGGAAACTGCCTGCATGCGTCATTTTTGTGTTTTCAAGATCTTGAAGTGTTCGATTGATGGTCTTTTTCTTCTGTTCGATGGCGATAGAAAAACTAGGTCGAGTAGTACAATATATACACTATATATACACAATATATACAATATTGTAATATATACATTTATCACTTCGTAACAAGAGCTTCAAACAGTCACTTCTTCGAAAATTTGGGCAATGGAAAGAAAAATTGCGCTGTTTCCTAAGTTTGCAATCGAAAGTTCAACAGCCTCTTTCTTTGCCTTTCGTTTCTTGGCATCCTTTGCTAATTGTTCCTTCACGAGAGTAACTTGTTTCAGTTCCGCAACAGCCTCCTGTAATTTCAATTCAGCTGCTGTTTGTCTAGCATCAACTTCTTCCTTTTCCTTCTTCACAGACAACTCCTCCTTTCTCAGGTCTTCCAATCTATCCCTACTCAGTGGATCATTTTGTACCGCCCTATTTATTTCATCAGCTTCTAAAGCAGTCAGTTTCGCAATTCTCTCACTCTCTGATGCTTTTTTGTTTTGCCAAAAAAGCGTATATTCCACATGAGCTTTAAATCCTTGATTAATTACATCATTATCCAATTTGAATGACGCGCTGGTTTCTTTTCTGCAGGAAGAAACGACATTGTAAAAGACTTTTTCTGATGTCATCGGACAATTGATTACGTTTCTCATTGTCATCGATGTCGTGCGACTTCCTGATGTCTCTTTCACAATCGGCATTTCCATGGAAAAGGGTAGAACAGGACGTCGGATGCTTCGGACATGCCTCGGATTTGGGTTAATCCTCCCATTGGTTTAAAAGTTGTTTGTCCGAAGATGGTCGATGTCATCATGAGAGACAACATTATGAAGTTGATTTGCAAAATAAATGACGAAATCCTCCTTCAACTTAAAGGTTGTATAAAGAAAACTCAGGCAACGAAGAACCCTCTTTTTCAGGGGGAGATTATCTCGCAGATAGGTCAGCATTTTTACATAGTAATTCTTGCACCTGTACCGAAGTACATCGGAAACTTCTTTGCTCGTGGGACTGATGAGGATCTTGCCAACAGGAAGTTGATTATTGACGTCACTGATATTTACTTTCATAGCAGTTTCACTGTCAATGTTCTGGTTTCAGAATTGTACTGTGATATTCTTCATGCTCATGAGTTGAAGCCTCAAACGATGAATTAAGATGGCCGAAGACTGTTGAAATCACTTTTCAAACGGTTCCGCCATCTGCGCAACATAGATAAAGAATCTGATTTTCTTCCTAATTTCCAGATCTTTCAAAGCAAATCACTTTGAACGATCTGCGCCATCGTTCTGAGTGATCAACTAAAAAAGGATTAACTTCGTTAGGAGGAACTTCTTTAAAAAAAATACCGGTGATATAAACTATGTACGAGTATAAAAAAAGCCCCTGGCGTTTATAAACATATTTCATTTTAACGCATTTGGTAAACTTAGCTCATAATTTTACTGGAGCCGAAGTTAAAAAGTTAATGAAATATACCGACTTTCTTCCTCTCATATCTAGCAATTCTAACAGCCAGAATGTGGGAATGTTGGACTCGAGTATAATGATGTCTCGTATTGATGTGGTACAGTCTCAGAGACCAGCGACCAAGTATTGAGAATAATGGATTTTACATTCGATATTACAGTAATTCTTTTCAATAGACCTATCTAATTATCTCAAAAACATGCCCATCAAATCAAAAATTTCTTTTCACAATATCATCATCGTTTTAAATCTGAAAAATATTGCCAACTACAATGAACTATCAGATAATTATTGCATATTGCCACAAATTGTGAATATATTGCCACGAGTGGTACGAAAGTCGATATAATTTCATTGGTGCATAATAGCTATCGCTGAGGTTCTTCCAGCAACAAACAATGCACGAGAACACCGGATGCAAATCCACACAAACATGTAAGAAGAGTGATATTAATTTTTACATAAAATGAGTGAAAAGGATCAGTGAGATAATATTGCGATCGAAGTATCCACAAAAGTCAATATCCTTCAAGATACTTGAGATTATTTTCGGGCATTCAGGCAATTTTCTGAAGAAAATGTAAAAAGTTCGGGCATTCGGGTGTGATAAGGATTACTGATCAACCCAGTAATTCCAAGCATCGAACAAGCAATCTAACTCGAGATAACAATGATGCATGTAGTAATTGCGACATGGTGTGAAAGATGAGGAGGCTGTCAATTACAAGGTAACTTTGCTACATCGGTATCCGAATAAATCGCTCATGCTCTCTCAGCGTGACTGCTTACGTCAAGTAAAGTGACTGATAGTTCCTGGTGATCGCTACTTCAATTTTTTTGCCTTTTTAATTGAATAATCGTTTAGACTTTGAAATGTTTCATACATAAAGATTGCATCTCGAATTTTGACAGGTCGGCAGTTTTTAATCTTCTCGTCATTATTGCTCTGTCCGCCGCGTTCACGGAAAAGGAGCTATTGCTGGACTGGCGACCCCTGGTTCGCGACTCCACGTTCTATGCAGTCTCTATCGGATTTTTCATTTACGCAGTATGGGATACTTACATACAAATGTGGGAGGCGGTGGTATTATTGATTCTTTATACTCTGTATATTCTTACAATGGTGGTCAACAAGAGAGTGATGGATTTAATGACTGCATGCAGCTTAAAATGGTGAGTAAAAATATGCACCGTGATATTTCATTAAAAATCGGTTTCATTTCATCTCGTTGTTGATTATTCTCTCACTAAATTTCGTGCTATCATAACATTTTTCTATCTTTTGCATAATGACAGCTGTGCTTCCACTGTTCAGCCATCAATCTCCGCGGATACAAAGCGTCGAGAACATATTCAACCAACGGAGACTTCAAGTTTCTCTGTACGAGGTCAGACGATGGTGAGTTATCAGTCAATCAGAAATTTCATCCAAGGGATTTATTGTTTTATATCATTTTAAGTGATGTATTTCAACCTATACATATACGTACATGTAGGTCATTTTCAGGCAACTGCACGGATTTACTTTGAAACAGTCAAACAAACAGGATGGATGATAGAAAACAGATGGTAGGCTATTGGCTTACCGCACTGTGCAAGTATTGAGACAAATTGTACTGGGTTATGATTAACCACTAGAATGAAAATATCTAATATGATATGAAGTGGAAAGAACTATATAAAAAGGAAATCTCTAGGTTACTCTTCTTCTTTCCTTTTATTTATTTCAGGTTTCAGTTTCTTTATGAAGAATGCTTCTCGCAGCCGAAAGTATGCACTGTCATCGCAGTGTGCGCTGATTTTAGTTCAAAATTGATAGAACCTGCATTGCAACGTTTTTAGCGATTGTTCAGTGAAGAATTCGCTCATCCATTGTAGAGAACATTACAATTAGTCCAAACAGTCGCATAGCCACGTATGTCACAACCAGTCTCGTTCGGTCAGGGGTCAAGCTAAAATAGGCAAAAAGTCACATTTCTCACTAAATTCACGCACAAGGATAAGACTGTCATTAAAGTCATCTTTGTATACTACATATTCGTAATCTATACATAAGAATAACAGATTTCAGTCGAACATCGGAAACTTGCAGCTAAATACCCAAGAACGCCCACCTCAAACTTCAATGAAATCTTATGGCATCATTACTACATGTAAGCCAGATAAGTGACAAAAGATTGGCATGTTTTTTACCTCCTTTGGGAGATAGGGACAAAAAACGGCATTTTCCAAAATTTTACTCTTTTCACGCTATACTTATAAATCAAAAATCCACGAAAGGTCATTCTGAGCGCCTCTTTCATGCCTGTTCTTCTGTTCTGCTACACAGGATGAAAATATATTATTTCACACCAGTTGGATTCTTCATGATTCGTTCTGTTGGATTGCATAGTGTTTAAAAATCGTAAAACATAGCTCTTCATTTAACTGTACGCCTACTTGATCAACAGCTCGGTTTGCGGACTACTTTCTTCTTGAATTTGATTTTTAGTTGCCATCGGTCGGGATTCATTCAATTTGAAAGGAGCAACAAAAACTATTTTCTGCGACCGTATGGTAATTTATTCCCAATATTTCGGCTTAGCCTTTATCAAGGGATGCAGAAAAGGACATTATACTGAATGTCATTAAGAAAATTTAAACAAACCTATCTATGAAATGCAACCTAGAACCTCAGTAGAGCATGGACATTGGGACATGCTAACACAGAGTTTTAGCAAAAATATCATGGATTACAAAATGCTACTCAATCTAATTAATTCTGTGTAACTTTTAGCTTTCCTTTCTTTACCTTTATAGATTTTTTTATCTTTTTGTAATCCATGATATTTTTGCTAAAACTCTGTATTAGCATGTCCCAATGTCCATGCTCTACTGAGGTTCTAGGTTGCATTTCATAGATAGGTTTAATATATATAATAGTATAATATAATATAATATAATATAATAATAGGTTTAGGGATAGATTTGTTTAAATTTTCTTAATGACATTCAGTATAATGTCCTTTTCTGCATCCCTTGATAAAGGCTAAGCCGAAATATTGGGAATAAATTACCATACGGTCGCAGAAAATAGTTTTTGTTGCTCCTTTCAAATTGAATGAATCCCGACCGATGGCAACTAAAAATCAAATTCAAGAAGAAAGTAGTCCGCAAACCGAGCTGTTGATCAAGTAGGCGTACAGTTAAATGAAGAGCTATGTTTTACGATTCTTAAACACTATGCAATCCAACAGAACGAATCATGAAGAATCCAACTGGTGTGAAATAATATATTTTCATCCTGTGTAGCAGAACAGAAGAACAGGCATGAAAGAGGCGCTCAGAATGACCTTTCGTGGATTTTTGATTTATAAGTAGCGTGAAAAGAGTAAAATTTTGGAAAATGCCGTTTTTTGTCCCTATCTCCCAAAGGAGGTAAAAAACATGCCAATCTTTTGTCACTTATCTGGCTTACATGTAGTAATGATGCCATAAGATTTCATTGAAGTTTGAGGTGGGCGTTCTTGGGTATTTAGCTGCAAGTTTCCGATGTTCGCGATGTTTGGAAAGAAAATCGCTAACTCTGAGCGTCGATACCTATGTCACAAGCAGTACCAATGTTATATTGATTGTGTGGGGTGCTAAAGCAATAATATGTATACGAAGTTTGGTGAGGCTAGCTTCAAAATATACAAATATAGACGCATTTTAGTCGTTGCAAAGGATCGTTGCTAGGGAAAATCTGCCGTCCAGTACAGAGCGACATAGGCAATTTTGAGGCCCTGTAGCTCAGGAACTGCTGCGAATCGGAGCAAACAAATCTGGATTAGACAATTTCTTCTATTGACACCAAGCAAACCTTAAACCAAATATGAGTAAAATCTGAGATGGTAGGTTAAACGGCCTTGACGATTTCGTATGGAATGAACCATTCATAACTTTTTGACAGTCAGACAGAAAGTCGATCTTTAATGCGCTCAGGACTGAAATCTGTTATTCTTATGTATAGATTACGAATATGTAGTATACAAAGTTTTATCCTTGTGCGTGAATTTAGTGAGAAATGTGACTTTTTGCCTATTTTAGCTTGACCCCTGACCGAACGAGACTGGTTCTAACACATAAGAATTTGAATTTCGGATTTTATCGATTCAAAATCTACACTTCCATGATAACTAACATTTTGTACTCGGATTAAGGGAGAAAATGTTAGCAGCTCCCAGACTAAAATGACATGAAACAGTGAAACAGACAAAAAGTAAGTAAAAATTCAAGCATCAGCAAGATAAAAAGGATATCAAGTTAGGTACAGGCTTGGCATCCCATGGGTAAAAGGAGTGGGTGGGTAGGTGGTGAAAACGCGTTTTGTCAAATTTTGCTGAAAACGCTTTTTGTCAAATTTTGCTGGTGTGACGTGAATATTATTTTCACGTGTTTTCAAACATGGATAGGTGACCTGAAGGCTGCTAAAGTATGAGATGATGCATTTCTAATTTCCGATAAGCCAATGAAATTACGCGGAGATAGGCACTTGTTACGATTGGTCTATCTCTATTGTTGATCTATTAGCAATCATGCATTGCGTCAAGCATTGAGGGTCAATGAACAACTTAACATATATTAGCATTTAACTGCATTTCTTGTTGCACTAAGAACTGAATGCACATGTATTTAAATTGCCTATTAATTACCGTCCCTCCGCCAGGTACCTGACTACCTCTAAAAGACTGCTTGAACCAATAATATATAATTAGGCGTATTCGATCTTCACTTAGCGATAATATACGATTACCAAAGGCTTCAATGACATCAAAACCCATGTTTTAGCATCAATTGGACCGATGGATGTCAAGTAGTTACAGCTAACAATATTATAACCAATCATGATTCTGAAGCTTCATTTAACTTTTGTCTATGTAGTCAGTTACCACAATTCTATACTTAGTAACTACGTCATTTCATTTTGGTAATAGCGTGCTTTCCAGAAATAAGTGCATCTACTATATCCGCTAGCAACGTCACAATTTATTCCTCTAGGTTCAAATTTCGTCAAATAACATTCATCATTAGTCTACCATGTTTTCTCGAATACAACCCACGAGTTACAGGACATTTGCAATTTAGGCGTGGTCTCCATTTGAGGGCGGCTTGTAGTAATACATTTTTGGTATTGTAATCTTATTGCCTCGATTTTTACTGATTAAATACAGACATAATGCAGCACTAGTCATCTAATTTCGACGGAATTAATGATAGAAAGCTGAGGCAGCGGTAGCCGCCGAATCTTTCTGTCATTGTTGTTATATACGTTGATATTTCTATGTTAAAGTAATAGCATAATCCCGAGCAATATTATTATTAGTCGTAAAAAGACGGAAATAATTTTATGAAATTCCATTGATATTGATCATCCACATAGACTAATATTTCCATAAAAATGGTAACGAAGTGTAGATATTTATCCAACATATATCAATACAATCAGAATAGTTAATTGCCTACACAAATACATGTGATGTACTTAATATTGTTAAAATTGGAAAGAACAATTATAAAACGGTCCATTTATATTGACTTGTTTTGGTACTGTTTGGAGTGTTTGTTCTTGTTGTATCTCGTTTGATTGTCCTTGTATGAAAGGGTTAGATGCTTCACTTTTTTTGATTTTGCAATAATTGTAAAATAAAAATTGATGTAGGCTTGCTAGAGGATCCAGCACTTAAGCAATCACTTGCCCGTTTCAGATGATTGTCAGTTGTTCTAATATATCGTTGAACTGAAGACAATGCGTTCTGTCCAGCAACAACTGCTATTTCTTCATTGGACATTCCGTTTTCATACATAACATTGATACCTGTTACGCGAACACAATGATTCACGTATTTCTTACTAAGACCCAATTCAGTACTGAGGTTTTTCATCAAATCGCCCAGGGAATCCTTACCCATTACAGATTTCGTAGAAATTTTGCCAGTTGATTTGATGAGAGGGAACAACGTGTTCTCTTTTGTTATTTCAGGCAATATTTTCAGATACTCGCGAAAGGACTGAACAGGACATCGAGTTTCATATTTACCAAATGTTAAATACATCCGAGCCTGCTTCAAATCCAAAAATTCTTTAGCGGAAAGAGAAGCTTTGACGTTCTTATGCAGCAAATTAACTTGGATAAAACAGTATTCCTGTTTATCGCCATCAGAAGCAAATGCAAACGTATCTTTTGCTAGACAGCGTAAATTTTCGCGCACTCTAAGCAGAAAATACCACATGATATTGAAAGTTATTTCTTGATGCAATACTTTGATATCCATAGCAGCTTTGTCTTCAAAATGTTTCCTGATGGTGATCATGTCTTTTGGATGTATCCTTTCATACTTTTCTGATCTTTTAGTGTTTTGTGATTAAAACTGTACAACCATTCCTTTTAATGTTCTGTTAGCTCGTTTGAAATTGTCATCGTTGATAATGTCAATTTTTCGATCTATCTCACAAGAGGTTAAGTAACGTTGAATAGATGCTCTCAGACAAATTTAACTTGTTGGGGCGTATAAATTACCATCTTTTGTTCTTGTTTGTGCGTAAAACAGTCGTAGATAGTTGTTAAGGTATTGTACCGGAACATCTTCAAAATTCTCTTTTAAGCCATTTTCTTTTAAAAATTCTTTAAATTTGTTCACATGCTGTTTCGTTTGATTTGCTGTTGATCTGGGCACCGCACTTTTTTCAATTGAATGAAGATACTTTAGTTGTTCGTCTGTTAAATTAGGTAGCTCACAATCTTCATCCAGATCAACTTGGAACTCGCGACTTAGCTCTTTTAGGAATCTTTCATGGGATTCGAAAGTAACAAATTTTAGCTGATCGTCTGATAGACCGCATATTTGTCCTCCCGGTGTATTTGTGAGATTGAGGAGAGACATGACGCTTCCACACCTATTAATACTCAAATGAATGGTATTTATGGCTTTACATCATTTCTACATTTTTGAATATCTTTATTTCAAAAACTATGTAATAATGACAAGAAAGTCGGAAATAATGTCAAAAAAGTGGGAAATAATCAAGGTCATTCATACCATAGCAAATGCACAATGGTATTAGATATCTCAATTCTCGGGTACTAAATAAGAGATATTGCATGATTATTCGAAGGAAAAATATCATATTAACCGAAGGCCGCAAGCCTGAGGTTAATATCTATTTTTCCTGAGAATAATCATGCAATATCTGTTATAATACATACTAGTTCAATGATAGACAGCCGACTACTTATTAACCTCTTTTCTACTTATCAACCTCTTTTCTACTTATTAACTGGTATCATAGAAAGTGTAGGCTATCTGTGTCCAAAAGTTTGTCAGAATTAGATATCTCATGAATATTCATACGTCATGCTATTATAGGATGGGAATGTAATGCATAGACTTGGATACAAATATTGAAACTTTAAATTCAATTCAGCCATATTAAGATGGACCTGCTAGACCAAGCGCCTACCGCAATACTAGATTTTTCTGTCATTCCAGGTGGAATGATTTCAGGATTAAGTGAAGCTGAAATAGACAGATTAATGAAGCAATATGAAACACCGCCGGACTGTGTAACAACATCACGATTTTCAATGCCGCAATCGGACGCAGCAATTCAAACATTGAAAAAAAACAGCATACCATTAGCGACTGTCCGTAGAAATAAATGGAGTGTCAACATATTCACTGAGTGGCAAAGCCAACGCGTAACAAAACTGCTGCCACAAGAACATTTCGCAAATGAATTAGAAAAGCAAATAAGTGATATCAAGCAGCCAGATGCTCTTGATTATTGGTTCAGTAAATTCGCACTTTAAGTAAGAAAACGCGATGGCACAAGATATCCGCGTGACAGTTTGGTTTCTATTATGGCGGGTTTGAATGCGACAATCAAAAACTACATCGGTCCGGTGAACATCTTCAAGGACGCAGCATTTACCAGAACGCAGGAGTCATTAGATCTATCGATGAAGCTGTCAACCGCAGAAGGTGCTGGGATAAGCAAAAAGCAAGCTGAAGTCATCAGTGTAGAGGATGAAGAAAAGTTGTGGACTCATTCTTTTGGAGATACTGATCCGCAGAGACTCCAAGATACACTTTTCTACCTAAATGGACTGCACTTCGCAATGCGCAGTGGACAAGAACATCGTTGCTTATCAACGAGCCAATTAGAAATAAAGCATGATCCTCCTTCGCTTATCTATTCAGAAAAGTGTAGCAAAACGTACAATGGCGGACTTAAACAGAGAAGAATCGAACCAAAAAAAGTAGTTCACATTGACAACTTTTACTACAATAATCCTCAGCGCTCTCATGTCAGACTTTATGAAAAGTATCTATCAGTTCGACCGAAGACAACTGAAGCATTTTACCTCAGACCACTGAAAAACTATTCGACTTTTTGGTACAGCGCGGTACCGATTGGGAACAATACCCTGAGAAGCTTTATGAAACGAATTTGCAAAGCATCTGGTGTTGAAGGACATAAAACAAACCACAGCTGCAGGGCAACATGCACAACCAGACTGTACGAATTCGACTGCGATGACCACGTAATAATGAGAAGAACTGGTCATAGATCAAGTGATGGACTGAAACCTTATAAAAGAATGGGTGAAATTCATGATTTCAACAGCAGCGCTCAAATTGACAACAGGCCGGGATCACTTAATCTCAGTGTAAACAATTCAAAAAAAGAACTCATATCGACAGCGTCAAACATGTTCAACTTCAATGCAGGTTGTATCGTGCATATTTATCAAACTTGAGACGGAATGAACTGAACGAACAATTTGAAGAAATACCTGATATTTACATGAACAATTACTGGCGACCTTTTTGATGCTCAACCACGAAGAAATGAGTGATATGAGCAATAATCTTAATCTCAGCAAAATATATGCGAACCACTGCGTCTGTGTCACGGGAATCAACGTCATGCATGAGAAAGGTATGACAAATGAAAAAATTGCGGCTGTAACTGGTCACAATTCAGCCTCACGGTAAACGGTAGATTCACACAACCGATTAACAACAAGCCCGCAAGTGATTAATTAGCCGCTAAGTCGTCAACGGCGACTGTCGATTTGAACGAGGAATTCTTTCCAGCCACTTCCAAAACTGAAGAAGTTTTATTGATCTCTGAACATAACAAGAAACAGTGATCACAAGATGTTTTTTTCAAAAATCAGAACCAAAGTTAACACAAAACCACAGCTGCATTGAAGATAACAAATCAAATTTCAAATCTTTGGAGGAAAAAACAAGCTTACTTGAGTTGTTCTTTTCACGATTTTAAGACAATTGTTCAAGTAAAATTATTCTCTGCAACTCGGTATTGTTCAGATTTTTCGTTTCTGGAGTCTCACCGGCGAGATCATTCTTCTTCCATCTCCCTGGCACCGATGACTTTGCTGAGCATGAGTATTCAGGAAGATTCTCCATGGACGATTCAAATCCAGCTGAGACAGCTTCTTCTAAGCACGCGAAGGTAGGATTTTCGACATGCATAAGAAGATTAAGCAGATTTCTCTCCGACTTCAATAATTGATTGGTTTGTCACCAGTCTTGTTTATGTCACTTTTATTTTTGACGCGCATCTTCAAATTTGCTATTTCCTTGATCATTTTTTTCTTTATGAAAAGGTCGACCCAACGATTGCGTCAGAGATGTAGACACTTGAGCAATGGCCTCAGCTTTCTTCGTTTTATGTTCTGTTGTGTTTCTGTTTCTCAAGTAAAACTGGATAGGTCTTCAGTAAATCGACGAGAATTTCATTTTCATTCTCCTATAACTCTTCTGTTCTTGCAGTGAACATCTCACTCAGGTGCATCAAACGTATGAATGGCAAACGTCAGACGAAAGAATCTATTCGTTTAGCATCATGGAAACCAATCACAAATAAGGACTACGACAACAATAAATAGTGATGTATAGTTGTAATTCGTATTTGACTACGTACTTGTCTCATGAACAAAAATTCGCTTATGATTGCATTAAAATGGGAGCACGAGAAAAGAAATTCTCGCTTGTTTTGCATTAAGTGTGACAATGCTCACAATCTCATTGCAGGTGTTGACAAAATCTGTGAATCAACCGCTGCAAATATTTTGGCATAGAAAGAGAATTTCTTTTACTCCGAGCAGAATTTTATACATACATAAATGAGAAAATCTTAAGTATGAGAATACTTTAGCATAAAATCTGAGAACTTCTTTTTTAGAAAATCTCATTTTTATGCATACGGCCCACTGTCTGGTACTGACCAGTTTGCTTTTATTGATAACTTAAAAGCGAATTTTCTGAATAGAGTTGTGCTATTATCGATTTCATCAGCTCCAATCATTTTGATAAAAAGCCGTAATCTATGCTTAAGATAATAATTAAAATATATTTATAAGTGCCAGTTATATTTATGACAACTGAAAGAAGCACTTCCCAGGGGTAGTAAGATATTCAGTTATGATCTTCATGATTGAATAATAATTCAATCAGTTATGTTGATTATTAGGAAATCAAGGTCAGTCTTCTGATGACCTTAATTGATTATAGGTTGATTATCTGTAAATTCTTCTGATGAACAATAATAATTATTGATAGCCGTAATCAATAATCGCAGGCTTTAATCGATTACCAATTACATAGGCTTCAAAAATGTCAGACTTACATGCTTGTTACAATGCACTAGGAGTAGTTTTGCAATAACACTCGTAAAAACCTCTTCATTGAACAATTTAGGAGCGGGTTTTATTCGAGAAAATGACAATTCATATTATTCTGTATTAAAGCTTCATCGATGCCCAGGTTGCTTGAAAACAAGTGATCCGAGAAGTGACAAAAATCATATTTTAGTGTCAACATTAATATATAGCAAGGACAGAAAAAATCCTTGGGATGGGAAGAATTGAATACTGACATCAATCTGGAATAATGGTAGTTAAGTTGAAAAAAAATTCCAGGAAAACGTAAGGAATATACACGTTATTAAGTGCATTACTTTAAGCTCTATCTTCGTTCCCTTATCTTCGCAACCTATCAACAAAACGCCATTATAAATGTACAAGTACATGTACTTGTAATACGATATTTGGAGATGGTTCCAAGTCCCATTACTACGACCCCATTTTTAAAAACTTGAAAATAGGGATAGAAAGCTTTTTTGAAAAGAACCCATCTTATTTTGCCAATGGGATGGGATATCTTATAAAGATGGGTGGGTGAAGGGAGGGGGTTCCAACCCTAATTAGTGAATGGAATATATGTGCTAATGTCCATGAGTCCAAACCCTCCTCTCAATCAATCTAGTAAAAATATCTCGGTTATGATTTTGAATTTTTGTATCCTTTTTACATGTCTCACTGTCTATAATAATTTTATGTAACAATTCGCTTGCATTTTGAGAATGGCAAGTTTATAGTCGAAATATATTCATGCAAAAGAAAAAATGCTACAGTACCTACTTGACTTATCCACGAAACAAAGAATGCATGCTAGTCAAGCAAAAGACAATTCAAAAAATGTTATCATTGTATAAAATGCGGTCAATTTTGACTGAATTCTACACCTCTATTTTATTGGTACTTAGAAGCCATCCTTTAGAACAGCAGTAAAATTGACTTACTTTGAATGTTGTGCATGAGAATGATCATCCGGATAATGAATGGAATTTCCTGGAAAGGATGAAATCATCTTGATAGTCCGTGAATGCATTACGATAAGACATTTTTGCGAAGTAATTTTTGAAAGAAATAAGTGCAAAAATTTTCCCAACGTTTCGCTCGTAGTCCATTCAGCATTCTCAAGGGTATACAGATAAAAATAAGATAAAAAGGAAATCTTACATTTGCATAGCTAACAAGACATCCAGTAAATTGTGCTACATAGACTTAGGAAAAGAAAAAGCGAACTAATTATCAAGCAACCGCGGTTTCACAGAATGTTTCTGTCCATTGGAAAATTTTCGTTCTTATTTCTTTAAAAAATATTATGATGCACAATTCTATTCAGTCAAAGTCAGTCGCGCATCATAGATTCAAAGACTTCTTTGAAAAAAATTATGATTGTATTTTTAACAATGAACAAATGTACATTTCAATAACATATAAAAGATAAAAATCATGAAAAATTTAGACTGGTGTTCCTGACCAGCAAATAATGCCTCTTCCAAGGAGCAGGTGCTTCGCGTTGGCTCGCTGCCTACAAATACTGAGGCGTCCAAACATCCCAACTGTGATGTAACTATAAAAGCTTTTATACCAGTAGGTATATGAAAACAACAATATGATCAATTCGGTGTTCTTCAAATCAGTTCAATCTGTTTCAATCGTATGATGATTCCTGCAAGATCAAGTTATCATAGTTTCTAGTGTTATGCGATAATCTAGTCTCACCTTGTCACCTTTCATTACTTCTATGTGTAATGTGTATACATTTTCTATGTCATCCATCCTAGTAGTTCAATTTTTACCAGTTATCCCTCTGCTATTCATGCAATTGCGCACTTGTCTGCTCAATACGACCTGTGTGTAAAGGTTGAAATACATTGCCTAGAAGGATAAGTGACACAATTCTTCTTGGTTCCTAGCATCAAAAAAATGACATCTCAATGCTTAAAACAAAATTGAATTAAATTAAGTAATTTAATTTCATCAATTAAAAAAAGGAATTCCTTCAACGGCTAAATGAAGAAGTTCCCACTACTTCACTCAAAGCTGTCGGCTAATTGCCTGAGGACAAGACATTCTTGCAAAATAATTTGGAGAAGCCACAAGCGTTCCTGTTGCCTCTCACTTCAAGTTTCCTTGCTAGTGTTGCATCTGCAAGGCTTCTATCAGTAATTCGAAGTGTAGCCCGTATTTTTGAGAAAAATTTCATCCAGTTGCAGACGAACCGGAGAGCATCTGTGGTATCAAGAGGATCAACACGCTCAAGTGACTCAAAAATTTACAAGCATTATCGCCGGAGTTCGGTCATTCAGGGAGCTCGAACAAGCATTCCAAGAGCTATCGACCGCAAGTACTCATTTGAAAATGTGCGCAATCAACTGCCGGTAAGTCTACCCGTATCCTAAGCGATGCAAAGAGACAGTGTGGGCAGTGCATCACCTAGGTGAAGGCGAGAAAACAGACAACAATACCTAGTGCAATTTGATTTGAAACTAAAAATAGGTATTCCCCAATTCATAATACGAGTACGTGTAATTAATACCTATCACAAATACGTCATCTCTTTCTCGAGAGATATTTACTTCAATGAGACACTCCAATGAACTTAACTTCATGTGATGGCAAAGAGCATACAGTTTATATTCTGGAGCAGTTTGATGAGATCAGTAGTAAGAGTAGCCTACACTCAATGCATTTTTGTATTCAAATGAATAATGCATTACGTTGTTATTGAGTTAACTGCATTTCTTATGTTTTATTTCTTATATTATATTTTAATTCGTTTATTTCTGAGTTGAATTACAATGTTTGAAGAGGGAAATAGATGGAACAGGATCTAATTATACACATTTGGATATTAATTTCAGTCATGGATATCAACTGCTGCAGTACTGACAAGCTCATCCAGGTCTCTCGGCCATAAATCTGTTGAATTTCTGATCTAACTAAATCGCCTTATCTCTTCCAAGGTCTTATCACATCCTTCATAGAATCTCTATTTCTTTCTTGATGATCTCGCAATGGGTATGCTGGGTTCTGACAAGGTGACTCATGTTTCAGTTGGCACTAAACAACTTGTTACTTATGTCCGCATTATAATTGAGGTTGTTAGTAATGCCGTTAATGAGACGGTATGCACGTACTTTCCAGTGTTCTGTACGTGTACCACTGCTTATTAATGCTGTTATGTGTACTTTTTGTAACATAAGCTCTTCTTGAGATTGCGAACCCAGTGAGATCATTTTAAAATAAAAACAAGTGTTGGTCGATCGATTTCATGTCATCATTGGACATATCATCAGGACAAAGTTGCAATAAAGATAAAACCATGAAATACATCAATTGATAACTTGTCAAAGCTAAAAGAACTCTTGGCAATTGCGTCTAAAACCACAGAAATTGAATGCATGCTAAAAACAATACAATGGGAACTTATTTGCATTTACAATTACGTCTAAAACTGCGGAATTCAATGTCAAATGCTAAAACAATAAAATTGGAACTGAAGACTCGTGTTCGTTCATCAAGGTTGAAATATTGATTTGTTTCATGACCAGACTTTCAGCAGTGCGCGTGTGCTTTGTGCGAAAAAATATTTGGAAATTGTCATAGCTATTTCTATGAACGTGTTTGGTAATCCCAGTATCTTTAGGTCTACCTTCTCAGTGTTCACGAATTCTGGTGAAAAGTGTCTACGAGTCTCGCCAATATAGCAATTGTCACATTGCCAACATTTGAACTTGTGAACAAGATTAGAGGCGAGACTCATAGGCACTTTATCTTTGTTCGGAAACATTTGTAAATGTAAATCAGTTCCTGTTGAAAATAGGGGATTGACATGATGCATTGTTTGTTTATGTTAGAGGAAATCCCTAAGACCCGATGTAGGCAAGAAAAACAAATTCAGTTATACTGAGCACTTTCGGTGCGCTCCGCGCATCATCTTCAGAGAAATACACTATAAAACGCGAATTCGGACACAAACAGGTTGAACAGACATCAAATACGCATGCATAGATGGAATCAATTATTGTCCGTCGATGGAATCAATTGATTCCTCTATGCATGCGTATTTGATGTCTGTTCAACCTGTTTGTGTCCGAATTCGCGTTTTATAGTGTATTTCTCTGAAGATGATGCGCGGAGCGCACCGAAAGTGCTCAGTATAACTGAATTTGTTTTTCTTGCCTACATCGGGTCTCAGGGATTTCCTCTAACATAAACAAACAATAAATCAGTTCCTATTGTATTGTTTTTAGCATGTACCGGTATTCAATTTCTGTGGTTTTAGACGCAATTGCCAAGAGTTCTTTTAGCTTTAACAAGTTATCAATTGATGTATTTAATGGTTTTATCATTATTGCAACTTTGTCCTGATGACATGTCCAATAATTACATAAAATCGATCGACCAACACTTGATTTTATTTTAAAATAACCTCTTCTGTAAATTGTGCTAATTTCATTGATGATCTTGTAATTTCCTGTTCATCACAATACACAAAATCAGCATGTTTTAATTCAGCAAGATAGTGTTTTATCAAGGATTGTACCAGGTGTCCCAAAAAAGTACCGGAAACTAAACGCTTTTAATTTTGTCATTTTCCATTCGATTCAGCTGAAGCTTTGCATACAAATGTAAAATACTCATTAGTTCTTGCCTGCAAAGTTTGCAGTTTGAATATTGAATTGAATACTCTTAGAGAAAACGTAAGTTCACATCCTTTGTATTTCCAATGGTGAAATTCAAGCTTTAAGACTTAACAGACAAAAACTTGTAAAATCTATATTTTACATTTGTACACAAAGCGTCAGCTGAATCGAATGGAAATGACGAAGTTATAAGCGTTTAGTTTCCGGTACTTTTATTGGGACACCTGGTATGTTCGCATCGATCAGTGAACAATTGAACGAAAAAGCGTCTCCAAACAGATAATTGTGCAATTTTCCTCCTACACTACCATATTTTCAAAAAATCGAAAGTTTGAAGTACAGGTATCCAATATGTTTCTGTATTTAGTTTTTTTTAACATGTTTCTATCTTTTCTAATCACAAAACCCATTTCTTTAGTTATCCACTCCCAGACTTAGCTCCAGTTTGGGTCGACTATCGAATCGAATAATTTCTCTTCATTGCATCGAATTTAACAAATTCAATATTTTTGGTATTTCCGAGTCAATATTTTTATCATTTCCAGATTACTTCGATTGCTAATGTTGTAGTATAGTTATCAAGATAGACTGAAAAATGGATGCAGTCAGAATTTTTCTAGGAGTTTGATAGTTTCAGTTAAGAAAAAATCTTCCATGTTTAGTATCTGGAGCCGAATAGAATTTAGTGAATGTTTAGGAAACGTTTGGCTGTTCCTTTTTCCCTGGGGCCTAATCATAATCAGGCACATGGCTGTACTATGATGACTTTATTTGCATCTGTAGGAAAACTGAGAAAAGTGAGACAAGCAATGAATGAATATACCAGAGTAAAACAATTGGTATGGAACTTAAAGAGATATGACAAAAGTGCAATCCTACATTTAGATCAATGTACAGGGTGTTTCAGTCAGAAGCAATCGATTTCAATTGGCGCCTTTTCGTAACTTGATAGTCACTCGACTCAGCATCATAGTCACTAAAAAAACCAACCGGCGATCCCTATCAGCTTGAACAAACTAATCACTATATCACTTCGTGGCCCAGCCATAAATCTATGGGTCGGCCAACCTGACCGGCCTAATTTGTTATTTGAAGCTTAATGCACGACGAAGTACATTAGGATTTTTTCAGTCAATTTCAAGTTTTATAGGCTATCTTTGCAACATGGCATTTTCGAATGATTTTGTATAAAAAAACGTACAAACTTGTATGGCAAAAATGCTGCATTAATATTATTTTATTAGAAAGCTCAATAATAACAATCAAACTAATCATTAAAAAAGTTTGGTTTTCACAAAAGGTGCACGTTTTTACATTCTTTTTGACAGGTGCGGAACCTTTTCCAAGAAGAGCAGATAAAGACATCATTTCATTATTTGCGGGCAATTCCACGTGAATGTCAACATTTGGGTAATTTTCTGAAATACCTAAGAGCGTTCTTTTGATTGCACAAACATCATCCTTGACACTTATATTTTTCAGAAAAACATTCAATTTATCGTGGAAATTTGACTTTCATTAAAAAAATTAAATTGAATACATACTGTAATAAAAACAGAGAAAAATGAAAAATTATCATTTTTAAAATTTGACCTTCAGTGTACTAATGTATTTCTAATTTATTCAAATATAGCAGATATTTGCTACTTATTCGAGTCAAAGGTCGAACACTTATTCGAAAACAATCTCACTTTCTTTTATTTGGTTAAAAAATTGACATGCAGGTCTGAACTTACATGCGTAACGTCGTAACGGAAAAATGACATTTTGTCGTCTCACGACCTTCAACCAACCTATAAAGCTTTCAAAATCAATGTGCAAAACAAGGTAAGTGATTCATATCACACTGTCTATTCAGATCCGCTTTTTGTTCACAGATTTGTTTTCTAGAGAATTTTGAAAATCGTAACGTCGTAACATTGTAACGTCGAAACGCTATGTGGTCACACTGTTGGAAGTTATCAGCATCCGAACACTCACGGTTTTGGTAGTAGGCATTGCAGAATTCTATGGGTTAATTCATGGCATTCTCGTACAGAATCGCTTCAGAATGTGCCTATCATTTAAAGTTTCGCAACATCCTTTCATTATTTGATTTGGTTCAAATCTCTGATCATTCAATTGTCCATTCATGTACACACGAATACGGTGACTTGATGAGCAGGCACATTTATGTTGTCTTCTAGCTATTTTATTGTAACATGTTCCCGCGCTTTTTAAAATTAGGCCAAACTTAGAATTTTCAACACGTTTCTGAGAAAATTCCAAACTAATGCTGTGACCAAATAGGCCTACTGCTCGAAATTGCGGCATAGGAGTTACATGGAGTGCCCAATTTGACGAAAAAATGTGGGTTTAGTCTGATCATTTAGAAAATTGACATCCAGCATCCTGAAAAATTGTGTAAATAGCTCGGCGAAGGATTTCGTTCAATAGCATTAAATATGCATGAGTACTACTTTTATCAATGCATAAGTAGCCTAGTATGAGTGCTGAAACCTGTCTATCGTTAATATAAATTTTTTGTGCTTCTGTTCGTTTGCGGGCATCGGTTGGAGCCTATAATTCTGAAAATACTATTTGATGTCTGTATTTGATGTAGCCGGAATTACCATTCTTTTAGAATTGCAAATTGAAAAGGAAATTTCAAGAGATGAACGCTTTAGAGAAAACGTTTGATGAATTAGTTATGATATCTTAATTATCGCGCAGCTCTGCCCAGTTTTCTACTTTTATTCAATCAGTTTGGATGGCACAAAGTGTCACTGCTACCAGTGGACTTACATCAACAGCAGCATATAAGACGTTTGCAGACGACCCCAGCGCCAATTGTAGGCTAGTCCCTATGGTCGTTGCTTAGGCATACAAAGTCATTTGCGAACCATCCCTTAGCAAGTTTTCAAACACTCACTGAAAATCGAGTACTTAAAACGAACTTAGTACATATTACGTTGCGATTATATGAAGCTGTTCGACTTTAGCGGACAGAAACTGAGAATAACCATGCGATTCTCCGAGTCTAAGGACCAATCTCGTTGGACATCTGCAAGTCAGGAAGTGTCGACCAAGTGTGTAGAGCCGCTGCTTGCGATGATTCCTGGTTTGTAGATCGTTTCACAGACCGAAATGTCACCTTGCTTGCGAAAAGACAAGCTGAAGGGAAATTCCAATGGGTATCAAGTGAGGACATGGATGAATTTGATAGGTCCACCATTGTGTGTGTTATACTGAGTCCAGTCATCGAGGAGAAGTTGAATCATGCATATTTTTGATTCGAATGATTTACTGACCATTGAAAACGTGTTTGGAAACATTTAGGAGCGGCTATACTTTAAATTTGCGTAGTTCCGAAAACGTGCTCACATATTTTTCGCAGGCGTAGCGTCGTAACATTTTGCATGTAACGTCGTAACATTGAATAACTTCAATTTACGATTCAACAGTTGTAGGATGAGACTTCTCGCATACCAGTCATCAAAGAGGAGCGTGTGGAGAACATGTCCACAAAAGATGGAATGAAAATATCGCCTCAATTCGCAGAAAAATAGATAAGTGCAACATAACAAAAAACCGAGTTTGCATTCGCGTAACGTCGTAACTTTGTCATAAAATGTCTTTCGCGCACGATAGTTAACCTTTTGTGCTTTTCCGACGATGTATTCTTCACTTTGACCGTAAGCTTGATTGGAATCCATTCAAAGATAATGAGAAATGGCATTACGTCTGATGAAAAACTGAGTTCCAATTTCATAAAATGCGTGCGAAATAACGTCGTAACGCGTGGAATTTTCCTTACACATAAACGTTCATCATTCATGACAAATGTAATTTTTTAGAAATGTTGACTATGTATGGCTGTTTGAATTTTAAGTGACGAGACGTCACTCGCTTATTTGGAATTTGAATTTGCATATTTTATCTTCTTAGCCTTGCTGCCTTGTGTAACATTATGATTCTGTCTAATGGGCGAAGGAGAAATATTGGTTTTACAGCAATATTTTTTGTCGCTGACTTTGAAAATATTTTGATATGGATCTTATAAAAAAAATGAAGCGTCTGTTATTATCAATTCCTGCAGAATAAAACATCTCTTCACATGTTTGTGAGTTGAATACCAACAATACGTGGTAAAAAGCTTTAGCTTGATAGCAAAAAGATGCCTCAGATTATCTATATGACATATAATATAGCCATGAAAGGACAACTGCCATATGACAGTAGAGAGATCCAAATTTAGCATATTTAGTCCAAATAATTTCCAGAAACTAAAGCATATTCAAGTGATCAATCTCCTTAAGCTCTATCTTATGCTTCAGATGATATGGACATGGACAGAATATGTGAATTCTATCATGAAGCTCTTTGGTGCTAGTCTATCTAGCGATCTGCAACAATCCAACGTTTTATTCATACCAACCTACAAAATTCGAAAACCACGCGGACGTGGAAAGTAAACACCAAACAATTACTTTGAATGCCACATTTTGGTTGATACAAGCGTTTGAGCGCATCCTTTTTCTTGTTAATTGTAGATTATTCACTGACGGTTACTGCTCGTACATGTTGCTCTTGCGGTAACAGTATATCTATAAAAAATATTCATAAATTTCAAACATGCAATGCATCCGTGTATCATTTTAAATTCGATTTTTCTCCATACCTTCAATGCTGCATGGAACAACTCAAAAAACAATACTAAGTATTCAATTATTGGATGAAACATGCGATCAAATATTGTGGAAGCGACTGCTGGAGTATAGGATTGAAGATACATATATTGCCATTCTTAATTACGAATTTGACTCATTGAAATAGAAACTCTTAAGAGGGTAGAAATCAGTGCATATTCTCACAAACTTATCGATGTAAGTTTGAATTATTTTCCTCTCGATACAGTCAATTCAATGAAACAATTTTATAGTGAGAACGATTCTATTCCAGAGTCCTGAACACGATCCGATTTCTTCAAACAGTGCCCAAAGACTGCTCAACACTTTCCCCACGCCGCCAAGTTCACCATTCACCTCAAATGTTCCAGACGTGTCTGTTATAACAGTCACCGAATCATCAGAAATCGTCTACGATAATGATGACAGCAATAATGCAGCATCAGTGCTTCGTGGTTCATTACCACCCTTACAGGAATCCTCACAGCCAAATGGCATGAGCATCGGGATGACTACCTTACCAGCTGTCAATAAAACACCTGATGTGACAGCTGAAGCACTGGCCTCGGAAGTACAGTACAATTACAACGAACCGAGACGTTCTAGGGCAACTATCCGATCAGAAACTGATGAGGTGAGATATTTTTCGTTCTAATCATTATATAATCGAGATGAGCAACATGGAGTAATGACCTTCAGATCAGAAAGCGGAGGTCGATCAACGTTTCTCATAATGAACAAATATTCCTGAGAGAATTCCGGAGAACAGTGGCACTCCGATGTCAAAAATGTGCTATTATTCATGGACAAGTATTTCAATTCATTGCTGTGCCAGCCGATTTACCCCGAATGAGTAAAAGTCAATTGATGCTGTAATCTTGTTTGAATTACTCCCCGTAAGCAATGACAAGTTAATCCTTTACAGTAGTATTGCATAGAAGGAGATTGAAATTTGACAATACAAATTACATCAACCATCAACCTTACAGATTTAAATTTGGCTATCAAATGGGGCAAGATTAATGAACGCGCTTTGGAAACACTTTTTTGGTTTCACCAGACAATCGCTTCACTAAGATCAGACACACAAGTAAACTAACAAAAATGCGAAGAATTAACTGGGAAAACATGCAACAAGGGATATACAAATCTCTTTCAGTCAAATATTGCAGTACATCAGACTGGAGCAGTAATTGACGCACTAAGTGCTACGTTTCAAAAAAATAATACATCCTTGCAATATTCATGGAACTATAATAATTATGATAACAACATACTTGTCATAAACATGCAGATGATGACATTTATTCAAATACTTCTCACAGAGCCAAATCATAAGCCCATGGAGGGTAGCGGGAGTATAAATAGCTGTGAAAACATAATGTGAAACACTCTATGATGTGAAAAGTCAAGCTGTGTACTGTGATCAAAAGGAGAAAGCTGTCAAATATCGTTGATGCAAAAATATTCTAACTAATTAATTTGGATGAGGAGCAGAAGCCTCATCATGAGTCATTACTCCAATGTCTCACTATGAAGCACATCAGTGAGTAAATTCTAACGCGCTCCATTTCTCGCTCTCTTGACCAAAAATCGAAGAGGAATTGTTGCTTTTACAAGGATTTCTGACAAGGATTTTTTGCTATGTCAGGCTCATCATTTTCATAAAAATTAGCCTGAATCGTAGACAGAAAAGATAGACTAAGGAGCCACAAAACACACGTCGATGAAAACGTTGCTGAATACTTTCAATTTCTTTGATCAAACCCAAGTGATATGACACCAAAAGATGCATGAAAATTCAATCGTAGAACGGATATATGCTTCAGCAGGTGTACCTAAAACATGCCTATCAAGATCAAGCACATGATTGGCTCAAAAACATAATGATCGAAGATGTCTGCTCCTTGAAAATGAGGGAGAGCTGATTATCATATTAAGCTCCTTAAAGTCAATATAATTCAATAAATGAGCTTTTTCAAAAATGTCATTAAGCATGCATGATCGAGAAACACCATGTTGACCGACTGACATGCATCTCCAATTTGTTGACAGCAGACCAACTCACAATACTATGATTGATGTCTTCCTAGAAAGTTAATCAGGTGCGGCGATTTTTAGATTTCAATTTCGATCGATTTTTGAATCAATTTTTACTTTTTGAATCGATTTTCGATTTAATTTCGATCGATTTTTTCTAATCTCATATTTTTGCGTTTCTCTCAATTATTGAAAAGTACATGTACACAGCCCCTATCGCAAATTATCATAACAATGCATGTTCAGTTAATATTCTTTGCGTGTTTGCATAGGCCTATGGCAGCATTCCTTTTTTCGTTTTTGTAATGGTCTAATATGAGCTTGGTTTGATACAGGGTTCCGCAAACTGTGAACCTTTTCAGGCCAAAGTCAAGTTAATATTTTTCGTTCCGGCCGCATTTTAGAATTGTCATCCTCTAAATGCGGATAATATTATCAAAACTGCTATTTTATTTGCATCATTTAATTATTGGATCCCCGAATTATAGATTTTAAATATACAGACTTTTGTGATGCAGACTATAAATTAAAAGATTTTATTGGATTCAAGTACTTATTAGATAGATAACAATCATTGATTGAACGAAAAAATTATAATTGATCACAGAAAGAAAGAATATCAATGTGATGGATGCACCTGAATTTCAAAATAAAGTTCATTGAAATTAGGGTCGAATTTTAATACGGCAGCTTTGATTAGATCCGAAGTGTGCTCGCATGAAAGTCGATTTCTGTGTTTATTTTTTACATAATTAAGAGACGAAAATGCTTGTTCGCATGCAAATGTGGATCCAAGCATGGAACTGAGATCGCGCTCATATTGCGTAGATTTTGTGACGAACTTTTTCCAGAATTGAAGAATCGACTCCGAACTGCCGTGCTGTCGTTTTAATACGTAATTTACTTGGAATTCAATCAGGTCCAATCGATATTGTGGAAGAGATTCCGTAGATACAAATGGTACATATCCGTTCGTTCGATTCATCTGGTTGAACCACCCATGGAACAGACAGAGGAGTAAGGAATAATTTCTGGGATCTAAATCCATTGAATCTTGTTTTACATATGGATTTCAATGATTCGATTTAATAAATTAACTGAATTGAAGACAAATCTTCGAAAGCTTAAATATCCTTGATTAACAACGCGCAGCGCGAAATGAAACTCTGAGGTCTCATAGGGATGGTGGAGGAAACGACAGGAAGAATAAAGTGTCATTCATCTGCACATTTAATAGGAACAATACCTATCTTTCCAATCAGTAGCGCCATCAACCAAATTCCCCATTTACATAAATGTGAAATGTACAGATCGTACATGCAACCCCCGAATTTCATAAGACTCCTCAATCATAACAACAGACCAACAATCGAAGGCATCACCAAATGCGAAGAATCTAGATGTGGATGCTGTGATCAATTAATAACGGGTGATCAGATAAGCTTGAAAAGTATTAAACCTTCCAAGATCAAGACCAACGTGATTTGCCTCTCAAGAAATGTGATCTACGTTCTTCGGTTTAAGTCTTGGGGCGACTTCTATTGGCCAAACCGGCTATATTTTTCGAACTCGGATGAAAGTCCACCGGCAGCAAATCTCAAATGCCGTTTATAAGGTTCCGATTGTCAGCGAGCATATAGCCCAGTGTGATCGTAGCCCACATGACATCAATTTCGAGGAGGTCACCCTTTTTTAAATGCATCCCAGTGCTAGTCGCATGGACAAAGAGATGAAAGAGAAATACTTCGTCTCTATGCTCCGTCCATCTCTCAATAGGTAGCTCATCTCTATTCCTCATTTAGCTTATTGATTTTGATGTCTACATTAATCCTCCAATTACCGTGGGGACCCCAAAGCTTCATTTCTGATCGTCCTGACGTTTATAACATGATCAGCTCAAACAAAGCAATGGTTGATTAAAAAGTTTGACGTATTTCCTATTTGGCGAAGTATCATTAATGACATACAATCTTAGAAAGGCGCCAAAACGTCATTTGCAAAAAATGCAACGCTACCTACCGCAAGGTCGCCAGCGACTCCAAGAGTCAAAATTTAATTTCATTATCATTTCATGGTGCGGATTCATGCGTCATGTCAATGCTCTTCCATCTCTCCGTTGAATCAATCTAATGTTGAGCAAAGCGGAATGGGATCAAGAAGAAAATGTAATATTAGTGGACAGTACTATTTAATTCCAGCAGGGATGGACATAACGCGTCTTGAAATAATGCTACCTAATTTCACGAGATAGCAAGTTGTAGAATGAAGCCCTGACCGGAAGAACAGAACATCAGCAAGGATAAACATAGTCTGAGTATAGACGGAGTTTATTTACATTTATTTATTTAGCGCGATCAGCAGCAGGACTTAATGAGACTTTACAACATTCCCTGTGCCTCCTTTTCCTGCTCATGACGAACGAAACTCTTAGCTTTTACGTCATTCGAATGTGTACAAATGAAGAAGGTGATCGTGTTTACAAGTGGTTCCCAAAAAGGGAGCTCGTTGTGATTCATTTCCTAGAGACTAGGACAAATAAAAGATACACCACATGGGGTAGGGGGACCTGCAAAGAATATTTGAGGATTAATTGCGTATTTCTACAAGTATTCAGGCACACTCCCAAAGATATGATGTTGGTAATTGTAGGCCTATTTACTGTTATTTTGCACATTTCCATCAGCATTGAGGGCGTGTATGGTCATCTACACTTTATACTTATTGTTAGTGTGTCTGTGATGAATTCCGTTCAGGGAGTGCGCTTAGTGTGCATGCTTAATTCGCAAAACATTTGACCCAATGGTAATTAACGATGCATTTTTTTCATGGTACTTTGAGGTTTTTACGATGCAAACTAATGTTGATTTCAATATAGCCATTTCATTTCCCATGAGTAGCCTCCCGAGAAGAGGCGAAACCGGTTGGGATACTCGTGACTTTTTTTCTGATTTTTTATTCTTTTATATATATATATATATATTATACAGTTCTCCTACGGACAAAATTTTTCTATTTTTCGGGCAAGTAAGTTTCATTCTGAAACTCAAATTCTTTTTTATTTTCACATTGACATGTATTATATAGACACATGATGCACATATATACATGCAAAGTTTGAGCTTTTATTTTCCAGGAACGTTTAACCATACCCTATTTTATTGTAATGATTGACTTTGCAAGTCTGAAAATACTCTAATCGAAGCACTCAATGCTAAAATGCTGAAAGAGTTTATAACTATCATGTATCTTATTTTCGTGTCTTTGAAAAAAATAAAAACTTAACGAATCCTACAAAGCAAGAGTATTAACCAAATCCTCTAAATATATCAGAATAGAACCACGACGGGTTCAGCTTTGGTTAGTCCTGACCCTTTTGACGTGTTTTTTAAATCCTTTCTTGTTTCTTAATTCTTAAACATTGCTTCGCCTGTTGCTGTATTTTTTCTAATGGATTTTGCACATGTTTCTTCTCCTCCAACGTTTGTAGAATTTGCTCATCGGCCGTCGTAGCTGATGCTGACAATGTTTGAATTTCAGGGTTCAGCAATTTGTCAGCTTCAACTTCATTTGTCAACTTCCTTTCGAGCTCCAATTATTTTCTCGCTTGATCATCATTTTTCAGTTGGAAGCGCTCTTCATTTTCAGCACGAGCATCGGCTGCTAATTTGATAGGTTTGAGGTGAGCGGGAGTGGTTCGAGTGTCACAATCCTTGGCCAACAAACAAGATTTAGAGACAATCAATGCTTTAACAGTTTGAGGGATGATGGAAGAACGTTTATAATGGATAATATCCTTCAGGTTACTGAAGATGCGTTCAACGTCCGCGTTTGCATGCGACATGCAAAGCAGAGCTTCAGCCAAAATGATTATTTTGGGTTATCTTCCAGCATCACGGATTCTTTTCCAGTAATCAGATACCATCGATTCTGTTATAGAATCTGATGTTTGAAAAAGACGGATCTCCAATTCCAATGAAGAAATGTCCTCTTTCTGGATAAAAGAAGGTAAATCTTCGGACAAAGTGACGGCCCACGATTCCAATTTCCGATGTTTTTGAAAAGAAGGCGACATGAATCTGCATGAGCGCAGAAATTTATTTCTAAAAGGAAGATACGATTGTCGTTTCAGAACTGCTGCTTGCACAAATGATTTCATGGAATCAATGGCGGCCGCTTGATCCTCTGGGTCTAATTCAAAGAGCTGGCATTTCGCTGACGATCCGATCGAAAAATTGTGGTGACTTAACCACAATTTCGTATTAGTTACAGCAATTTTCCAACAACGTTTAGGAATCTCCTTTTAAATCATGAATCGCAGAAAGTTCTTCAAAAAATCAACTATTTGATCGTACAGCTCGTGCAATTGAACGTCTCTCTACATTATTATTGTACTACGAAGCAAGTCAATTACGCACATCATTCTTAAAATGAAGATCTCTTGAAATTTTTTGAATTTCTCGGTTGAATTTTTCTCACCACGACTGTCGCTGATATCTTTTATACAAAAGGTTTTCAACCTCTGCTATTACGACACTTAGAAGTAAACCAAAAAACCAAATTGTTTGCCTGACCGGTTTCTGCCTATGTCTAGGCTTCTCAAGGGCTAAATGAAATTTATTTACATCATAAAATCATCAAATAGCTTCCAGAATTACATGCATGTCATGTATAGATGGACATAGACTTCAAATGATCAAAATCTAATTGGGTAGGTATGAGAAGGAGGATAGATATTTAATTAGATGTAGGCTGTCATTATCATAGATCTTGGTTTAGCAATGGTTGTAGGATTCTTATACAGACCTCTCCTTTTTCTTCTCTGTAACTTTTCCCACAGTTGGCGGGTAACTTTAAAAGCGGCATCACATCGAATTTAGGCTCATAGTTTCTAGAGCAGTTATAGATGTGGTGACTGACTTTCAGAATTCTATATTGTTCATCATTAATTTGTTGTCTGTGTGTTCGAGTTCTTTCACGTAGTGTATCTCCGACTCAGAAATTTGGGATATTCACAGCAATTGATACAAGATGCTATCAAGAAGTCAAGAAGTGATGTAAAACTTGAGAATGAAAATGACACTAAGAATATCATTCCATATACTCGCACATATAATCCCAATAATCCTAATGTACCAATTTAAAGACATTATCAATCCAGCTTTTTCGAATCTGAAACTAACCACCACATTTAAGAATTATAAAATACGGTCTTCTTTTAAACAACCATCGTCACTTTTACAACTTATTTCAAAAAGAAATCGAACTCCGCTAGATGGTGTCACAAAATGTGAAGATCCTAGATGCCAATGTTGTCCGTCGATCATAATAGGAAAATTTTTCTCATATGAAACTAATAACACCGCCAAAACATTCCATATAAAAGCGAACATGAATTGTGCTTCTAAAGATGTAATTTATGTACTCCAGTGCCGTAATTGCAAAGCATTATACGTCGGACAATCGGGAGATGCAAAACGTGCAAGAACTTGAACACACAGACAACAAATTAACGATGAACAATATAGAATTCTGAAAGTCAGTCACCACATCTATAACTGCTCTAGAAACTATGAGCCTAAATTCGATGTGATGCCGCTTTTAAAGTTACCCGCCAACTGTGGGAAAAGTTACAGAGAAGAAAAAGGAGAGGTCTGTATAAGAATCCTACAACCATTGCTAAACCAAGATCTATGATAATGACAGCCTACATCTGATTAAATATCTATCCTCCTTCTCATACCTACCCAATTAGATTTTGATCATTTGAAGTCTATGTCCATCTATACATGACATGCATGTAATTCTGGAAGCTATTTGATGATTTTATGATGTAAATAAATTTCATTTAGCCCTTGAGAAGCCTAGACATAGGCAGAAACCGGTCGGGCAAACAATTTGGTTTTTTAGTTTACTTCTAAGTGTCGTAATTATTATCGTATATATTTTACCATTTTTGAACCGTTTTCATATATATATATATATATATATATATATATATATATAGTAGCATAATTCCCCAAGCGTCTTCATATTTAAGAAAAAACACAAGTGTTCCTTCAATCGGACATGTTTCGGAATACTTTATTCCATCTTCAGCGGAGGTCATCAAATTTACAATAAAGAGAAATGGCTTATATACAAATTGAAGGATATATGCAAGCGATTAATAATTATAGCTCAAGATAAAAATCAGTTCGACGGCAAAGTTCACAGGTTCAGTTAAAGAGGTACTGATCTGTTCCGTTCATTAGACAGAATATTATTGTTTTCTTTAATTTAAATAGATTCCAAATCAGCGGATAATTTGACTGACCAATGACAGTGAAATTTTCTGGCTTCGGTGTGTGAACATGCATACTCGTAGAGATTTCGGTAGGGCATGGACAACCTTTTAAATGTTCACTGACACGGATGGCTAAATGACGGTTGGTAGCGCCAATGTATCGCATTTCGCAACGATCATATGAATATAAACATGAGATATCAGATTTTAGGCCATTCGCAATAGGATCCTTGTTTGGAAAGAAATTTTGGATTTTAGATATTTTATAAACAGGGCAAATACGAACATTCGAGGGCAGCTGACTATTAATTTCAATTACCCGACGCTGTAACAGAGGATAATTAGTGTAAATTAAGGGAACAGACCAGCACAGAATTTTCGTATTAGCGTTTTCAACTTCTGTAGTTGACTTGAGATGCTCAGATTCAATTTTTCTTTCTACTTGTAGACGTATGCGGTCAATCGTCTTCATCTCATAGCCATTCTTACTGCAAATATCGATTTTTTTCAATAGTGACTTGATAATTAGCATCATTTGAGCACGTTGGAAGAGAGAAAGAGAGCGCATGGCTGCAACCTTATACTGGAAAGGAGCATACACTGAGGAAGGCATCTACAGGCCGGTGTTCGTCTCTTTTAAGTAACACATCACTTCAATGTCATGCGTCCTCAGTCTCAGCTCCGTGTCCAAGAAGGTAATGCAACCGTCATCACCCCTCCCCATCGTAAACTGGATGTTCGGCTCCAATGAATTAATGAACGCTAGAAAATCATTAGCATCATTATCTGAATCAAATAAAGCAAGACAGTCGTAAACGTAGCGCCTGTATAATTTATATAATCCAACAATATAATGGCAGATAATGATTCAGAGCTTTCGCATAAGTACAAAAAAATAGTATTGGATCAGAATTTACTTTTTTGGCTCCAAATTTTCCGGATTGCAGAGAAGCAACTGATCATCAGACAGAAACAAATGCTAAGGAATTGAAGATATGAGCTACAAATTTGAATTTCAATATTCACAGATATTCGTGGATGTCTGTTTCAGGGATGATAGAAGGTATTTCTTCTAATGTCTGCACTTTGACGCGATTTCACTCTCTCGATTGATGAATTTGTCATTTTTTGCAATGGCTGTATGATATTTCTCAGTGAGACACTGATCACGGTAATGCTTCCCGCATGCGTAGGGTGATGGATTATCAATGAAGGTCCATTTGATGTTGAAGTCTTTTTCAGAGTCTTGCAAATTCCATACATAACTGGACAGCGATGCTTCGTTTCTGCACCGGATGTTCGTAAAGGACTTTTTGTGGTTCCGATACCTGGTCTTGAAATCTCCCCCACACATCCCGATGTAGACCTTTTCATTCTTAATTGAAGATTTAACTGTAGCTTTATAGACGACACAGTTTTGAAGACATTGACCGTTCAATGGCAATCAGGTTCTTTTGCAGTTGCAGTTAGTCTGCCTGCTATTCTGATCTTGTCGGTGTTGAGAATGTCTATGTTGGTGCGGGTTGTTTGCACCATATTTTCATGCGATTCCTTCGCATTTGTTTTTGTCTGATGATCGGTTGCTTCTCTGCAATCTGTGAAACTTGGAGTCACAAAAATAAATGCTGATCCAATACTAATATGTATAGTTATCAAATGGTGCATTTAAAATTTTGAAATTATTATCTAAAAACGAAAAACAATAGTATGGAGAAAAAGAAAGAATTTTTCACAAAAGCATTAAACTGAACAATGACATAATATGCAATCAAACGTGCAAAGAAAATGAACTGAGACCAAAATTTACGAACATCAGATTGACAGAAAATCAAGAAACCATCGAAAAATATCTGATCAGTTCTAATCAGGTATTTTGATTTGGAAATTAAGCAAAACAAAGAAAAATTATACTCAATGCAAAAAGAATTGGCCAAAAATCTTGTCAATATATATGCTGGTATACAGCCCTGTGACTTGAATTAGCAATTTCTTAATTTTGGCCAGTCAAAATATCATTGGCGCCATTGTTTGTCGACCAGTGAAGAGTTGGCCCTAATTACGGATATATGCTCCGAAATATAGACTCAGGCCACTTCCCTGGCACCTTAACTTGCGAATATACACCAGTGCATTGAACTTAATCAATGAATGCGCCGACTTTGACGGAGAAACGGAACTCAGAATTCAGATGATAATGGGCAGAGGAAGAGAGCTTAGTCCATTCACCAAAGTCTATATCAAACTTTTGCACAGAGAAAGGCATACGCAGATAGCCAGTTGAACATTTCAACTGGAAAAGTTGAACATTTCAACAAGCAACTGCGGTCTGTTATCTGATAAGACTTTAACCAAACTCCAACTTTCAACTTCCCGCAATCTGTGATGATCTGGGGCTCCTTCATCAACCGTGTAATCGAGCATCTGCATGTGTGTGTGAGAAAACGATTGAACAAAGGGTGCTTCAAACGGAAGAGGGTGCTTCCATATAGATGTTGACGAAATGGGTTTCAGGATTATTCCGCCCTAGGCATCCATTACTAATGTTTGGTATCATTGCATCGAGACAAGCTTTCTAACCAATTTAGTGAATAGAACGCCAAAATGAATCATGACGGTGTTGAAGTCCGTGTCAAGTCAAGATTGTCTCTAAGATGTTCTTGTTAAAATGATCCAAGGAAAAGCCACAAACTGGGATTTCAATAACAGACACGTCTTCAGCAGCATTTGAAACCTCGGTTTCTGTTTAAATTTGGCCGAAAACTCTATTGCCTCTGAAACTTCCACTAACTGTCAGAGACTATTGACTTTCTGTTTTAGATGTTGTTGGAATCGGTTCTGTCACTTAAATTCAAGTTTGTGGCTTTCCCTTACACAGTTTTATCAAAACATATTTTCAGGATCATTTTGTAAAAAGACTGACATGGAACCCTGAAGACTGTAGGAGCTGCGCCAAAATACTAAGTGAGCATCAAATTAATTGAATTAATCATTCATCATGAATATTTTAAGTCAATTTTAGAACTGCAAAGGATGAATATATGATGATTTCAGTAACTATTATGTCACTTTTTGTCACCAAAGATAGCAAAATAAGAAAATCGCTAATTCAATTCACAAAGCTGTATATATACATATATACATATATAGATTGTTTGATAAAAAATGGATCACCCTTAAACATCGTCTTAACTTCAACTTTGTCTAACTCCGCCAAACTTGAACGAATTTCTCTGAAATTTGGAAGATATGTCAGCTGTTCTTACTAATATCATTGTTGGAAATTTCAAGCATGAATATTGAGTTGTTTTCCTGTTATAGATAAAAAAAGTAGTAGATAATTTCATCTTCATTTAGCAATGTTACACAAAATCATACCTCACTCTTATAAAATTACATTTGTTTCCTTTGTTATGTGATATGTTGTTCTACAAGCCAAAAGCTATCAAGCAAAACAAAAATAAAGAAAATCGGTCAATCAAAGCCAGTATAGCACCATTATTCATCAACAATAATGTAACTGCTACATGTGATTAACTGGACTTCATGTTCCATAGCTTCCTGACTTCGTTGCGGTGGTGTTCGCAGCACTCCTGATTGCTTTCAGCTAGAAATCTATCTCTTACCGGTTGAAAACAATACAAAGCACAAATGAACAATAACGAGATCGCATTCACAAAAGGCAAAGTGTCAGCCTTGCTAGAACTAGGGTTTTCTTTGCGAGCTACAAGCAAGCGACTAAATGTCCCTTACACAAATGTGCATCGATGGCATAATGATGATTTTCGACTCTGTCGTTAAGAGGGCTCTGGCCGTCCACGCAAAACATCCAAACGTAGAGACCGCCTAATTTTGAGATTTGTTAAAGTTGATCCAAGTCTCTCGTTAACTGAGATGGCTGCACTAGACTCGTCTATTTCTTCATTGAGTCGAATTTTAAGAGCTGTAAGAGGCCCTCTCAGATCGAATTATCAGATCAGCATACAAAAAGACGTCTCAGATGGGCAATGAGTCATTGTCACTGGCGAAATCAGTGGGATCGGGTTGTCTGGTCTGATGAGGCATCAGTCCGTCTGAAGGATAGTAATGGTCGATTGAGATTATGGATAAAATCTGATCAGGAAATTCCGAGACATTTACATCATCCCCGGGTACAAGGTGGTGCGCCTCTACTGATTTGGGCTGGCATTTGGACCAATGGCCGCTCTGAACTTCACATACAGCAAGGAACCATGAATTCTGAACGCTATGTGAATGTTTTGCGAATGAACATTGGCCAAATGACAGATCAACTTGGTGATCCATCGACTTGGTTTATGGATGATAATGCTACGTGTCACAGGAGTAGTAGAGTCAACTTATGCAAGTCTCAATTACGGCTTAGGACATTATCTTGGCCAGCTCGTTCTCCTGATCTGAATCCCATAGAAAATGTATGGAGTATTCTAAAACGTAACGTTCGTCGTTCACTGCTACCTACAGATGGCATATCACAACTTACGTTACTGTTAAAAAGAGGGTGGAGAAAGTTAGATCAGTCAAAAATCAACGATATCATCGAATCAATGCCTAGACGAATTGGTAATGTCATTGACAATAAGAGTAGGGCCACAAAATATTAGCTTCTTAAGAACCGTTACTGTATCATAGCTTATCAGATTATATAAGGACATTTAAATATATTAGAGACATGAAATAACATGAAAAATGCTTTCTGTATCATACTTATGTTTTATTTAGTCAAATTTTGGGATGATCCACTTTTTATGAAACGGACTGTTTTGGCTTGTTCTTCATGTCGACTGCATATTGGAAATGACATATTACCTCATGAATGCTAAGTGAACATATGGACGTCAAAGCATCAAACGAAGACCAAGCCTGAAACATAACTGCAGAAATCAAAGGATTGAAGCTTTCGTATGATTCTCTCGCGCACTAAATTATGAGTACTGAAGTAGATCTATGTTCATATTGTACATCAGCGATGTTCACTAATTTCAGATTTTAATGCAAAGATGAATTTTTATCATCACTCGCACTTATCAGGAGAAATCAGAGCATTAGAATTTAGAAAATGAATCCCTCTCTTGCAGAATAATGATTGCTTAATGATGAGTACTTTACTTCTAGCGTAGACATGAAAAACCCATGTCACTTCCTTAGCATAGCCATCTAGGGTTGCCTGAGATGTCACAAGGTTAACGGCAGAAAATTGAGTGCACTCTTAACGATTGTTGAAATGTGGCTATCGTTGAGGGATAATCTTGGATTCTCAAAGTCTTAGATTGATATTATCTTGATCTCTACCTAAGATAGTTACATCAAAAATTACTTTTACTATGTACTAAATGCCTATAAACTGACAATTGCTTTTGCCTGAGATTTTCGTGAGAAACCGCACAGTGCTGTTGATGCAAAATTCTTTGCAGACACAGTTGATCTTATATACCAACACTTCTTCAAAACAAATTCTTTTCACTGGATTTCAACAAACTTTTGAAATACAATGTTTGCAACAAAATGTTGATAAAATATTAATAGACATGATGAAAACAAGACGATGACAGTTTAGATTTGTCGAAGGTTCACTGCTATCGAGGATTCAGATATCAATTTCAATCTCACTCAACCATAACTACTGGAAAGTGGCTGAGCCTTGCAAAAGTCACCAGTCATCTCATTTGCAGCTAAATTACGTGGAGTGTCTGACGACTGCAAACTGTGTTATTTTAGAATGATCTGCTCTGAATCGTTGTAATGTGACTGCCACATAATCCGAGTACATCTGATGCAAACATCCTCAAGTCAGATGCCTGCATGAATTTAGAAATCTTCAGAGAACAAAGAAATCACAATAATTAAATTTCATTACTATATTTCAATCAAACAGTTCATAGATGTGGTGCAAAATGGAGTGCTAGGGGTGCAATTATTCATGTCCTGCAATCGCGCCTTTTCTGTAAGTGCAACTGTGTCAGAAGCCTCACTCAATCAACTTGTACAATAAAGAGCTAACTAAATCAGACGAGTGCTAATTGCAACGCCAGCTGTTTCTACATCTTCCATGACCGAATTATTGAACACAAATATAATGGTCTAAAACGACAATAAGAAAAATGAATTTCAAGATTTGAATCTATGATTTGCATTCCAATGGTTCTTTTAGAAATCACAGATCCAGAAATTTCGAAACTAATCGCTCCATCTTATATTGGAGAATGAAATTAGCTTTCTATGGTTCCGATTCTGAAAAATTACTACTTCACATAATTTAGTGGGGTAGGAGAGTTGGGGTGCCTGAAGATGATCGGCAGGTACTGATCGAAATATATGTCGTAAATACTTTAGCATAAAGCAAATTATTTGATTTTGAATATCCAACAAAACTTGGTTCTTCCCAACTTAACATAATTGTGCCAAACCAAGGCATCTTCACAGCATTATGAAGTTGCTACATCAACCAATTCGCTATGAAAATAAAAAAATGTAATCGAATCAAATTTAATAACGCGTGTGCCCTCCTCGAAGTTTGATGCACTCTATGATGGGAAATGGCATCGAATTACAAAGTTTTTTTATAAATGTAATTTTGAAGAGTTCCCATACTTGTTCGATTGGAGATATTTCAGGCGAGCATGTGGACCAACCAACAGTTTCCATGTTCATGCTATTAGTCCTTACAGTCGCATTAACAGCTGAAGAGCGATGTGACCTAGCATTGTCATCTTGGAAGAAAAGATCTGTCCTTGCCAGTGAAGCAACAACTGGGCAATACAACTTCTCTAGGGTATCAGTCACCTATCATTGTACCTTAGACCGTTATTCCGTCAGGCCAAATGCATTATTATACATTAATTATGCTACCAAAAAGCATTATGATCCTACTACAGAATTCATCCCATTCTATCGTGTTCTTTAGTACAACATGAGGCAAAACGTCCACCTGGAAGACGATGGACACGAACGCGGCTATCATTAGAATTAGAGATGTACCTAAGCCGAGCCTAGTCGAACCGAGACAAAAGCATGACTCGACTCGGCTTGAAACAGTATAGTACAAAGTGTAAACCGCAATCTTGCAGCGTACAATCACCTGGAGACGGACACAAATCCGTTTCTCCTAGCAGCTAAAACTAAGCGTGCATCTGTTTGTTTGGATGATGCCCTTGGTCTTCCAGATCCCCTCTTCTTTTCCCCATTTCCTTCTGCTTTCCAACGACACCACCACCTCCATAAAGCGACCCTTGAAATGTTTATTTAACTCCTTTGCAACTGTAGGAGAACTTAATCCACAACACATCGTTCCAATTAAATTGTCATGCCTTTGGTAAAGTTATCGTGCACTCCATATCATAAGTTAAATCTGATCTGCAGTGGATGTTTGCCAAGGACTTCTATCCTCGTGATTTCCGTGATCCACTCGGTCTCAATTTTCCGTTATACGTGGCTAAACCAAAATGACATCAGTCTTCGAATATAACGTACTATGTTCTTTATATCGATTTATTGTCTGAGCTACACATGTGACTTTGTCTCTGATCTTCTCACTTCACAAATTGAACATAAACAAATTTTCGCAGGTTGCAACAAATTTTCATGAACAAATAGCACTTACTGCCACCGGCCAAGTCTCACACATTGACACATAATACTGGCCATTAACTCGCAATCATGCTCGCCCTGTAATGCGATGTCCTAGATTAAAACCGTTTGACGCTTGCACCAATAATCTTATTGTCTATCCATGGCTCGCTGGAGAGGCGAATGCGAAAGAAGTTTTCAAGAAATTGATAATAACCAGGTGAAAAAATAATAAACCAACAACTTATTAAACTCAACATTACAGGTGCTTTATCTACCGCGCAAAAACATCTTTTGAGGCTGTGGACACATTTAATAGTTTACTTAATTGAAAAGAAACGATGCAACATGCTGGAATTAAAATAACGGAAAAACATAGTTCTTTGTTTCAAAGCATTTCAGAAAAACATGATTTTTAAACCCTAGTCCAGTTCATCAAAAAAATCCCAACTATGATTCGAAGTTAATGCTTGACGATAAAAACACTAAAATTTACCACTACGTCAAACATGCGTGACAAAGCTTCAAAAATTTGTCATTTGTCAAAATTCTTTCTCTCTCTATCATTCAACTTTAGATCAGTATGGAAGCATTGAAGGAGGAGAATAGAGAGAACGTGACTTCTGAATCAATACAAGATGAGACCGATGAGGAAGCATTCATTGAATGTTGTTGCGATTGCTGTCCTCCAATCCGTGGTGCTCCTCCGGCAAACGAGCAGCTTCCCAACGATGCCCCATTCATCTCACGGCTTCGAAATGGTGCTCAATTACTCATAAAGTGGATCGTCTTCATATTAGCTTTCCCCTTCATCATCGCATTTTCGTACACCATTCCCGACTGCTCCAAGCCACATAATCGGTGAGTAATGAGCACAAATGGATATTCTCGAACTCAAGAGATAAGTGATATTCTTGCACATTTCGAATATATAATAATAATTGTTGATGATATGATAGACTGCTCTTCGATGTTAGAAAATAACACTTTTGAAGTATTCCGATCTCATCATTTGATTTCATCTAGCGACGGATACTGACGGTTGAATTTTTGTTATTCCCGATGTTAAAATTGGAAATCGAATAGCTATCTCTTTAAGGTACGTTTTGTGTAATACCAATATCATTTCAGATCATTAAACTAGATGTTACTGGCACTGCAGCAGACTGATATGGAAGCAAACTTGAAACTTAAAATTATCAGATGCTTGCTGGGAGTAGACAAAAAATCAAAAAGTGATTAAAATTTCAAATAAAAGCCAGCCGTTCGAGATGACACCTAAAGCATATTCCAGCATGAATTTTGTGGCAAATTATTGTCGCGATAAAATATTCATGCTCCAAAATTTGTGGCAAACTTGGATGTTCACAAAAGCTTTTCACTCATATGCCGTTGAGGTCATAGTCATCAAATAAAAATTTTCCTTTCTACGTACACTTTGCTGCTTCTCTGGAGACGGATTGAAATTCAACAGCGGTTGTCAACTTTAATGGCGAATTATCTCCAGAATTCCCTTTTCGATGTGGTGCAAGACAAGGAGCCAAATTATCACCAACTGTTTCCAAAAGAGATATTTTTGGTTATATTGACTGATTCAATCGATTGTAGAATGTACCTGCATGGATGTCACATTCTAGCAGTCTGCTATGGAGATGACTTGTTGCTTTATCTAACATAATCAGAAAAAATTGCAAAATTTGATTGATATCGTACGAGTAACATACTTTTACATCGCTAACATGCTTTCGTTTTGATTCTTCAAATCAATTTGTTTTTATTTCGCAATATAGAGGCCTTCTGAATTCATCATTATACGACGCGCTCCAACAAACTGGTGAACCGGATCTTTTGGATAAAAGACTTACTTACAAGAGAGTGAGTGTCAAAATTTCTTGGAACTCAAGCTTTCAAGAATCTGAGCTGATTGGAGCTGAGATTCGCTCAATGAAAGCAAGACTCAATCAATTCGATTTTCTCATAAACATACGTGTTCAAGACATTTCTACCATCGCTATGACTGGTCATTCCCTTTCAGTGGAGAAAAGCATTTTTTTCTTTGCTTGGTATGACACGGTCTGACTATAGGTTGGTCAGTCGACATCCGCCAAGTTGCCTGACGAGCCTCCCAACGTCTTGGAGTACTGTTTCGATTCCGTGCTTCCTTCAGTACACGGAAGTTGCTCGTCCTTTATACCTCTTAAGTTCGTCCTGTGATAGAGTTTTTCTCACACGTTTGGTCATCAGGTCCTCAGAGCGACTTAGATATTCTTGATGGTATTTAGCACAAGGCAGTTCGCATGATGGTAAGATTATGCTAGTCTCACTACAAATTTGGTATCACTCGGACACCGCAGAGCAGCCTCCTCTCTTTTCCTACTCAATCACTCTTTGTTATTATGAACTTGCTTCTGTTACTCCACGTTCTCGTTCGTTTACCATGCATAGGAGGAAATTACTGCTGAAATCAACACCTTGTCACTATTCTTCGTGGTCGCATATAACATTGAAAGAGATCCTTTTATTTCATAGGACAGTAAGGCTGTGCAATAGGCTTCATTTGGAGGTATTCCTAGCATGTCAGTGTTAAAGCATTCAAGAGAGTCATCAATAAACTTCCACCAAGCTCTATGGAGAGTTGATAATTTGAGTTGTCCTCTGTCTTATGTATTTCTATTATGTTCTCTTGGTTTTAAAAGTCCTTTTCGTTTCGCATTTATAAGTTCTAACTTAGTTATTATACATTTTTACATTTGTCGATTCACCTTTCCACCACTGGATTTTCAGTGTTTCTGTTACTAGCACACTTAGTTATACAGTTATGAGTTATGTATCTTCTTGATATACTCCTACACAATGGCTTAGTTATTTAGAGCTCTGTATTTCTTTGTCATGATCACTTTTCTTTCTTCGATTTTCTGCTTCTCTTCTTTTCATCTCTTGCTTAGGGACACCTTTGGTGTATAGGCTCGCCCTCCGTCCTCAAGTTCTGATTTTAAAAAAAAGTTGCATTCACTGAAAATATTAGATACACAACAGTGGTGATTGAGACCATTTAATCAGATTTGCTTGATAATAATAGTAAGTAGCAGCGATAAAGCATAAGCCTCAGCTCATTATAGAGCGCTGGACCTCACTCAACCAAATGTGATCAAGCAGTGAAATTATGACAACTGCAAAGTGAGCCTACATTGTCAAATCGTTGCTTTATAGATGACTTATCCTTCTCCGGGTAGGGGTAGGCTTTGAAATTAGCACGATCAATCTAGCTACCGTCCGAAAGACCCATCATCGTGGGTAAGAAATGGTGACGGCCGCTATATTCACAACGCCGTCAACCTTTCTGTTTCTGTGAATTGGCGATTCCATCAGCAATTCAATCGATTTGTCGTTTGATGTCAAATAGCGCGACCGAATCACTTCAAAAATTGCCAAAGATGCATATTTTGTCCGAAAAAACTCACACAGCTGTTTAAAAGTCAATGTTTACTTCATATCACAAACAATGCATCGAGTAAAATATCCGAAACCACATTTGCTTACTATAGCCTTCCATGTCATAGCTATCTGCACGCACACATGTACACATTTGAGTATAAGGTCAGATCAACGTTATTTTAAACTGTATGCGTATAGAAAACACAAGAAGCATAAAACTGTCTTCACATGATCACTTACCTTATTAAGCAAAGATTTCGAAAAGTGTAATTCGTAAATTAAATTGTGAAAAAGAGAATATTTTCGTACCGCATGTTTACAACGTTCCATTTGGAAACATGTTATTATTTCGATGTCAAAATAACAAATCAATAGGCCGGCACTGAAATAATTTCATAAATGTCTACATTGAAAGCATTCATGAAATCTTCCGCGTACTCTTTCATTTTCATGGATCCTAAGATGAGAGGTCAAAATCTCATGAACCCATTATGACATTCCATGACTTCATATTGGGGTATTCAATTGCTGTCAGGAAGAGCTATCACAATATTTGCGTGAAAACCTCACTGAACTTCTTCAACTCGCAGTTGCTTTTGTACATTTTTTTCAACTAATCACGAGAATTAATTGAGGTATCTAAAAACTCCGCAAGATTCTCATTCCATGCCTGCCAATGGGTAGATAAGACAGCTTAAAAATCTGAGTTTGTCTTACACTGAAGAAAAAATACCCATAACATTCAATGAAATTAAAAAAATTAATAAGTGCTATTGAAGCTACGGCATAATCCACATCAGTTAGAAGTCTCCCATAAAATGAATTTCTGTGAAAAATTATATATTCACAATACATACGTGCATACATACATACACACGTAATACATGTGATATAGTAACTAATGCACGGTGTCCGCGCAAATTTGGATGAAAATTTCCAGGTCTTTTCCAGGGAAATTTACAAAAATTCAGGGGTTTCATTTGAACAAAAATTTCCAGAATTTTTTGTAGGGAAATTTTACTCAAATTCACGCGTCAAATTTAAACAGGGATGATAACACGGTTTTACAAAAATCCGGAAGATCTCTTCTAGAAGGGCCCATACGTTACTTTTCCAGGGTCCCATTTTCAGTTTTAAGATGATTACAAGTAATCCATTAGTCAATTTTAAATAGTTATGAATCTTTATGTTATGCGCCTACACCCTATTGGCTCCATGCTGCGACTAAAGATACATTCTCCTAGAATGTATGCATAAATTGATCGTCATGAGCTTATTGGAGCTTATTGGTCTTTAATTGGTACGCAGTTTGGTTTTCTCATAATGTCTAAGGCATCGGCTAACCAATTCTCTGTTATTCTGAAAACTTCCGGGGAAAATCTACCTTAAGTTCTATGCCTAAGAAGTTTGCATACCATGAAACTAATATTATTGACGAAAAAAGATTGAAAGGTAGCGTGAAATTTGTTGAAGGTGTTTTAATTGGTCTCAAAATTTCAAGGTGCATTCTAGGATTTCCAGGTTTTCCAGGTCTTCCAGGGAGCGCGGACACCGTGCTAATGCATCTGTAATAATGTGCTGAAATAAATTTTCATCCTTGCAAAATTTTAATACAATTACAATCGTAATATAACAATGAATAAATAATCCTTCGGCAAATTTGAGTTAATTTATTCCACACTTTCTCTGATAAAGAACATGTTTTCCATAAGCACGCATCTTTCACTAACAATTAACCAAACCACTTGTAGTAATTTCAATATTTCTATCATACAGAATGCATATAGGCCTATTCAATTCAGTTGACATAATTTTTTAACTCAAAATAGTTGAGAGCAGCAAAAAGAAACACAATATTGAATTCGAAATCAGTCTGCAAATTTTGAAGAAAATTATTTAATTCACTAATATTACTGCAAATTCACTAATTCACTTAATAGGCAATTTTGCTTCATTTGTTTATGTTTTGTTCGTATGTACACATTTTATTCTCTTTAAATATAATTATTAAGTTACTAATGATAAACAAAATTTTTCAGACGCTTCTACCTGCTTAGTTTCATCACGTCCGTCATGTGGATAGCAGGAATCAGTTTTTGTATGGTAACTGTTGTGGCACGAACAGGTTGCTTAATCAATGTTGACGATTTTGTCATGTCGCTCGTCTTCTTGGCTGCGGGAACCAGCATACCGGTAAGCTAAAAATCAAACAGAAAAATGAGTAGAATATCCATGTGAATGTAAACTGAAAAATTAAAACTACTTTTAACACTTTAAGAATAATAAATCAAGCTTGATGCACATGCAAGTCAATTCAGTCGGCTGAAAAGTGAGACTATTAAATGCATTGTTGACCAATTAATTCGGGAGATAAGCCATTGGAAAAAATGAAGTAATCGTTCTCCATAGTTTTTATTTTTGGTGAGAAATAAATGACTGAAAGCAAAATGCTGTATAAACGAGTCGGTACTTTGTCACCGGTGCCTTCCACGGACGATGTAAAAAAAACAACATCAACGCTCAATGAAGTGCTGCAAACTGGTATATCATCCAGTTCTAGTCTGTTTCAATTTGCTTTTCACAGTCAATATGTTTGTTATTCAATACAAGTAAGAGTATTTGCCCAGAATATGCAACGGAAGAGTTCCGAGTGATAATTCTAGTAATGTTACTTAGGTGAAATCTAAGATAGATTTCGCTCGCTGTTTTTGCTTTTGAAATATACTGTACATGACTTGTGCGCATCACTATCTATTTATGCAGCTGCACATATAACTTAACAATTACACAACATGCTTTGCATAACATATCTTTCTTAACATTACTTAATAGATTTAATGTCATCATTCAAGGTAGGAATGAGGGATTGCGCTGTATGATTGGCCTATTCACTAAAGCTTCAGAAAAAACTGAAATGCAATGATGCACCATCTGAAAGATTTTTGTGACTTATAATCTGAAAGTCTAAGATATAGTTTCACTAGAAATTGTGCAATTTTTGCAGGCCCATCTTATTTCTCGACAGCATAAACCGATGATGACATGGTAATTTGGCTTGTTTTCCATTATTGTATGCTAATAATAACAATTCTAGTTACTAAAACAAGTGGCTATAAAAGTCAAATTAGGTGATTTTATAAACTAATTTTTCTTTGTGATTCATTTACGATAATTTGTTACCGATTGAAATCACATCAAGTCAATTTTTTTCAATAGTCCTGCTAGATAGTGGCTTAACTACTTATGGTATGAATGCTCCAGCTCCTTAATATCATTAAGATCCAAAAAGTTTTGGTGTCGAGGTATTTGCCTGGTTGATAGATAGGAGGAAATTTGAAATTAGCTTTTTCGGATAATGCGATCTAATTATCGACTATATGAGAAGTAAATTGAAACAGGGTGTATTTACAACACAGACCAGGGTACGAAATTTATACGAACACTCTAACTTCACATTATCGAAACTTGTACATGGTTTCGGCTAGACTTCAAAACTTCAATTTCCCGTGCTATCTCATCGAATTTCTGCGCTACTTTTTCATACCGACCTGATATGTTATTCCTATTACACTGTTCAAAAAATTATTTGGACACTCCTTTAAAAAGTTCTTTAAGTTAAAATAAATTGAGATATTTCCCACTTGAATTTTGCCACCAAATTGCGACGTGCTCCATAATGACCTGTCCGATATGACTCTACTGCATTCAGTTTTCAAAATTTTCGAATACTGTCAGCGATGGTTTCTAATAAACCAACATATACCCACACTTCTTCAATGGCCTGCAGTCAGTGGGCTACTTATGAAATCTAAATGATTTTATATCGAAAAGTTCACTTCCGCAACTTACAAACTATAAAAAAATATTTCAGCTTCACCGCTTGATTCATATAACTGTTGTATTTAGATAGTTGTATAAGATAGTTATAAGATAGTTATAAGATAGTATAAGATAGTTGTATTTAGTCGAGTTTTCATACTTCAACTTGCAAGCATGTTATTGAAGTAATACACGTAAATTACTGTTTGAAATGCGACATCTTTGAACGGCTGTTTTTATTCCATAATAGGATGCCATGGTATCAAAATGCACATGATAATACTATGGCACGATGGCACCAAAAAATATCGACAAGAGAAGTTAGGAAAACTGCCACATCGGGCGAAAACCGCAAATGCCAGAAATATTCCAACTTATCATCCTTCGAGTTTGTACCAGCTTGCGTAGAAACAATGGGCGCAGGAGATCTCTTAGCCATCAAATTTCTGTCTGATATTTCCAGCAGTCAGATCATATGCTGGATAATCAAGGTTTCGATCTTTCTTGACTCAAAGGATAGCGATGGCGGTGCAGCGCCGTAATGTTGCCTCAGTATTGGGGACATTACCATCGGGGGAAACATTGACGGAAGTTTCATTATCTGGTTTGATTTGGGTAAATCTGACTTTGCATTCCTCCAGATCAAATTATTCAACTTACGTCATCTTCGCGTAGTTTAATTACTTGCGTCCGTTTCTTGCAATTGGCAGCTTATTCATCGACATAAAATTCATAACATATCTACAACAAATTTACAAAATGCTATGTGGATTGAGAGCATTATTTTGAAAATGCATTGTCACGAAGGAAATTTGTTACTTCAACTTTGCATGTTTGAACATTGAAGTCTAAGAACTGATTGAAAAAAATTACATGAATTAAATGAAAAAGGTTAATAAGTTAAATGAATCAGTTGATGGAATGAGATATTTCATGATCACTAGAAAGTACGGAAAATGAACTTTTATATCGCTACATCATCATTCATATCTCATAAATAGTTCACAGGCTGCAAACCACTAAAATAGGTCTGATCACTTGTGCTTGCTTGCAAAATAGTTAACCGGTTAAATGTGTGACTGAAAGTGCATGCCTAATCAAACTAATTAAAAAAACGCTCAGTGGTTATGATTATGCTCAAAAGAAGTAGACCTGATAAAGCTTTAAATGCCATCAGACTTGTATTAGGGTCTACCCATAAGCCCAACTTGCCATCCTGAAACATTTTACCGCGCTTGATTGTCGACTAGTAGAGCAGTGCACATGCTTGAGAAATATACGCGTGTGTGTCGCGGTTTACCGGTCAATTACATGCATCCAGATCTTAATTTGGTAGGCAGAGGCTAACAAAAATTTACTTGTTTAATTGCTTAAAACAATATTTATTGATTTATCTTTCGTGTTTCTGGTTTAGTCATGATCGCAGCAGAGAACAGAATCTTTACCGGTAGGAGGAGCTCCAGATGTTTCTTCATATTAGCGACCTCATTTTGGGTTGCGGTCCCGATATACAGGGTTTGCCATTGTAACCGCCATAGTAACTTTATTGACACTATCAATTTCAATGAAATTTTCACACACACACAAGTTACGTGCAAACATGCAGTTTATGTTCATTAAGTTTAAACTGTAAAATGACAAGATTTTCACGAAATATGGACGTCGACATGACGGCCGTCAGTTCATCAATTTCTGCAACCGACACCGATATTCGTCCATCGTATTGTGTCGCATCTCGTCAGTCACTTCGCCGAATGCTGTTATAATCTTGTCATCATCTCCTTCATTTCCTTGATTTCCCTCGGACGAGTACCGTAGACTTTGGACTTTATAAAGCCCACAGGAAAATTTGACCATTTACAGTTTCGTGAAAGAGGTACGGTCGAATTGTTCGATAAGCCCAAACAGTCGCCCATACTGTTGTTTTCTCAGAATGCAATGCGCCAAAGGTCTTCAGTTGCAAAGTCAAGCCGGCTAGCGAAGTCCTCCTCTGAGAGTACCTGAACAATATGCACCTTGTATGGATGCCACGTTAAGCATGTGAGAATCCGAAGGGCCGTTGTACGACTCAATCCTAGAGCCAACGATGAACTGCGCGTCGAATTGTAGGGGACTAGGGATCTTTGCTAAAATGTTCTCCAACTGCTTCGATATCCTCATCACTACTCCGCGTTCTGGTTCGACTATGTGGTGCATTCAAGACGCTTCCAGTGTCCATCGGCGCCGCATATCACTTTCTAAAGGAATCTCCTGACGGAATCGAGTCATGTCGTGCTTTGCAGAAATCGGCATGAAACTTACGCTGTACGAAAACAATGCTCTCCATTCACTACATTCACAAGCGGCACACTTCGCGCGCTGTCTTGTCGCGAACGACATGGTCTTTTGATGGAAATGAAGGATTTCTCGTGATTAAAAGTTTAAAATCTGTAAATTTCTACATGTACAGTAAACACCAATTTTTAATCAATTTAACCATGGATTTAACATAGCGAGGATGTTGTTCCACTCAAATCAGAAAACTGGGCTCTGCACGTAGTCTGCTTTTCAAAAAAAGGCATAATGTTTTCTCATGAACGGAAAGTTAAAAAAAATACAGATATCTATGGGATGCACACTGTCAAACATTTAACAAGTTTGACACAGAAATGATAATTTTTATCACAGATATTCGACCCTTGAAAGCTTTCAGGATTCACCGCTTCAAAATAAAGATTTTGGTAAACAAAATTTGATAAATATGCCTTTGACTACTGCAGTTAGAGTGACAAAGACATACACACAAACTGCAATATGTCCGAATAACGTAAAATACATGTTTGTACTCGCTCGTAACCTGTGCAAAATTTCATGGAAAATGGCAGTGATATAAAAGTTATGAGATATTAGAATCGGCGGTTTTATATGGCCTACCCTGTATATTTGGAGCCACTGGTATACACATAAGTCCCATTGGTTTGGGTGTCCCTCTTGTTAAGATTTACAGTGACATTTTCGACCTCATCACTTAGGTAAACCATTGACTTTTATTTAAAATGTCAACGAAAACTCTTGCTCAGATGTACTGTTTTCATAAATAAGGCAGATTTTTATCGCTAACGAAATTGTGCAAAAGTAAAATGTCTGACGTCACGAAATTGCTCATGTAAAGAAAAACGATCACTCAAATATAGTCTTTCAGCATTCATGCATATTTTTAATAACATATCATACTAAGTTCATAGCTTCTCATATTACGGTCGATTTTGTTACGAAGTTGTATGTTCGCCCGTTAATGAATACAATAATAAATCTTTTGCCGACCCCTGCACATTTAGTGCGAGTTTATACTTGTATGTAGCAATTATAGTCAACACAGTTATGTACACGACTTCGATGCGAGCATCAATAGATTGTTTTATTAAGATTACTTCAACACAAGCGACCCTTAGACAAAACAATACAATCTCCACACAGATATCCTTAACAGAGTCATCTGGAAGCGAAACAATTTTATTTATCATGAATACTCCATCCAGATATTGTTCAAACATATAAACAGGGTATTTTTTAAGTTCTGGGACTGGTGTACATTGCTAAAAAACTGATGTCCATTTAGGATGAAATATTTGTTAATAAATAATGAAAATATTCCTGTATATTTCTTATCTTCGTCTACACGTATAATAGTCTGCTTTCTACTATGTCCACTCTGCTGCGTTTTTCATACCCTACTGATGTCAGTGTGATAATGGTAAACCAAAAACTTTCAAGGTATTTGAGGAAAGATATGTAATTCGCTATATCTTCAAACATAAGTAACTAATTGAGACTTGTGTCGATGTTGAGAGATGCAAACTAGGCTGCTGATGATTCCTGATATTGGATGAAACGGCAGCTATTCAGGTCTGTTCCCATTTTTCAACTGAGGATGCAACTCAATATTCAATTCTTCCATTTACGTGCGTTTCTCTGTCGAGCTTTGATTCGTTTTAAGCCTGAGAAACCACGCTCGGCGTCAGCTGTCGAAAACGGAACGGCAGGGTAATTGCAATCGTTGCCAACTATGAAAGCTCAGGGTATGTCTTCCTGCAAAATTCTTGCCGAGATAACAAATGGCATGCATCCCCTGCGTCTTTGCACTGTCCAAATTTCGATCCCACCATACGCTCCTTTAAGGTGCGTCAACACTTGAAACTTTAGTTTCGAATAACGGGTTTGAATCCATTGCTATTTATCAGAGGAGTCCCGTCAAAACAGATCTATGTTTTATACGCAGTTTATTGCGAGCACTTTCGGACACCACCGGAGTCCATCTTCAGGCGAATGAAATGACAAAATTGGCATAGATGAAAAGAGTTCACAGGGATGAAGTTTATCACAGTATAATGCTATGAAAACGTGATAAGACCAGACTACTTCGACAAAATTAAAACAGTAAGATGATGCGAAATCGAAATAAAAGGTCGGAAGAAAATCAAAGTAACTAGCTGTGAAGATACAAAACAGAAAATAGGGGGCACAAGTTAAGTCAAAAATCCCAGGCCGCACTCAAAGAATGCTTCACTCGATTAGATGAATTGAGACGACGTGACCATAAGGACTCTTTCACAATCCGTTTCTTCCATCTTGGTTCTTTATCAATGACAGTGATACTATGAGTGTCTATATTATGGTTGCAAAAAACTGAGTGTTGGGCCAATTCAGAGCGAGAAACATCTTTGTCTCGAATAGCACGACAATGTTCTTTCCGACGCTGCTCAATGGGGCGAGCAGTCTCACCCACATAGACCCACTCACAATCAGCCTCCTCACATGTAATTTTATACACAGAACCAAGTAAAGTGGCGGGCTCTGGTCTCTTCCTAACAAGAAGGGAACGGAGGGTAGTCCTCGGCTTCATGGTTACTTCCACATCAACTTCTCTCAAAACCGTCGCGATCTTTTCAGACACTCCTCTGATATATGGAATCGGGTGTCTAAAAGTCTTATTCTCACAGTCATTAAGGCTGGATCTCTGTAACCAGCTCCGATTAACTTTTAGACACCCGATTCCATATATCAGAGGAGTGTCTGAAAAGATCGCGACGGTTTTGAGAGAAGTTGATGTGGAAGTAACCATGAAGCCGAGGACTACCCTCCGTTCCCTTCTTGTTAGGAAGAGACCAGAGCCCGCCACTTTACTTGGTTCTGTGTATAAAATTACATGTGAGGAGGCTGATTGTGACTGGGTCTATGTGGGTGAGACTGCTCGCCCCATTGAGCAGCGTCGGAAAGAACATTGTCGTGCTATTCGAGACAAAGATGTTTCTCGCTCTGAATTGGCCCAACACTCAGTTTTTTGCAACCATAATATAGACACTCATAGTATCACTGTCATTGATAGAGAACCAAGATGGAAGAAACGGATTGTGAAAGAGTCCTTATGGTCACGTCGTCTCAATTCATCTAATCGAGTGAAGCATTCTTTGAGTGCGGCCTGGGATTTTTGACTTAACTTGTGCCCCCTATTTTCTATTTTGTATCTTCACAGCTAGTTACTTTGATTTTCTTCCGACCTTTTATTTCGATTTCGCATCATCTTACTGTTTTAATTTTGTCGAAGTAGTCTGGTCTTATCACGTTTTCATAGCATTATACTGTGATAAACTTCATCCCTGTGAACTCTTTTCATCTATGCCAATTTTGTCATTTCATTCGCCTGAAGATGGACTCCGGTGGTGTCCGAAAGTGCTCGCAATAAACTTGAAACTTTATTGCTGACACTTTATTGCTGCCACCTGCAATCAGATTGCAGAGGCCGCTTACACTTGACATTAAAAAGTTGCTGACATTCGAGGAAAAATTGCTACTGACACTTTATCAATCTATGATGAGTAAGAAAATTGCGGGAGATTGCAGGAGCGTTTACACTTGACACTTATTTCTTCACGATGTCATCGAGATATAACCGAGAGCTACGTTTCGGGACTCTCCAACGATCATGCGACTCAACGTCTCCAAGAGAAAATTCAAAGACGAGTTACCGCACTTCCCCCGGTCAGCTCTGTCCTCGGCATTCGAGCTGTATCAAAAATATAAAACGCAGGGAGAAGCTCTAGTTCGGCGAATCACTTGTCTAAGTTGTCCAATAGTTCCGCACAGCAATTGTTGGCCGTGCTGCATACTGACTTCGGTCATCATCCGTCAGTTCACCCAGAATCGCATCATATTGCTCCTAGTTATGTTCCAGTTTGCTTATTATTCCCTTGCCAGACCGCAGCTTTTCAACTTTTTGCTTACGATTTTGTATGGAAGGGTAAATCTGCACGAAAGGTGTTTCTGGAAAGGCAGCGACAATTCATTCACTCGTGTCAAGACGGCATGAAGAAGATACATGTGAAATATACAATTCTTGTTGCGCCATCATTTCAGTAGCCCACCTGCAGTGTGTTGGTGACTTCTTCATCAAAGTACTGTAGCGTAGACCACACTCTTGAAATCTCGTGCATCATGGCGTTGACGACTGCTTCGTGCGACAGCCAGCGAGTCACACAAGCGCGCTGTATCTTCCGACCATCAGAATCACAAACTTTATGAAGTTTTCTACATCTGTTTGGAGAAAGTGCAGCTAATCTCCAGACATGCAGCAACGTCTTCTCAAAGTTCTGGAGGAAGATAGCCTGTTTCACGCAATCACCACACGCTAGGGCAAGACGATGGGCACAGCAGTGTGCAACGGTTACACACTGCTCGTCAACAATGAGTCTTTGGGTTAGCGAGGAGTTCCTTCCAAGCATAGCGGCAGTACCGTCGCCCGCGATCTCAGTGTGCTCTGAAGTGTCCAATTCATAATCTGCGGCTACTGTATTCCGATACTTAAAGAAATTTGGAGCTGTGGTGCTATCAGCGTCAATGGCGCGAAAATCCAGGAAAAGGCACTCTATGGAACCATCTTTGCCGTAGGAACTATTGTTATATACTGCATTTTCGTGAATATCTCTGCAGTTTCGTCAACCATTGATGACCAGTAATTGCTAGTTTTGAAATCGGTGATAATCTCGTCGGTTGGAAGCTCACTGATGAGGAATAAAAATTCAGAAACAGTCGTTTTATTGGTGTACTGGAGATCTGCGAGGCAGAGATTGTTACTGACTTGGTTGATTACGTTTTGAAGAGCTGGTAGCTTACATGTACAATTCGAAATCTCTTCTTTGACGGGGAAATAAGTCAGATGGACACACTCAGCGACTGTTGTAGCTTTCTGGGTTTGACGATAAACATGTATTTGATAGATCTGGGAATCCGATTGGTCGCGTAATGCATTTTTTGAGTCTAGATGCATAACGGAATTCAAATGATTTACAAGTCTAACTTTGCGGCCAACATAACCGCGGGTAAACGGCTATACTGCGATACCTCTCTTCCTCTAGCTTTGGCTTTGGCATCGCAACAGTTCATGGGCAATACTTTAGACGTTTTGCAGTCGTGCCAATCCCCCGTCCCCGAAATATGCTGTTCCGTGAATTGCATGTGATTCGGGGCAAAATACTTTAGAAGTTCAGCAGGCAGGTCAACCCACCCCTCCCCCAAAAAAATGTTGTTCCGTGAATTCCATGTGATTTGGAGCAATACTTCAGAAGTTTTGCAGTCGGGTCAATTATTCATTTTTCGAGACTGACATCTCGAAAAAATCATAATGGAACGAATAGCATTCTACGTCATGCAACGAGAACAGCTAGCAAGTAATCTGAACAGTCAGCCATTGACACGGCGACGTTCAGATGTGCGAGTTTGAGGCATAGACATGATAAACTAGTTTGTCGTTACTCGATTCAGGAAGATTACCGATAATAGACGTACCGATAATCCCCAATCCGGTACTTCACTGAACGTAATTAGTTCATCGTGGCCTGAACATCAGTCGATTACTACCGGAATTCTAAATTTGGCTTCAACCAACAGCATAAGAAGCAAGTGCGACATGGCATTCCAAATTATCCCCAGTTCCCAATTGAAAGTATATCATCTTCATTGGCAAATGACAAGCTTGAGTTTTCGACCATCAATCTTAAACTGTCTTAACTGAAATTTTCACGTATAGTTTGCTTGTGCCTTGCAGTCATCTAATGTACGTCAACTCTACGATAATTTAGAGTTTAAAATACCGGTAGTACAGGCCATCACTAAAGAAAGACTGGTGTACACGATGAGACTAGAGTACAATCTGTTCACCAGCACGTCTCATTGCAAATACGTAGCACTGCAGCAGTTCACGCAGCAAGTCTTAAAAAAAGCACTGCAAATACGTATACATGTTTACCTGGTAGCTTCAACTAAGATTCGAAGAAAGCAAATAGAAAAAGTGGGTTTGATAATGAACGCATAGAAGATAAAACTATGTTGTCTCTTGGCCTCGTCTGTTCTGTACGGTGAGATACAGCAGTACTGTACAAGCATCGGCTAACCGTCGATAGATAAAACGTCAGAATGCAATTCATCGGTACACAAGCACTATCGCAGCAAGCTTCATGACTGGAAACAAAAGAAAATACACGAAAGTCTGCCATACTGCAAAGTAAATAAAAGTAATATACAATAACTGAAACTTCTGTACAAAATATTATAGCTGTGCTTGTACATGAAATCTTAGAACAAAAGAACAGAAGTTGAAAGTCGAAAGGAAGTGGAAGTTAGCACAGTTTCAACAAAAATATCCTCTCCTTTTGTACACATAGATCCGGGAGTGAGAGTCTGATGATGACACTTTCTGTGATAGCCAGCTCCAGAGATGTTCTTGCTATTCTTGCTACCTGGAAGCCTTGATGTTCCTGTTCTAGCACTGTCAACCGGTGCTCACAATTGCTCAAATGACGGGTGCTCACTCTTCTCTCCGTAGTATGGTAAACGGGGGAAAAACGTCTTGGCTGCCATTGGAATTTTTCTTTTATTGGCCAGAACTTCTCAATAAACCACTTTGAATTGTCATTGTTCTGAAGAGACTGGAACAGAAACTTCTCTATCTTTTGATCCGTCCCGGTTTGTTCTGCTTAATTTTGATTGGTAGAGTGTTTCATTGTTGTTGTTATCTGCCATTGTCAATATCTTTGTGCCTTCGTGAGTCAAAGTCCTGTGCATATTCTGTCCAAATATCTGATGCAGCTTCATTCCGCATGTAAATTCACTAAGAGAAGCGACGTGGCCATGAGAAATGACATTTCTTTTTATTTCAATATTGTACAGATGGGTGCAAACTGAACGGTTTAGGAAAAGTCAGAATTAACAAATTCATATTCACATGACGCAAGCTATACAATACATAAATTACGATTATACACTTGCAAAAGAAAGAAGTTTTTTATTGACACCTAATAATTTTCTAATGATTTCTAACACCGCTCCTCCTTGATCAAAGGGATGCCACTGATGTTGAACACAGTTCTGTCGATTGTAGTTCAACCATTGCTTTGTTCGAGGATATAGCTCAACGAAGATCTCAATTTCATGCTTCGCTTCCTTCTTTGATCATTATGAATTTTCATTGAATTGCAAGGAGACTGGCAAAGTGCTCTACCATGTCAATCCTATTCCAGTGTTCCGCACAAGATGCTTCACCATGTGTGAAGGACACTATTCAGATATCCCAGCAACCCAAAGTGACTTACAACTTTTCTTGTCCCTGCGGTGCAAGGTATAGTGGGAGAACGTAGCGGTGACTTTCTCTTCGAAGAGCAGAGCATCTTCCCAAGTGGCTCTATAAAGGTCCCACCAGACCGAGATCCAAGCAATCACCCGTCATTTGAGAAATTGTGAGCACCGGTCGACAGTGCTAGAACAGGAACATCAAGGCTTCCAGGTAGCAAGAATAGCAAGAACATCTCTGGAGCTGGCTATCACAGAAAGTGTCATCATCAGACTCTCACTCCCGGATCTATGTGTACAAAAGGAGAGGATATTTTTGTTGAAACTGTGCTAACTTCCACTTCCTTTCGACTTTCAACTTCTGTTCTTTTGTTCTAAGATTTCATGTACAAGCACAGCTATAATATTTTGTACAGAAGTTTCAGTTATTGTATATTACTTTTATTTACTTTGCAGTATGGCAGACTTTCGTGTATTTTCTTTTGTTTCCAGTCATGAAGCTTGCTGCGATAGTGCTTGTGTACCGATGAATTGTATTCTGACGTTTTATCTATCGACGGTTAGCCGATGCTTGTACAGTACTGTTGTATCTCACCGTACAGAACAGACGAGGCCATGAGACAACATAGCTTTATCTTCTATGCGCTCATTATCAAACCCACTTTTTCTATTTGCTTTCTTCGAATCTTAGTTGAAGCTACCAGGTAAACATATATACGTATTTGCAGTGCTTTTTTTAAGATTTGCTGCGTGAACTGCTGCAGTGCTACGTATTTGCAATGAGACGTGCTGGTGAACAGATTGTACTCTGGTCTCATCGTGTACACCAGTCTTTCTTTAGTGATGGCCTGTACTACCGGTATTTTAAACTTTAAATTATCGTAGAGTTGACGTACATTAGATGACTGCAAGGCACAAGCAAACTATACGTGAAAATTTCAGTTAAGACAGTTTAAGATTGATGGTCGAAAACTCAAGCTTGTCATTTGCCAATGAAGATGATATACTTTCAATTGGGAACTGGAGATAATTTGGAATGCCATGTCGCACTTGCTTCTTATGCTGTTGGTTTATCTTCTATGCGTTCATATACAAAGTGGCACCAATGCGAAATTTATTCAACGGTTTGATAGTTGTCATATTGATAGTAGTTGAAATCAAGAAATTATGCTCATCGAACTTAGTGGTAAAAAATCACAAAATGGTCGTCTCGGACTATTTAGGGGCTAATTGGCTATTTCGCTAAAATTTAAGGGCGAAATCCAGGATAAAAAAGGACCGAGCAAAGCGATAACTGATGCAATTCATCAGCCTGCTCAGTCACTCTAAATATTGTGAGCTATTTAGGCCTTTCCACCTTTCTGAGACATAGTGACAAACCGCTGTCGTAGGGTCTATGATTGGCAGGGAATTTATAGCGCACAGTGTTCAAAAATTGAAAATCTTTCTGTGCACGAGTATATGCCTCAATTCCATAATGGAAGCCAAATGAAGTTGGTGAATACTTTATATTCAGTTTGAATATTTCCTATTAGACTGCTTAATATTTGAGGAACACAAACATAAATAATCGAATAGACGAATATAAGTCGTGAAAAAAATGAATCCTTGAATTTTGAATTCGCGCCCTTTCATGACTAGGACTACTTCAATTGACTTCAATTGACTAGATATAGCATTAGATATGAAATTCGCATTGAAAACCTAAAATTCGGATGGCTCTTAAAATTTTTAAGTTTTAACTTAAAAAATGTGCACTTAAAAGGAAAGGATGTAATCATTTTCAAGGTTTGGTACTATTACTCATTTAATGGGGCTTACACTTACTAACATGCATTTCTTATCAAATGACTTTTCAAATGACATTCTTCCATTTACTCATCGTTGATTGTTTTCCTTAAACCCTTTACTTTGATCAGAAAAACCAAAGCAAAAGTTAAAGGATACAAACGCAAAATAAAAGTATCTCAAAAGAACATTTAAGGAAAATTAGGATGATGCAAAAATGAAGACAGAATTTTTTGAGCCAAGTATGTTTAGTTGACTTAATATTCATAGTAGATGCACAAATCTAACTAATTATAGCTAATCTAACCAACATGTTCTAATACATTATAGCTATCGATGATATTACAAACATTGATTGAGTGGGTAAAGCCTGTAGTGAAGACGTTTGTCCGCTCTACATTCAGGAGCTACTTCCTGTAACGCTCACTGATCGGATTCAGCAGCCGTCTTGCTAAATGACTACGGAAGCATGTCATTGCGTTGAAACTTACGAGGATTTTAGACTATTTAAGCAACCTCTGCTTGTAGTCGTAGATTCAAAATTAATTGCGCCGATAGGTTGTGCCTGAGTCAATTAGATCCAGAATTCCTCATTGCTTTGGGAACATTAGGGCTTAAGTAGAGTTGAATTTCAAATATGCACTGATGTAACGCGCTAACGAAATTATTTTGCTCTACAACGTGTACAGTTGCACTATCAATTGCATATTCTGACAACGTTCTATATTTTAATGCATAAATTCATCACTTTTACAGGATCTCTTGAGTTCCATCATCGTTGCCCGAGAAGGATTTGCAGACATGGCTGTCTCGAATGCCATAGGCTCCAATGTGTTTGATATCAATCTTGGCTTAGGTCTCCCGTTTCTTATCCGTATTATCAGCAACCTCGGGCATCCATACAGCGTGTTCAATCAGCGTGAAAGAGTAAGTTCAGTGCTTTCTGACGGAGAATTCGCATTACTTACACATCCTAATATGTGCATTTTATTGGCAGCTTATTGTTTTTGAGTTCATATTATGATATTCATTGTTTTCGAAGAATTCCGCTTTGAAACACGATTCCGATAAATCTTAAGATGTCAACACAGATCTCAAGAGAGATAAAAACACATCGAAAATATGAAAAATGTGAACCGAATGGGAAATAGACTCTAGTTCGAGTCTAGGATATCATGTAAGACTGATGATCAAAATGATATTTACATGTAAATGATCAAAACTCTTTCCGTCTGCTTTACATGCAAATGGAAAATATATGAAAAGAATTTATCAACACCATTGAGGATCCTGTGTTTTAAAAATATTTGGTATATAGATGATATTGGGTACTTGATGCAATCATATATAAAGAATAAAGATATTAAACTTTTTATATCACGAGTAGCAAAATGAGTGGGAAACATCTCCACAAGCCGGCAATTCAATCGAAGGATCAAATACAGTGCTACAAATTGTTTGATCACAGTAAGGCGAACTGTTTACAGCCTTCTGTGTTTGAATGCAATCGTCTACTTTGGTAAACGAGCAATTAATTGATTGACTCGACGAACAAGGTGTGTGGGTTACCCACTCAGTTAATGACAAGCATGATTTTATGTTGTTGTCTGTGTTAAGATGTTTATGCAAACGTGCAAAAACGTCGAGATAACTCAAAGAGAGACATAGTACTGTGTAGACTGTTATGATTTTTGTTGACAACGAATTTAAGTAGAAGTGAGGATCTCCACTGCGGATATAGCAAAGAACAAATAAATATTTTAATGACACTCTTAACATAGCGCTGATATTTATAAATATGAATAAATACATGCTGTTGAAGATCATCATAGAAAAGATGACTTTATGTAATCCAATATAAGTTTAAGATTTAGGATTTGTAATTGCACATGTATCATTTCTTCAACGGTGGAACACTTGAGAATATTCGAGTAAGCTTAAATTTGGCTGGTTATTGACATAAGCTGACCTTTTCTTCTTCCTCAAATATATTTCCTCTTCATCCTTTGTGTTTTTCTTATAAATGATACCTTTCATGCATATGTTCCCCTCCATCTTCAGGCTGTGATTTATAAAACATGGTAACTAAGCAGCGGGCAGCATTCAACAGCCACTGTTCATAGCTCTTACTATGAAAGTTTTATGCTGTGATTTGTCTTTTAAATACAGATGGCAGATTTCATCTAATAATTAACCTTTTTTCTTTCTCACATATTAGCAAAAAAACTTTTACCGAATTATTACACATCTTCATTACTACGACTTTCCCAGGGTTCCAAGCGCTATTACCGATGAAAAATAAAGGAAAAAGAGGGAAAAGTTGACAAAAATGAGGAAGAATAAAGGAAATGTTATTTCAACCGTGCAATGTTCACGGTGGTCCCAAACACATGTTTTATGAAAAAAATTGTACAAGAAAGCTATGATGTTTTTTACATTTGTTCAGGTCTACTTTATCAAAATATATAAATATTTAAATGTTTCACCGTGCTATTCATGAAATATTCAAAATTTGAATTTTTTTGAATTTTTGAGACATACTACTTATTTAATTTTCAAAAAATCTCTCGAACAAAAAAATGTACTGAACTTCTATGAACATGACTAAATTATATAAGCTATAGTGAGCATTTGGTTAAAAATTTAGAGGATTTCATCGAGCTATTGCAGAGAAAAGCACTTTAGAACATTAACTGATCAGAATTTTTATTTTCATTTTTGACATATTTTTATTATTCCTAACTGACGCATAATTGCACTAACTCAGTGACGGAACTTTTCATCAGTGTGAACCTCAAGGAATCATAAGATATCATTTAATTTTTTAAATTGAGCTATCGCATCCCGATTTGCTTCAATGTTCTGTCATTCGTTATGTAGCCTTGTCATACGTACCATGTATCAATAATTCTATTTACTTCTAGTTGCAAATTCATGTATTACTCCATCGGCCACACTTCAGTTTCATGTTATGGATTCGATATGCTGAAGGTATTTTTGTGGCAGTTACTTTACTCACATCTAATCGAATTTTTAAATCATACAAGTCTTCAGGGAAGGCTGTCGAATATTATACTCGTTTTTTGAAGTACAACAAGTAATTTATCACTTAGACTTCATAATGATAAATAACAATCAATACAAAAACGTTTTGAAGACAAGTAAAAACAAAATAGCCTGCAAAAAACGTTTTACTTAATAACAAATTCCGTCACACCTGCCGAACATAAGGGCAAATACGTCTGGTAGTCTACATGTATGAGTAAGAAGTCTCTGATCATATATGTTTGCTATTGAACTCAACAATGGTGTCAAATAAAGCTTTGGAATAACTTGGATGAGAAGTGAAGTTGATTTTTCGTTTTGACCAAAACATCTTAAAAACAGAATGAACAGATTCTGACGCTTGTTCAGAAAACATAGATAATAAGCCGTACTTGCGGCAAAATTGTGGTACATGAGTAATCAAAATGTGGACTTTCGGGGTTACATTGATATCAAGACTCCGGTATGAGTCAGCAAACTTTGCAATATCATCGTCATATGTGTCAGAAAGTACAGTGCCGAAGCAGGACTGCACGACAGCATTCAATTCGCGGAACACATCAACATAACGAAGAACATACAATGGGCAAAATTGTGCCAAAATATCAACATTTTTCAGCAGCTTATTACAGTCTCCATCTATAAACTCACCATCATGATACCCGCATTGTACTACTCCAACTCTCTTGGGCCATTCTTCGGACATAGGCCAGATTTTCTGCATCTCGCGAAAGATGTGATTAAAAGGTCCCATCAGTAAATGCAGTTCAGGTGGAGGTATCAAATCAATGATATATTCACTGCAGAAACTTTTAATAAGAGGCGAATTTACGCAATTTTTGAAATTTTTGGCGTCAGAAAATTTTGATCCACTTTTCTTCCAATTTTCATAGTTCAACTTTATATTGCTAAGTGTTCTCAGCTTTGAAGACTCCCATACGCCATTGGTTGTTTCACAGTAACAGCACGGATGTGTGGCGCCATGGGATTGAATGCCGCAAAGAATATTAGCTACTTTGAGGTCCGTAGCCAAGACAAAGTCAACTCCGTGTGGAAGTAGAGAAATTTCATCTAAACAACTTTCGATGTTGATAAAAGACTTGCATGTTAGGAACAATACAAAGAATGAATAGGCCTTTAACGCCAGAGTCAGCGGCCTTCGAGGCTGCAGCAGCAGTAGAAGGTACCTTTGAAACGAGATTGAGGCATATCTTAAAAAACCTTGGCCGCCATCGATTCCGATTTTGATGAGGGTATCTTCGACACTGTAATTTCGTTCTCTCATGATGTAATCAACGAAAGACTGGAAATCATTCACAACGATGGATGGTCGAGTTACTGGAGTATATTTCGATGGATCTGACGTCGACTTTTCGTACAAGGTAATGCTCCGCTCCGGAAAGAAGGGCTGTAATCGTCTGGAAATGTCAGATAAATTGTCTCTTAATTGTGGCTCAACACATTTTCGTCCAATATTAGATCTCACAAACTTGGCCACAGATTTCACTTGATTCAAAGACAAGTTAGTTTCCATCTGCAGATTACTGAAGCCTTCAGCAGTCAATTGTTGATGGTGCGGCTTTTGATCACAGCTGATTGCAACCTGGAGTGGTCTACCTCTTGAGGACATGAGAGAAACAGATTTTGATGCCCTAGCTGGTGACTCAGACAGTCGCTGTCGTATAATGGTTGAACAAAGTTGGTCCCGCTGTGAACTGCCCAGGTTCTTGATGGCATTCTGAATCGCCGTTTCAGTTGTGCATGTATGGTTCTTTCCTTTTCCAATTATAGAAAAACATCTTGAGCACAATAACTGCGGCTCAGGAGCAGAAGACACAGAAGAGTCGAGATCTGGATTTCTTGGTCGTCCAACGGTGATTTCGGCAGGCTTATCACGAACAGATGGACACACGCTAGACAAGGAATACTTTCCAATATTACAAATAGCACATGAACCATTCTCACATGATGCTGAACGTGTTATTGATCGATGGTATTTTTGAAAGTCTTGTATGTTGATTTTGCGGCGATAAATACCTCTTTTGTATTCATACAAAATCGTTTTGTCCGTCTGACAAAGACCACATGGCAGCCGTTCGTCTTGTGGATCAAAGTTCTGTAGAACAAATGACCTTATTGTGGCCAACAGATTTTCTGTGATTTTTTCTGTTGCTTTTCGTCCACAAACTGTGCAGACTGTCTTTCTGCATTCTTCTTGACTTTTGCGCTGTTGACGGTGCGACATTTCGATGCAACAGTGAATGTTTGGAAATGCGCCTTAAATGTATTGTTCGCATTCAATGAATAGTGACACGGACATGATTTGACGCATTTAACGAATGTTTACCGATTGAGGTTGAATTGAATTCACAACAAAGGATCTACACAATAATTGATCAGCTTGAGAATGAAGTAAAATTGCTACATAGAAATCTACACACCTAATGACTAAACCCTGTGGGAATCGAATCATGCGAACAGTCATGCCGGTACTGAAATTATTTACTAGAAATCTACATGCTATGCGTCAACCTTATTATCTGCAGCGAACACTGAGATGTCTTTCGATCAACTGTAAATGATGTGAAACTGTAACTAATTTGTGATAATGTGAAAACGATCAGTGAATAGAGAACACAAAAGAGCTGACAAAGCCCATGCCATTTGTATACCCAGCAATGCGATGCGAATAATAAAATAACGCTTATGATTCCTTGAGGTTCACACTGATGAAAAGTTCCGTCACTGAGTTAGTGCAATTATGCGTCAGTTAGGAATAATAAAAATATGTCAAAAATGAAAATAAAAATTCTGATCAGTTAATGTTCTAAGGTGCTTTTCTCTGCAATAGCTCGATGAAATCCTCTAAATTTTTAACCAAATGCTCACTATAGCTTATATAATTTAGTCATGTTCATAGAAGTTCAGTACATTTTTTTGTTCGAGAGATTTTTTGAAAATTAAATAAGTAGTATGTCTCAAAAATTCAAAAAAATTCAAATTTTGAATATTTCATGAATAGCACGGTGAAACATTTAAATATTTATATATTTTGATAAAGTAGACCTGAACAAATGTAAAAAACATCATAGCTTTCTTGTACAATTTTTTTCATAAAACATGTGTTTGGGACCACCGTGCGTTGTGTACATAACATGTACATTACTTGAATAAATAAAGCCATCGCGGGTTGAAACTTCTATTAATACCTCTTGACTTATCACATTGATTTACCTGATCAAACTGTACATTTTATTTCGCATGTTACGCATGCTGTATTTAATGTGTCTGACGTAAGGGATATTTATGATTTCGTTATTCATGTGAAATGAGAAGCCCGGGTCCGAGCTTAAAGTGATCAGGCCAAGGAGTTTTGGAAACATGACCAGGCTGAGCAGGGGCAGGGTAGCCGATTTGTGAGATAATTTTCCATCACGTACTCTTAAACTTCACATTTCTTTTATGCTGTGTTGATGCACAACATAGCTGAATTTGTTCGATTTGCAATCAAGTCTATCATAACGAACGCTCAAATCATTAGACAAACGCTGATGTCACGGCTAGGAAATGAATTTCTCGGACACTCACGGATAATCTTCAACCTAGGAATGATTCTAACAAGGGATTCAAAGACCAGTACGCTTTGCACAGAGCAAGTCATGAAAACGATTTTTGCCAGGTATAACATACGCTGATGTATTTTATTGTCGGAAAAATTATTGATAACATTTCCTTTACGGGCATAAGTAGTAATTGCTGCTTGAAAAGCAAGCACGCGTTTCCATATTTCGAATTATGAATACGAAAAGTGACATGCATTGACTACATTGAATCTTGAATATGATGAATCCAGGTTTTGAAAATAAAAGACTGCATCGGTCGTGGGTAGAAAGCTCCGGCCCATTTCCCACCCAGGTCGCTAGTACCGATTGAGTGGTTTCGCAAAATTTGGGGATTGGCACCTGAGTATAGTTGGCTACTCTGAGTATCCAAGATGATCAAACTTAACTTGACGACTGGTAACAGATATCGCAATTCACCCAAGAAAAAAAACGGAAAATCAGGAGAAACCGGAATGTGAATGCATGAATTTGAAATATTTATATTAGACTAATTCGGTAAAAACCGAGAAATCCGGAAAAACGGAAAATTGCGATCCCTGACTGGAAGTCAACTGCACGAATTCAAGTGCATTGCAACTGCAAGTCTCGTGACCATGTCTGTCAGAGGGTCAGTATTCTACCGTCAATTTCTCCTAGAGTTGTGATGGGATTCATTGTCTGTTCAGGAGTTGGTGAAGATACCAGCCATATTGCCTCACCACACTACACTGCGAAGTGATATCCCGTTCAATCGGTGACCATACTTATTGAACGCGTTAGTTGGTTTCATGCCATTTCCACTGGCATGCTGAGGGATATTGCCGCAGTTCGGTGGGTTTCACTGGAACTATGGCTCTATATAAAGGATTAGTAAATGCTGTCAGAAAAGAAGACGGAAAATTCATAACACATTCTCACACGCGTCTGTGATCTATTAAATTAATGTGAATGACTATTCCATAACTATGGTAATGTAATAAGACAATGTGAGATTTAGAGATCTTCAAGACCGAACATTAACCATTACAAGCAAATTTGATTGCTCAATCCATGTCTTCCCTAAAATTGTTGATTTCACGTGATTTTTCAATAAAAATAATGGCTGAGGGTTGCAACAGATGCTATACTTGAAATCAATATTTTCGAAAATTGAAATACTGAAAGCTGTAATATGGCAAATTAATGGTTTACAAATTTCAAAATCCAGTGAATTAATCAAACCCCATAACACCAAGCACTCCAATCACGCAGTCAAACAAATACACAAATATGAAACGCTGATCCAAGCGGCTAGCTATAAGAAGCCTGATGGTAATATAATAACCTTAAGTAGCAAGAAACTGCAAGGACAGGCGAGGTGCAAAAAAATACTGAAAAGACGGAAATTCACGAACCCTCTTGTCTATCGGATAGCTAGCTGTTCATGAAAATCGGGTTCCAATATTCATAAAAATGATAGATATTGAGATATTAAACGAGAAAATAGTGAATGTTACTCTCACGATCCACTTACATGAAACCTTTATTGTTTCAAATGAAAACCATATTGTCACATTGGCCCACCACTGATATAGATTCTTTCTTTTTATGTTCTAAATACCGTCGATCTTGGTTCTTGGCATGGCCTCTGCGTTTACTATACTGAGCCATGATATGAATTCAAATAATCTTGCAATTTTATCAACCCTGATGATTGGATATGGATTCATCCCGGAATACATCGGTTAAGATATAATAAGACATACCGGTATACGGATATTTTCAAATTATTGGCCCGTCCCAATCTACAAATAAAATAAGGTCAGGCCAAGGCCTATTTACAAATATGTTCATTTACATTACATGCATTTTAATGGTCCGATCTGTGTAGCAGATTGGAGTCACAGTAGAGTTTGGCTCCCGTAAATTTTGTAAGTTGCACGATTACATACTTAAGTCATCTGACGATGGCCACCGTCACTAGTCGTAAGCGCTAGCGAAATAAACATCGAATTAGAGAGCCTCATGTGTCTCGAGGGTAAATGAGGTTTTTCTTTATTAAGTAATTGAATAATCATTTTGAAGTAATTGAACATTGCAATAATTATCAAAGACGCAAGCAAGGAGAATCGTTTGGATTAGAAAGTTAGATGCTATCAGCCACACGGCATGAACAGTTCGATGCTTTTTTATTTCGTTTTAGACTTAACCATTCATTCAGTAATTGCGTCTTTAGATAATTGTAAACATAATCGCAACTAAAGCTCTGCACAAACAAACATGAGCAACTAGACACAAAAATATACAGGCATTCTATATTACATTTTTGAGAATGTTGGACATTTAAGGGCACTTAAGTGATTGATTAACGATATCATGTATAGTTAACGTAAAATACTCCCTCTTCACCGAGATCCATACAATTGCAATCAATTAGTACTTCCAAAAGACCAATCTCGGGACGAATTTTTATTAAAGTTGCGAGCTTCCGAGCGCTTCGCTCGTCTTCAGACAGGCAGAGGTAAAAGTGAAATCAGATGGCAGCGCCATTCAATCACATTGCCAAGAGTAAAATTCACTTCAGGGACGTCAGGGATATTCGGCTCAGGTCGGCAATCAGTGAGCATTGTCATACAGCGAATCGCAGGCCAAACTTTCAAAGCTTTCGAGTTATTGATGTCGAGCAAAACTGGAAGAGGAGAATCATCAAAGAAGGCCTTCACATTTTGACCAATGAAACATTCAATCGTGATAAGGGATATTTGGTGGATCAAAGATGGAAGTCTATCCTACAGTAACTACTTCATCAGTATTAAACTTTCTTGCTTCCGTAACCTTTACTTATTTATCACTTAATTCTAATGCTACTATTCAGTTTGATAGTAGTATGCATAACATAGAATTTTTGTATAGAGCACTTGAGTAATGTCTTTGTGTCAACTATTATATCATGTAGTCGAAGTGAATTTTACTCTTGGCAATGTGATTGAATGGCGCTGCCCTCTGATTTCACTTTTACCTCTGCCTGCCTGAAGACGAGCGAAGCGCTCGGAAGCTCGCAACTTTAATAAAAATTCGTCCCGAGATTGGTCTTTTGGAAGTACTAATTGATTGCTATAGTTAACGTTGTTTTAGTTTTCTTTGTCGTAACAATTTATGATAACCATCTGACCAATACAAGCATTCGGTGCGATATTTTATTTCATCTTTACTACCTATGTAAAAATAACATTCATCTATTTGTAGCACTATCCAAAGATGAAAGAGTTTTTATTGAATGCATGCAATGTTTTTTACCATTAGCAGATTATGTGAATATTCATCGGGCGATGTACTTACTAACCAATGCTTAAAATTTTACTTGCATTTCGCCTAAGAAGCAGGCGAATCAGACCTGCTGATGATTCTTGACATTGGATGAAATAATCTGCAATTTAGAACCGCCATTGACCTTTTTATGTGATAGTAACGAAATAGTAAAGAAAAGTAGACTACATTCACTTTCAAGATGCTGGGAATGTATGAGTTTCGAGTTTTCTTTAGTAATGAAACTTTGATACTACCAGGACAAGCACTTTTCAAAAAAAATCAAGTACTTTTTTTACCTCTAAAATCACGTACTTTAGGGGTAAAATCAGGTATTTAAGCTCTAAAATCACGTACTTTAGGGGTAAAATTACTACTTATATTTTCAGAAAATAAAGATCATTTGACCCCTAAGATCGCTACTTCTTCAACAATATTAGTGAAATTTCATCAGTTTATCCGATACTTCGCGTACATATAAAAATATTTGCTTAAAAATGGAAGATGAAAATGAAAAACCAAAAGTACCATCGGTTCCTTTATATCCGATATTGGAACAACAACAAACTGCATCTTCGTCTGATCTTTCATTATCATATGAAATGGATAAAGCAAAACACAAAGATAGTTCTCTTAAAAGATAACAGAACTTTACTACTTCTTTACTATGAGTAGTTTGAGTAGTTTTGAATTTATTCCACATTGAACAGAAGATTAATTGTCTCTTGGAAAGATACAATTTCTTAACGGTAACTATAATACAGATTAAATTGATTACTTCTTTACTATGAGTAGTTACCAATTATGAAATTAAATTGTACGACAATTCTGCAGAATTTGATGTTTGATTTAACAATAAAAGAAGCTCTTCAAGAGTTTTTCGTTTTCCTCCGAAGCGCAGATATGATTCAATGATTGCATAGTTTGTTTTAAAAAACGTCACACTTTCAGAGGAATATGAAATAAATGGATACCGCAGGTAAAGTCGATAGAATTTTTGTAAGAAGACACAGTAACTTCTAGAATATCCCAGATTCTGGCAACAGATGCTTTGAGAACCTCGCAGCAATGTCAATGCTCGTCCTTTAAGTATTGTCAGTTGAATAATTGAGTTTCCCTTGTAGTGTTTGAAGTTGTCCAGCGTCTTTATATAGTTCTCAAAATCACCAATGTTGAGGTTTTTTTCCATTTCTTCTTGAAAATTAAAGGTACCATCTCCACTGTCACTTAAAGAGTTTTCAAACTGTTCAATAACGCGATATTCGCGGAATACTTTATCACCGTTAACTCTGTCTTTGTCGGATGAAATAAATTTTCTTTTGAATTCTAAAACGTCTTGACAAACAATCTTCTCTTCTTCTTTTGAAATGGCGTCGATAATATTAGACGATAAAGTCTCGTAGGCTTTTTCGCGAATAGTTGCATGAGTGCTCGTTTCTGCCATATTCCACACAGCAAACGTTATAAGACTACATTGTAGTAAGCGTTGAGATGAGGCGATAGAATGAGAAATGATGGAATTGATAAACCGCTGCTCACTAATGGCAGGAAGACGGAAGAATGAAAATTGTTACTGATCCTAATGGCAACCGCTGCTCACTAATGGCAACAGTTGCGCCTCTTGTCACAGACAATAGCGTCATGCATAATGTGAGTAACTTATTCTGTTGTCATGGAACAGTTACAATTTCAATGATGTCATGGCGGCAAATAATTCTTTTGAAAAATTTCTGAAATAGAATTTATCTCACGCAAAATGAATAGAGACAAAAATAAACCTTGTGATATTCCAGATTCATCTAACTTAGTAGTATCGCATTTAGAATATTTTGCAATGTAAATAATTTTTTCTTTTGTTCTCGAGTCTACTCACTGCCACTGTTTTCCTTTTTGTCTGTGTATGTTCTCACATAAAGACAACGGCGTTTTCAGTTAGTAGAATTTATTTTATTAAAAATGAATGGTGTAAACCCGAAAGCTACACGTCACCTATCCGTGGGAGTGAGTAACATTAAAGACTTCCTAAAAACATACGGCAAACAAACAACTACGAATTTCGACCTAAAGAAAATCGCTAATCAATTAGGAATAATAAATTTCCACGTGTTAATAAGAGATGAATTACAATTGATAAAAGATGTGCGAAGCACTAGCTCTGCTAATATATCTCAAGTGAATTATTAACAAATCTTCACACGTCAGATCAAAAAGGTATCCATTGGTCTGCAGGCGTTAAAAATCATAAACAGAATTTTTATTTTGACTCATATGGATTGCCATCTACAACAGAAGTAAAAGAAATACTGGGAAATGGAATGTATAGTACTTTTCAAGTATAGAAACCTGGAACAACTTACTGCGGTCAGTTATGTCTTTACGTTTTGTACAAATTGCAAAAAGGAGTGCCATTTCTAGATATTATGTTAGAATTGAATAAAACTTAAAGTTCAGTTTTTTGTAATTCATTTTCATAGAATCTACCTTTTGTTTCTTCATTATCTAAATCTTTTATTTCATAAGTAATCGGATAAGTTTGATTTATTTTATAAACTTCAAATATTTCTTTACTCCAATAACCAACAGAACCTTTCTCGAATTTATTTTTATACTTGAATATTCTCACTCTATCTCCAATCTTAAATTTCGGCTTACGTTTCTTTAAATTTGTATTACTTGCATTTCCATAATTATTTTCAAATATCTTCTTTCTTATTAAATCTGGATCGTTAGAAGCACTCTTTGGAGTTTCTTCAATACTTGAATGAATTTTATTGTTATAATCATCAACAATTCCTGGTAATATTTTTAACTATTTCTGATTACCTTGTTCTGTAAATTTCCTAAACAATTTACTTTTTAACGTTCTATTAAACCTTTATATTACTACGGCTTTTCCAGCATTTTCTGTGGAATAAACAGTTTCAAATAGTGGTTTAACATTTCTATTATAAAATTCAGATCCTTTATCAACAAACAATTTCCTCGGTTTTCTATTACTTTCCTTGAATATTTCTTCAAATGCATATTTAACTGATAAACCACTATTATTTTTTAATGGTCTCACCCAAGCGTATCTAGTATATAAATCTATAAAGGTCAATGCGTACTTAAAGCCTCTTTCATTCGGTATATTGATTAGATCTGCACTCGAGATATCATCTTCATTAAATACTTTTACTTTCAATAGATATTTAGGTTTTCTATATTCCTTATGAATTTTAGACGCATAAGTTTCATTTGTTGACGGATCAATCAATGCCCTGACCAAAAAGCATTTTTGCTTGTAAAGCTTTTTTAACAAACATTCTTTCAATTCTTTCTCTAAAGGAAGGATTCTGAATACTATCTAATTCTTGAATCATTTTCTTATCTGCTTCATGTCGAGAACTTAGGTTATGATTTCGATAAGCTAGATCGTGTCTATAAGCTGCTGCATCAACTCTGTTTATTGGTTCACTATTTTCTCTAGGTGTGTTATCATCGTTTAATCTTAAATCTAATCTTGTACCGGGACCAGCAAAATTATCTCCAGGTAAATGTTTCTCTTTCGAATATTTACTCCAAATATAACCAGGAAAGTTTTCTAATGCTTTTTGTATATCGTTACCTTCGTAACGCTAATAACCGGAAGTTGTATCAACACCGGTGTGCTGACAATTTGAAGTTTTATGTACTTTTAAGAGATAATCCATTAGATCTAGATTTGAAATTCTTAAGTTATTCAAATTCAAGGAATTCACTTCGCTCATTTTTAAAGATTAAATATTAACGCACCATACTAGGACTTAAATATATATTCCAGAACCATCTCTAGTTTATTTTATTTCAATTAAATCATCAATATTATGTAGTACATTTTTAAGAACTCTTTTCCCTTCATCAACTAAATTTAGTTTACTAATAAAGTTATCTAATACTCTTTGCTGCTTTCTCCAACTCTTTATTATGACGTTTTTGTTCTTCTAATGCTGCCTTCTCTGATTTATTTTTATTTACTGCCTGGACAATACCAGCTCTCCCGCCTGCAACACTTCCTGCTGCTGCTATACCTCCTATTATTAGTGGAATTAATGGAAGAATTCCACCACTCTTTTCTTCTTGTAATTTAATATTCTCTATCATTGGCTTACTTATGTAATACTTCTTTTTGTCAAACGTAATAGTTTTAGGTGTATTTTTGTCAACAATGTTACGTAGTTTTAATTCAACCGTTTTATTATTATTCACTTGCGCGACTTTTGAATAAAAAAATTTATTCTAATTAGCCTATCGGACCAAAGGTCCTCAGGTTACTAACCGATAGAACTTTGTTCAGGTTACTAACCTATCCTAACCATTTTTCCATTAAGAATTTCAATTGAATATTCTATATCTTCTTGCAATAAAACATAAGCCATCAATGATGTTGTGGAATTTGTCTTTTCAATATTAATTGTAACATCACAACCAGTCTTGATAACGTCTTCAGATTGTGCGCTTAAATCAAAACAGAAAACAGGATATAAATTCTTCCAATCTACAGGAGTTAATTGTGCTTCAACTCCAATTCTCGACATAGATTTCTATAAGCATCATATCCTTCCATGAATTGATTATTTGTGTGATCAAATCTCAATGGATCGATAGGATAACGTGTTTGATTTAATGAAATTTGTAAACTTCTAATTGTTCTAATATGGAAAAGATTATCGTTCTTATCAAAACTAGAAGTTTCATTCTTTTGAGAAGCGAGTAAAAAATATCTTGGAGTATTCGATGTTCTTGTGAAATGCCAACTAAATCTTTGTTCAGAAAAAGTTACAGAACTCGCAGTACGCTTCATAAAACTTACTGGAATTGGTTTATTAGTATTCAATCGTTTCGTAATAGTTAATTCAACCTCTAAACTAGGAGTAATATGTTTTATCCACCATTCAAGTCGATCAATTTTTAAGTATGCTTTTTTTCCAGTCATGCCATAAAATATTGATTCATTATTTACAGTGCGATGAATTATTAATTTGAACTTTAATTGATACGATATTTTATTGTAATTTAAATACCCGAATAATGGAGACAGTGACCAATCAACAGTTTGTTTATTTTCATCATTAAAATTACGTCTTTCTTTATATGCAGTATTATTTGTTATCTTCAAATGTCTTGCAATTTCTTCTACATCTTTCGCAATTCCTGCTGCGTCTGTTCCAGCGTGACTTAAATCATCTACAATAATTCAATCATTATTATCTGGAAACCAACCTTCGATTTCATGCATTTTATTATTTTCACCTATTGCTACAAATCGAAGCATCGAATCAATAATACCTGGAGAATCACTTATTGTTTCTATATTTTGAGTTGCAACATCCAAACGCATTTGTGTAAATAATCTTGGAAAGAAATTGTTTTCTAATGTAATGTTATCCGTAGCAGGTAATGGTGTTGTAAAATCAGCATCAGAATATAGAGAATATTCACAGTGTAAAAAGGAATCAGATCAGGTAAATATAAATAACTTTGTTGATTATGAACTTCAAAAATTAAATCACCTCCAGTATTCACTCTACCTGAAGATCCGGGGTTCATGGCAACTCTTATATACTCATTCTTTTTTTGATTATAACTGACGAACTTTTGATCGTCTAATCTAAATTTGCTTTCGATCAGAGTTGACATTATATTTTTCAGTTTGCTACTAGAATTTTGCTATTCCAGCTCCGCTGTTTACACCATTTCCTCTCATTTCTTCAATTGTTTTTTCATCATGTTTGCTCTCAGTCCTCGCTAATTTTGCAATTTTGTTTTTCGTTTCCTCTGAGAGCTTTTTATCTTTTTGTAGTTCTTTGGCATCATTCCTAAGTTTACGAATAGCTTCTAGTTGTTTTAATTCGTTTTGTGACTTAACAGCATTCGATATTGCACTAGCTTTACTACCTATAGCAGCTGCTCCTTTAGCAGCAGATGAAATCAAATCTTTATTATTTTTAATCAAGTTAACGATACTTCCTATACCAGAAAAGATGCCACCCCCTTCTTTTTGAATTGTTTCTACACTGTCATAATGGTAAACAGATTTCATAGATGGTTCGCTCGTAATTTTTTGATTTGAAGTAAAATGTTTAAGATTGTGTTTATAAATTATAGGCATTTTTTAGGCCTAAATTTGACTTTTGGGAAAATGTTTACGTTTATGATTAAGATTTACGTGTGTGAATGGACAACAACTTCGTGATAACTTTATTAATTTGCTTTTGCACTTTATCTATTGCGTCAAGCAGCGTGTGATGTACTTTAATTTCTTTCCTATTAACTTGCATTTTCTCCTGATTCATCTTCAACGCCGTTTTAAGAGCATTCAATTGAACTTTAACAACATTCAACTGTTCTTTATTTTCCTTATTTCCTTTATATTCACTAACCTTTTGATTAAGTGTTTTCACTTCATTTATCATTCTATTCATGAACTTCACTTGTTGTGTAATTCTGGTACTCAATTCATCAACACTTTTTTGGAATGTAGATTGCAACTGTTGCAACTGTTCGTTGTAATAATTTTTGATTCTTTTCGGTAACTTTTTCTAACTCTTCTTTCAGTTGTTTATTTTGATTTGTATTCTTTAGAATGGCAGACCTTAAAGTTATTGATAATAGGATTACAATCTTTGATTGTTCTGAAATTTTTTTATGAAGTCTTGTTATATCTGCTTTTAGATCTTTATCTTTTTTGTCAAGTTTTAATAATTTTTCTGTTAATGATTTGTCATTAAGTTTTAGCAACTTTAATTCATTCATTAGTGGAGCCAGTTCTTCTTTCAAGTCATTTATTTGTCTATCAACATATTCTTTATTTTTTAACTCAGTATTTTGTTGTGGAAGAATAGAAAGATGGAACGGGCCTGTTAAAACGTCTCATTTTCATGATATAGTTGTCTAGTTCTATTTCTGATTCTTGATTATTTGGGGTGTAAGCACATCCTCCAACATTTGTTAACATCGTTTTTTCTTTTTAAAAATATGTTATGTGAAATCTGTAATTCATCTTTTCGTAATAAAGCATTATTAAATAAACATATGAAAGTAGTACATCCAACAGTACAACCAGTACAACAGTTACAACCAGCACAACAATTACAACCAGTACAACAGTTACACCCAGCATCTCCAGCGCACCCAGTACAACAGTTACAACAGTCACAACCAGTAAAAAGAATGTGTACTGAATGCGGAAAAAGTATGACATCTAAGAATTTTGCACGTCATCAAAAAATATGTCAGTTACCAACACAACCAAAAATAAAAGATAGACAATGTTTGAATTGTAATAAATTTTTCACTGCTCAGAGTTTTACTAATCATTCTAATTCATGTATAATTAACACGCGTAAATGTACTAGTTGTCAAATTCTTAAACCCAAAACAGAATTTTATGATAGCAAATACCTATGTAAAGAATGTTTAAAAGCACAAGTGAGATGTAATAACTGTAACAAAGTTGTAATGAAGAGAAACTTCACACGTCATGTAACAATTTGTCATGTGTAATTAACTTTGTGTCCATAGTAGTCCGGAGGTCGTGACCATACATTCACTTGAATCTCTTGCCCTCTTTTAAGCCTCGTACTAGATGGAATGATAGATTGATTGATTGATTTCCGAAATAGTCCGGAGGTCCAGTCCATTCAGTTACTTGTGTCCTGCCTTCATTTAAGCCTCGGACAGTCCGACACTCACTTGAGTATTTTACGCTCTTTTAAGCCTCGGACTAGATAGTCAGTAGTAGTCCGGAGGTGCTACAGAGGTATAACACACTCCAAGGAGTGTCGGACTAGTATGGAGTCTGAAGCATTTTTTCTCATATAAAAATAGGAAAAATGGAAGATTTATATACGCCTATGCCTCAAAGTTCAGATGTTGGTCGTTTATTTGGGTTTCTACAATTTCATTGTATAAAAATTATTATCATATGTATTATCATTTATCTTATTTATCATTTCATAAACTGGTTAGGTTTCTTACAAACACAAGAACAGAAGAAGGTTACATTTTATAAAGAACAAACCAAAGACTTTAAAGGTTGGAAACATCCATCTCGTCAAAAAGCTATACCAACACGACAGTTGATACAAGAGAACCTACATTTTATTGTTTATGGTAAAACGGGAAGTGGAAAGACTACATTTATGCGTAAGTACATCCAAGAACATTTTAAAGAAGATGTATATATTTTCTGTTTGCAACCTGACGAATGGAAGGGATATTCAAATGTTTATAATAGAGGAGATTTAGATATGTTAGAAAATTTGGAAAGTTTTGCGGGTACATATGAACAGAACTCTTTACTAATATTAGATGATGTAGTTAGTTTAGTGAAACAAAAAAACATATCAGAAATATTTACAAAAGGACGTCACCATCATATACGAATAGTTGTATTAGCTCATAGAGCCTGTGACGTGTTATACAACTACACAAAACAATACAGCATTCTTTGAGGATATCAAGAAAAATTATAAACTAACTTTACCTTTGGCTAAATATACACATGTTAAATATGGTATAATACGTGTTGATACTATTATGAATCAAATACAAGTATATGATAAAGATCTCAATGTACTATTAGATACTGAACATGACTTCTATAACAATTCATCAGATTTTGATATTAGCGTTTATGCAGGTGCAAAGAATTTATCACCTCATAACATAGAAGAAATAACTATCTTTTTAGAAAATGAATCATTTGAACCACTAATGATCATACCAGAAACATTTTATTTTTATTTTGATCATTATCTGAATAAGGTGTTAGGGATTCAAACACCTAAGCGATTAGAAAATAGGAATACGCTAGATGTTATACGAACAGGAATTAGTGATTTCCGAGATGCATTGAGAAGTGTGAAACCTTTAGTTTATGTTGCTAAGAACACTCTGGACGAAATAAAACCAATATGGGATGAGTAGAATAAGTTTAACTAATATGAAATATAAATTCATAATTAAAAAAATAAATAAAATTACGTCTCTACATGACGGCTATAGTCAGTATATAATTAAACATGTACCAATGTCAAAAGATTATCGTCATCCTACAAAGCCTCTCACCCCGAAACATGAAGTTAAATTTTATTACCATCGTAAATATATGCAATTCGTGAAAGACTACAAAATAAAACACGGTATAAGAAGTTACACTAAAATTGAAACATTGCCACTTTGCCTACGAAGTTTTAGAGTATTTTTAGCATACAATAATTTATGGTGGTTGATTAATAAAGAAAATTTAACTACTTATGATTTAGAAACATTACATCAACTAAATATTCCTGTGTATGTGAAAAACATAAATTTTTTATTAAAAAAAGTGAATAATGGAAAATGCAAATTTATATTGCAGCATATGTAACAAACAGTTACAGTCACCTGGAGGTCATAAATCTTATTTAAAAAGTCAAATACATTTACGAAATGTAGAACGACATGATACAAGTAATATAACGAGAATGAATGAATATATAAACTATCTAAAAACATTACCTACTGATATAGAAGTTAAAAGAGTATTTGATGATTATTCACATTCAGAATATAAAAAAGTTTTTAGTGTAATAGATGAACCTGAAATAGATATAAAGTATTTATATGATGACCCCGACCAAAGTGACATTTATGAGTATGATGAATCTGTCGAAACCGATGAAACTTTTTATGATATTCTATCCAACTTTTATAATATATTTAGAAAATCTTTCAAATGCTATATGAATGTGGAAGTACTTTACACAAAGACTGGACCTGATGGAAATATTGAAGAAATAATACAAGGCCATTTTACTCAAACTCAAGTAATCTTAAATGTAAATGATATACAACCTATATTTGAAATAATGATAAATAGATTAAAAGATGCTATAACTGAAGCTCAATTGCGTGAATCTGGTTGGAAGCTTGCTAGAATAGTATCCAAGAAATTAGTAATTAATAAATATAAAAATAATACTGGAGGTAGCTACATACCCCTACCTATCAGTTCACCACAAATAATTAACATACAAAACGACGGCACCTATTGTTTTCTGTGGAGTGTTATAGCACATTTACATCCTGCACGATATCATAAAGGACTAAGTCATTACAATAAAGAAGAATACATAAATGAATTTGATCTTTCTGATGGATTAGATGAATTTCCATATGATTATAATAAGCTAACAAAGTTTCATAAAAAGAACAAACTTATAATAGAAGTGAATGTGTTTGAATTAAATGTGAAGTATATTTCTGTTAGTAATATTACTCCCTTACATACTGGAGATGTTAAATTTAATGACACTGTCTATGCAAACGTAAAAGAATTTTATTTAGATAATAAAAGTTTATGCCGAACAGAAATGCAATATAATGAACGCGGTAATTATATACACCATAATATTATTTACCAAGAATTTGTAACATGTACTGAAATATATGAATTTATAAAGACATTAACACTCATAATGGTTAATCATAATAATTATGAAGGACGCGGTTTTGCATCTGGATGTCAACAACAGTTACAGGTGTTACAGCAGCAATATCAACAGCAGTTACAGCTGCTACAGCAGTTACAGGTGTTACAGCAGTTACAGATGTTACAGCAGCAATATCAACAGCAGTTACAGCAGTTAATACAACCAGCACAAGCAAATATAATATATTATAAAGGACATTACATATTGTGCAAAGATGTTTCTATATTTACAAAAACTTCAGATAATGCTAATTTCCCTTGTCTTCAATGTATGATAAGTTTTAGAACTGAACAATCATTGAATAATCACTTGGCAAATTGTCAAGAAAATGAAGCAGTCAGAAATACGTTTCCAAAAGAAGATTATTTAGAATACAATAAATGGTATTTCAAAAATAAAGTACCCTTTACAATATATTGTGATTTTGAAGCATATAATGTCAAAATTTCAGAACAAAGGACTAGCAAGCATTTGTTTGAGCAAAAACCATTATGTTGGGGAATGTACATTCATTCAAATTACCCCGCATTATTCAAATCAGAATATTATTAGTACTATGGTGAGGACAGTGCTATAAAGTTTGTTAACACAATAGAAGAATTACAATGACGTTTTTCACAATTGCTTAAAACAAATAAACCAATGCTTCCATTAACGTCTGAAGAATTAGTGCAATTTAATAATGAAAAGAATTGTTATTACTGTGGTAAAGAATTGGGTAGTGACAAGCGAAGCGATGGCTCTGCCGATAGAGTAAAGGATCATGATCATCTAAATGGATTATATAGAGGTGCGGCACATAATTCTTGTAATCTTAACCCTTTCAGTACGGACGACACGCTGTACGTGTCATGTATCTATTAACAAATTAACGGAATTAGAATCAATGCAATAGTACGATTATACCGTGACACGCAGAGCCTGTCATAAAACCATCGGTGAATGTTTCTGAATTATGATCACTCTCAAAGGACAGGTTCACCGAATTATTACGTAAGATTTCGTTTATTGAACAGATCTTTGAATATCATTCACACCGACAGAATTTGTTGATAGTTGTTGCTGTTCGAATTGCGCATTCATATCATAATGAGCACGCAAAGTGGTCGGCGGTATCCCCGGCGTTCTGCCATGACAGATGCGTTGAATTTGATGGGATTTGATACAAACGAAGATGGCAGTTCAGGCAGTGAGATTGAAGATGAAATACAAGATAATGACTTGCGAGATAACGACTCAAGTAGCAGCTCTGACGAAGATGCAGGTGGCAGCACTGGTGAATGGCGAACTGTCCAAAGTGGTACTGATTCCGTCAGACGTGGACCAGAATTTACTGGAACTACAGGACTACATCCACGCTTAGAGATTCCAAATGAATTAGAAGATGATATGTTTTTCTTAAATCACTTTTTCACTGACGACTTAATGCAAGATATATGCGACTACACAAACAACAGACTTTGGCAAGAATTAGTTGATAATCCTGAAAGCCAGAAATTACAAAACAGCAGACAAGTTACAGTCAATGAAATCAGAAAGTTTATTGGATTGCAATTTTTAATGGCTTTGAACAAGAAGCCTACGCTTGCATCATACTGGAGTGGCGATTTGGTGTTTCGTCAAGAGATATTCTCGTCACCTGAATCTCTATCCCGTGACAGATTTCAGTTAATTTTGAACTATATTCGCTTTGCAGACCCAGAAAATTTGGAAAACGATTATTTAGCAAAAGTACGACCATTTCTGGAAAAAGTTAATAATATATGCCAAAATACATACCTACCAAACCGTCAGATTTCTATAGATGAGACACTCATGCTGTTCAAAGGACGTTTAAGAATACGACAATATATCCCAAGCAAGCGTAGGAGGTATGGAATAAAGTCGTATGTATTGGCAGAATCCGAGTCGGGTTACGTTTGGAAGATGATGCTTCATGGTCTGAGTACTGAAAATCGGGCAGTCGGATTGTCTCATCGTGGTGCTGAAACATTATCAGTTACGGAACGAATTGTGATACAATTATCACACGACCTGTTTAATCAAGGTTACCACGTTTATCTTGATAACTTTTATACTTCCTGTAGATTAGCCCGATATCTGTTTCGCAATGGTACATTTATGACTGGAACTGTAAAAGCGAACCGGGGCGTTCCGAGCGATTTAAAGCACTTAAATCTGCCTGTTAAGTCTCAAGCTTATTCCCGCAACGGCGAAGTTCTTTGCGTAAAACTTGTGGATCAAAAGTCGTCTGGAAAGAAGACGGTTTACTTGATGGATACGTTTGCTGCTGCTGAAGATGTTGAGGTCAGCCGCATAGTCAAAGGTGGACACCACGAAACGGTGAAGAAGTCACGATCTGTATTGAATTACAATGCCCATATGGGCGGTGTCGACCGGTTGGATGCCGCACTTCATCATTACGATATCAATCGGAAAAATTATACATGGTTTGTAAAGTACTGCTTGCACTTAATTCAAATCATGCATTACAATTCATGGATTCTCTACAGGAAGAATGATGGTAAAATGAACTACCTAGATTACTGCATGAAATCTGTCAATCGTTTGGTCTTACAAACAGGTATTGGACGAAATCCTGTCGGAAGACCTCGCCTGGTACCACGATCAACAAACAATCGATGCTTGGAGGAACGGAATCCACAACATAAACTTGAACGCATACCAGCAAGGGAAGGAGAACCTCGACCTCACAAGAGATGCCGTGTTTGCTACCAAGCCGGAAAGCGGAAAGAAACTGTCTTCCGATGTGCTGATTGCCCTGGACAACCTGGTCTATGTGCTGCTCCTTGTTTTTCAAAATATCATGAGTAAACCTGAAACTTTTCGAAACGTATTATGGGTTTATTGCGTTGAATATATTTTGTAGTAATAGCAGTAAATGGCTTTTGATTTTCCGTTACATTCGAGGTGCAAAAGCAGAAGTAATTAAAAGTAAAGTAACATTAAAAGAGTAAATATAAAATTGAAATGAAAAATGAGTGATTAATATTGAGTGGACTGTAAATAAAAGATGTGCAAATACATTGCAATAAACATAAAAAATTATACGCTCGAAAATATTTATAAATTTATATGATCGGTAATTGGTAATTGGTAATCGGTTCTTTTTTAATTGCACAATTTCTAGGAAAACATAAGAGGTATATCTTATTCAGTCTTATTCAAAAAGCTTTCATGGCACACTCGATTGGGAAATTGGAACCAAGCATATAAGCCTATATGTCTTATATGTTTGGTTCCCATAATGTGTATAATACAAGCTCGAAATAGATTGTGTTGTTTTAAAAAGATTAGCAAAAATGTGTAGAATTATTTACTGTGGTCGTAATGAGAATTATTACTGTGTGAAATGAGAAATTAAGGAAAACTGTTTACGGTGTTATCATCGCATAGTACTGTACTTATTAGTCAAGTCAACTCTAAAACACCCAAAGATTTTGAGAACACCTATTTGCCTTCCTTGTAGCAGTTTTCTCCGTCTTTTCTTCCGGAGAAAACATGTGCATCATGACAAGATCTAATGCTATTATCTGTTGCAATAACACCTCGAAATCACATAAAATGGACAAATAAAATATAGAAAATATACCTATTTGACACCTCTGGCGTGTCACCGTAACAGTGGACAATGATAGTAACGACACGCATCGTGTGTCATCGTAACATCGAACAATGATTAATTTTCAAATTTTGTTACGTTGAATAATTATTGCATGACACACTGTGCGTGTCACTAGGACAGGTATCTTAATGATTTCGTGCTGAAAGGGTTAATGCAAATAAATTTAGATATAACTTTTTTCCTTTATATTTCTACAATGGTTCTAAGTATGATTTCCATTTAATAATAAAAGATTTATTCTCATCTGAAACATTACAGCAATTAAGAACAAACATACTATGTAAAACAGAAGAATACTTTTCAATGCAACTTGGTAGTATTAGAATATTAGATGCATTTAGATTTTTTACTCCTTATTCATTAGAGTACATGGGAAAAACATTGAAACCTGAACAATGTAAAATATTAAGTAAATATAACTTGAAGCCTCTAAAAGGCATATTTCCATATGAATATTTAACCTGCGGTTTACAGACCGCATCTTCGATGCCGAGATGCAAAGCATCGATTTCGTCTGATTTAACTGGAGATATAACCTGCGGTTCACAGTCAAAGACTGATATCGCTAGAATAAATGAAATAATGCAAGAACAACAACTTCCTTCACGTGACAAATTTAAAACAACATTAAAACAATCACAACTGTCTGAAGAAGATTACGCAGAAGCTGAAGAGAATTGGAAAGAGTTAAATTGTAGAACAATGTATGATCATACAATGAAATATCTTCAGATAGATGTATTAATACTAGCTGATCTATTTGAAAACTTTCGTGATATGTGTATGGAATATGACGGAATAGATCCATGTTATTGCTATTCCACACAAGGTTTAACATAATTAGCTGGATTAAAATTCACTGACATTAAACTTAAACACTATAAAGAAAGTTCTTACGATAAATTATTATTCTATGAATCTGGCATTAGAGGTGGAGTTTCATCAGTTTTAGGTAATAGATATGTTAAATGTTATAACAAGAAAGTAAACCCACAAGAATATGGAATAATGAAACCTTTGTCACTAGAAGAGAAAGAAAAGATATTAGAAATTCTTCGAACGAAACGAGAAGGAGTAGAACGTGAAAATGCAATTGATGAGTTTAAGAGAGAAAACTATTTGTCATATTATGATTTCAATAGCTTATATTCTTTTTGCATGATACAAGAATTGCCTACAGGTGAAATGGAATGGGGTGGTAATGATAAGTACGAACGAACTATTGAAGATGGATATGGTTACGTATATGAAGTTGATTTACGATACCCTGATGAAATAAAAGATACAACAAAATAATTTCCATTCTGTCCTGAAAAAAAATTCCTAATATAGACGACTTTACAGATTATCAAAAGTCTATATTACGTAAAAAATACAGACCAACAAAGAAACTCATGTTAACACGAAGTAATAAAGAAAAGTATGTTAGTAGTAATCCCATCCCAGGCGCAAGTCCAAAATGTGCAACGATGAGTCATCATGCTGACTCAGCCCTGCCCCCCCCTCTGGCGAGAGGAAGGAGGTCGCCAAGGATGTGCTGGGAGTGATGAACCAAGTGTTTGGATAGGTGTCAGGGTGTCAACTTTGAAAATGTTTGCCCTGCTCCCCCCCTCGGCAGCGATCTTCCAACTTCGGTGTTAGGGATCGTAGAAAGTCGTGCAATAGCTCATTTGAAAGCTAAGAGTGAGAAAAAGGCGGGTGTTGATCGTTTTGGGATGAGAAAGTCCATTTTTCGGGCAGAAGGAGTGCTCGGATGGGAAAACGGAGTGAAAATTCGGACGTTTTGGCCAATGTTGGGTCTAGGAACTTCTTTCAGGCGAAATCGGAGAGAAAAAATTTTGCCCTGCCCCCCTGCCCTCTCGCGAAAAGTGATGAAAAATGTTTTGGGATAGGTGTCAGGTTGAAATTCGGAACTTTGAAATTTTTCAAAATTTTTCCCTACTTGAGGTCCCACACTTAGGATTTTTTCACTTGTGGCATGTTACATGGCCATTTGTTGAGTCACCCACTTCCCATAGTCAAACGAGAATGGATGAGGTGTCATCTGATAGAGGATTGTGAGACAAATCGATTACAAGTAACCGCATGTCGCTACGATGAATACTTTTGGAGATAGAGCCATTTTAAGTTTTCTACTTCGCAAATGTAATACCCTGCAATGTAAGTCTGATCACTTTTTCGAAAGAAGAGGTAAGCGACGGTCGTCGCTCAGAGCTCCCGATATCGGGGTTTCAAATGACTCTATCTTTTGAAGTATGCAAGCTATTTTCTTACTTCAAAGTTTGTGTGATAGAGTTTGATAGTGTCTTTACTAGTGATAAAATTTTTTAAAAGTAGTATGAGCAGCACAATGCGGAATTTTTTAAAAAATTCTCAATTTTCAGTTTTTCAAAGTTTTAACATGTAGTCTGAGGTTTTCAAGTATGCTGAGTTCAAATCTGCTATCAGATTTCAAATTTGACTAAGTCTAAGGAAGCTTCGAGTGGCTAGATCCCAGCTACTGATCACTACCTTTGGCTCGGCGTTGCTGTCACCACTTCGGGGCAGTGACAATGATGTCTTCAGCTGCAAAAAGCGGGTATCGGGGAAGATCTTTCACTTCCCTAGTGATCGCTACAAAGCTTTCGGGCTGTAGACGGGATCGAGTGTCACTCACTACACTCAAACCTATAATTCGTCATTAAGTGTAATGCTTTTCCATATCTGCTATCAGGAATATGACTGTACTACATGATTCAAAACTTATGCAAATTTCATTATCTTACAGTTAGCAATGGGAAACGACAAAAATCGTCAATTCCACGTCAAATTGTGTACGAGCCAGTCTTCTCATGTCTTACCATGATACAAGCAGCTTTTCACTGAAAGCGAGCAAGACACGGAGAGTTTTGCTGTAATATTCCACTGACAGTGTGTTCCTTCGGGACGGCGGATGATGCCGTAGTGATAAGTGTGGCAAAGGAGTGTGTCATATTTTAGACCGAAACCGCTGGGGCAACTCATGTCTCATGTTGGGCATTTGACACAGTTCTCAACGTAGGACTTTGAACGCCAATCGGTTGAGTCTTAGCTATCTTGTCATGGGTAGCATCTAAACATCTCCATTGCAAAACGCTGGTGAATCACGGCTTGCTATCCCTCTCTACGGCTTGCTATCAAGCTGATCAAAGCAACGACTTGAGATGTTTCCTCTTGTAAATAACTCCACCGGTTTTCATGTCTGGCTATGAAGTTACGGAGATTTTTGGTGTCATACGTCCTGTTGGTTGGCGTTCTTTCGAGACAGCGGTGAAGTCCGTAGCGATGAGTACTGCACGGGACGTTGGCAATGGTAATCCTTGTGAAACCTCTCTGCGTCATGTTTCCAAGTGGTTGCCTTTCGTCTCAACGTTGCACTCTGACCGCCAGGGCGACATTTAGCTATCTGCCACAGGTTACCTCATAAAATCTCCATTGCGCTTGTCTCCCGATAGTTGGTCAACCATGCGAGAATGAACCTTGCGTTCTGCTTGTCTCTATCATGGAGGCTAAATGATGAATGGAATGAAATGGGAGGACATTCATGCGCCACACGCAACCACACGCTCATTTCTCTCTTCGCTAGTGAACAAGCTCTTGTGAGTGTCGTCAGAAAGTGTATCATGTTGTACAAAAGTTTTACTGCCACACAGGTTGATGTATAGTTATTAAGTTTGATCATGGCGTTTTATGAAACACAAATGTCATAAAATGTAAGCGTTCGTGTAGTCAAATAGTTTTACCGCGACGCACGTTTGTGAAAGTAAAGTTTGATCATCAAAGTTTTACGAAACACAAGTGTCATGAAATGCAGGTGTTAGTGTAGTCAAATAGTTTTACTGCAACACAGGTTGATGTATAGCTAGAAAGTTTGATCATGACGTTTTATGAAACACAAATGTCATAAAACGTTAGCGTTGGTGTAGTCAAATAGTTTTTACCACAACACACGTTTGAGAAAGTGAAGTTTGATCATCGAAGTTGTATGACTGACCGAACTCATCACAGCACTAGAAAGTTTTATCGAAAAGGTTTTGCTGCACAGTGTAGATTGTCTTGTAACTTACTTTCACAGTGCTAGAAAGTTTTATTTGAGACAGTTGCCAAATGTTCTCTTATTAGAAAATTCAAACTTCATGCCTGTTAGATTGCTGAATACTTCATCAGGTTTGCTAAAAGCAGTTTTCTACTGCAGTGAGACTGAGAGTTTAGAATGTTATATGAAAACAGTGTTCACCACAGCACTAGAAAGTTTTACTGCACTGTGTAGATTGTTTCACAGTCTTAAAAGGTCTTATAGTAAATACTACAGTGTTGAATGTTTTATAAAACCGGGTAAAGTCTTGTCAAAAACGTTGAGTGTGTGAGAGCTAGTTCCATGACATTGAATCGCATGGGTTATAAATTCCATAATCCATCCTCTACGGTTGGATTTGGGGATTTACATCACATACATTGACCGTTCGTGTAGAATACGTGAAGCACATGTTCGCTTAAAAGTAACGCAAATGTTGAAATAAGTTTTGTAAGAAGTCTTTGATAGGCTGTTGTGAAACTTAGCGAACGTTGAAAAAAGTTTTATGAAATGTTTCTGCAGTCACACTCGTTAGCGTACCAGCTTTACTAAATGTGTTGTTTGCCTTTATCAAATTGAATGCGTGTGTAGACTTTTTGTAAATAAAGACAGTGCTAAACGTGTTTGCACTCTACATCGACAGCATACAAGTATACACATAACAACAGGTAACGTTGTAAGTCGAATGCATATGAGTTAGGAAACACTCAAAACATGTGTGAGATAAAAATCAACCTGCTAGATTAAGTGAAACACAAAAGTGTCACAACTATTATACGGGAAATGAAGGAGAACTGTGTAGCGAGAACGTTTACACTCATCATAGACAGATGAACATGTAGCCTGACTTCAACTTTCTCACATTCGAATGAAATTTGTAAACATGAACCGTGGTGTAAAAAACTTTATAACAACAACTTTATGATGATAAAATTTTCATAGATTACAGTCGCGTTTAAGGTTTAGAAACCTGTAGAAACGCATAAGTCTTAGATGCAGTTCAACTACTCGACCATTGAACTCACAAAATGAACACGTCTGTGTAATGAACACGCTCATCAGTAGGAAACAGCAAAGCATGGTATGTCATTGAATGATCAAGACTGAGTGATACGTCAGTGGAATTATTTCATGAGTATGAAACAGCGAACATTACATTAGGACTGTCCATGAGCATTAAAGGCTAGAATCAAAGTTTGCTTTTCATGTGCTTGACAAATGAATGCGTGTCTCATTTCTAAACGAATCGTGCGTTGATAATAGAATCAACATTGAAACCTGCATCAAGTGATTTTCTGTGCGAATGCAGACGATGTGAAAATGACACACGGATTGACATTTAACCATGCTTGCAATATTCAACACGCTGCCATTCAAAAGCAGCTAAAAATGTTTATCATAAAACCTATCAGTGAAACAGATGTCATATAACCCTCCTGTGCACACAAAGAATCACGAGCGCACTGTGTCGCCTGTTTGTCGCGCTGCCCCACTCAGCAGATAGAGTAGAACACAAAGATGAATGATAACGCTCTCTCTGGCACCCGCATAAACACATTGAATGTTCTATCGCATCTGTCCAAGGATGCAGGAACTCATCGTCATCTCAGACCTCCCACCTAGCTGATTCCTACACGGCTCATTGCTATCACACCGGAGAGCTCATCGTGGGCGACTGAAAGGATTCTCACGTTGACAGTTCGTCACTGTGTACTCCCACAGTTCCACACGCGCAAGTAACCATTTTACTGCGACACAGGTTGATGTATAGTTAGAAAGTTTGCTCATGATGTTTAATGAAACACAAGTGTCATGAAATGTAAGCATCAGTGTTGTCAAATAGTTTTACCGCGACACAAGTTTGTGAAAGCGAAGTTTGATTGTCGTACAAGTTTATAACACGTCAATGACATGGATACATTCCTAAAGTCCATTATCCGAGGGGTAGGGTTACCTACGGTTGGATTTAGGGATTTAGGGTTTCATATAACACAAGTTAATGTTAACCGTTAATGTATAGTACATTTATTAACTTAACCATTTGTGAATGATATAGCTAAATTGCTAAAGTCCATAATCTAAGGGGTACGGTTGTCTACGGTTGGATTTAGGGATTTAGGGTTTTATATAACACAAATTAACGATCTCTTTTAGTGTAGAATACATGCAACACATCATGCATATGTTCCTTTTATAAAATGACTTTGAATGTAAGACTTAATTTCATGGTGAGAAGACAGGTTTCATATCGTTGATAAGGGATAGTTACATACTCATTATGTTATACACTTTACATTTGATGCAGTCGGCTGAAATGTGATTGATACATGTTCAATAGAAGAGTTGAATACATTGTATGCATTCCAGTGATTTGAATAATAGGTGTGTAATGAGTTGATTAGGAAAATATATAATAGTCAACGTATGAAAGTTTCTTGCTATCAAGCTAGGAATATGCAAACATCATTCATTAGTCAGTGTTGTGCTTTAACATCCATATTTTGTGCAAGGTAGGATTCGTTGGATGTGTTATGACGAATGGTTGGTTAAATTCATTAAGCTTTGAATAACACAAACCAAGTATTAAAACGAAAAGCAAAAGTGATAAAAAATTTGTGACATGAAAGACTTAAGTGTATCATGTTAAACATAAGGTAATGATGATGGATAGAAATAAGTGATGTAATTAATGTCATGTCTCACATGTGTTTACTTGTACGTTTGCTGTAATTATCATGGTGATAGAACTGTAAATCTCATCAGTATGACTTTTACAATGTGAAGCATCTTGGGACTCTAGGTAGACAATGACCAAAGAGTAAATAAAACCTAAGTGAAATACAGGGTCATACAGAGGTTTGGGATTCTACAAAGTTTGTAGTGTTGATATGAATGTTGTTCGTCAGATTGGAACCGTTAAATGATCTGCTGATATGATTTACAGTGAACAAGAAAATCAGTAATAGGCGTGATAAGAAAAAAAGTCTTCACAAATGCAGACAAGTGAAAACTCTACTAAATGACTAAATGCACGGATTTTATCATCCATCATCAACGTGAATTTAGTTCAACAAGTTACATGAATGTTAAAAGTCGTATGCTGACATAGACATCAGTTTACTAAATTACACAGCAAAACTCCTAAATCACTAAAACCACAGGATAGGTATCCCTGTGTTAAGATTTAAGGATTTAGCGTTTTAAAAGTGCAAGTTACATTGATAAATCACCAACTCCATAGCATAGTCAAACCTATGACAAGACTTAGCGTTTTATATGATCCATGTTAGGAATATCTGTTCGTGTAGAATGTGACTCAATGAGTTTAGTCAGATAATGTATCATCAACTTTATTCACTTAGTTATATGATGGTATGATGGAGGAAGTGTCTGATAGAAGTGAAAGCGATCTCATAAAGTGTAGAACACATAGTAGTAGCATTGTATGAATAAGTAAAGTGAAAAGTTATGTCGCATGAAATGAGTGATGCAAGATTAGCTCGCATTGAAATGAATTGGTAGTGTAACAAACAAGCTATGTGGGATTCAGCATATGTTTGAAGACAAGCGCTGTTAAAAGGTTTTGAGATGATATGAATTTTATCACGTCATGTTCATGGATGTAACAGAATGAATGTCTCTACTGTTTGAGTGTATAAGATGGAACACATAACATAGTTGTTGTATGTAAAGCTAGAGGTTCATATTCGACGAAAGCAAAGATTGATATTGCAAAGTTTAATGAATAGGTAGTGTACTAAACTGTTTGAATCAGTGACATAGTTAGAATACACAACAGTACCATTTCGAGATATAATCACACAGTATTGAGACTGTTGGTTTATGAGCGTAATTCATGTAAAAGTTATATAGAAGTAACTTGTTGATGGAGACAAGGCACTATGTGTGCGAAAGTAGGAATAGCATGTAATGACTGGAGTATGGGTTGTGCCAACTGTACATGAAAAGCTATTTCCAAAAGCAACTAAGTGACGCGAATATATGAAGAGTTAAGTAAATGCAAGCCTTTCATATTGATGAGTATGTGATAGAAGAATAACTGATGACATGAATGTGGGAATCAGGACAAGTTTTAAGTCAGCTACTGCTAAAGGTTTTATGATAGTATTTGATATCGAAGATTTAATTTAATGCATCATGTCTACAGATTCAATGTGTAATAGAATAAATGTCGTTGCAGGTTTTGAGTGTATAGGATAGAACACATGAAATAGTTGTTATATGTAAGTGCAAGTTAAAGTATCACAGTTGATTTACATCTGAAAGCTTATGTAAGTAAGACTTGATCATTGATAGACTTCACATTGTATGTTATGTTGAATGAATAGTTGAATTGATATTCATAAATGGAAGGTTGATATATCGAGAAATAGTGTTAAGTCTCGGTGTATATGTCGTAAATGTTTTCATAATGCACATGAAGCAACATACTTATCAATCTGGTCAATTGGACTTTGCCATCTAATATTTTTTCTTTATATTCTCTTCTTTCTCTCTGTATGCCGGTGTCTGTTATTTTCTTCTTGCACAAGGTTGGCTGTTAGGTAGGGCTTGTAGTTGTTTGGGAGTGGGTAGTGTAATATGGGATGCACATTGGGAAGAATAAGTTTAGTGTATGTATTAGAATCAATGTGGTCAGTAGGGTATTTCTCCCTTTACTTTTTTCTTTACATTCTCTTTCTCTGTCTGCCAGTGTGTGTGTGTTTTCTTCTTTGTATCTGGTTGGGCAGGTGTTATGACTTTCTAACTTGGGTTCTTTTTACATTTGAAGGAATGTGTTGATAGAACATGATAGTAGGAAAATTTCATGGATAGTATTTTTGCATATTGCAAGAGGTATAGTATCATGGTTAGTAAGGTAGCAGCTCCTTGCGTACAAATTCCGTGTATGAGTGTATGTGTGTGAGTATGTGTATGCGTGTATGCGCTATACTAAATGAGAAGAAGCAAATGACATCATTTGGCTGCTACCTTACTAACCATGATACTATACCTCTTGCAATATGCAAAAATACTATCCATGATATTTTCCTACTAGCATGCTCTATCAACACATTCCTTCAAATATAAAAAGAACCCAAGTTAGAATGTCATAACACCTACCCAACCAGATACAAAGAAGAAAACACACACACACAGGCAGACAGAAAGAGAATGTAAAGAAAAAAGTAAAGGGAGAAATACCCTACTGACCACATTGATTCTAATACATACACTAAACTTATTCTTCCCAATGTGCATCCCATATTACACTACCCACTCCCAAACAACTACAAGCCCTACCTAACAGCCAACCTTGTGCAAGAAGAAAATAACAGACACCGGCATACAGAGAGAAAGAAGAGAATATAAAGAAAAAATATTAGATGGCAAAGTCCAATTGACCAGATTGATAAGTATGTTGCTTCATGTGCATTATGAAAACATTTACGACATATACACCGAGACTTAACACTATTTCTCGATATATCAACCTTCCATTTATGAATATCAATTCAACTATTCATTCAACATAACATACAATGTGAAGTCTATCAATGATCAAGTCTTACTTACATAAGCTTTCAGATGTAAATCAACTGTGATACTTTAACTTGCACTTACATATAACAACTATTTCATGTGTTCTATCCTATACACTCAAAACCTGCAACGACATTTATTCTATTACACATTGAATCTGTAGACATGATGCATTACATTAAATCTTCGATATCAAATACTATCATAAAACCTTTAGCAGTAGCTGACTTAAAACTTGTCCTGATTCCCACATTCATGTCATCAGTTATTCTTCTATCACATACTCATCAATATGAAAGGCTTGCATTTACTTAACTCTTCATATATTCACGTCACTTAGTTGCTTTTGGAAATAGCTTTTCATGTACAGTTGGCACAACCCATACTCCAGTCATTACATGCTATTCCTACTTTCGCACACATAGTGCCTTGTCTCCATCAACAAGTTACTTCTATATAACTTTTACATGAATTACGCTCATAAACCAACAGTCTCAATACTGTGTGATTATATCTCGAAATGGTACTGTTGTGTATTCTAACTATGTCACTGATTCAAACAGTTTAGTACACTACCTATTCATTAAACTTTGCAATATCAATCTTTGCTTTCGTCGAATATGAACCTCTAGCTTTACATACAACAACTATGTTATGTGTTCCATCTTATACACTCAAACAGTAGAGACATTCATTCTGTTACATCCATGAACATGACGTGATAAAATTCATATCATCTCAAAACCTTTTAACAGCGCTTGTCTTCAAACATATGCTGAATCCCACATAGCTTGTTTGTTACACTACCAATTCATTTCAATGCGAGCTAATCTTGCATCACTCATTTCATGCGACATAACTTTTCACTTTACTTATTCATACAATGCTACCACTATGTGTTCTACACTTTATGAGATCGCTTTCACTTCTATCAGACACTTCCTCCATCATATAACTAAGTGAATAAAGTTGATGATACATTATCTGACTAAACTCATTGAGTCACATTCTACACGAACAGATATTCCTAACATGGATCATATAAAACTTGTCATAGGTTTGACTATGCTATGGAGTTGGTGATTTATCAATGTAACTTGCACTTTTAAAACGCTAAATCCTTAAATCTTAACACAGGGATACCTATCCTGTGGTTTTAGTGATTTAGGAGTTTTGCTGTGTAATTTAGTAAACTGATGTCTATGTCAGCATACGACTTTTAACATTCATGTAACTTGTTGAACTAAATTCACGTTGATGATGGATGATAAAATCCGTGCATCTAGTCATTTAGTAGAGTTTTCACTTGTCTGCATTTGTGAAGACTTTTTTTCCTATCACGCCTCTTACTGATTTTCTTGTTCACTGTAAATCATATCAGCAGATCATTTAACGGTTCCAATCTGACGAACAACATTCATATCAACATTACAAACTTTGTAGAATCCCAAACCTCTGTATGACCCTGTATTTCACTTAGGTTTTATTTACTCTTTGGTCATTGTCTACCTAGAGTCCCAATATGCTTCACATTGTAAAAGTCATACTGATGAGATTTACAGTTCTATCACCATGATATTTACAGCAAACGCACAAGTAAACACATGTGAGACATGACATTAATTACATCACTTATTTCTATCCATCATCATTGCCTTATGTTTAACATGATACACTTAAGTCTTTCATGTCACAAATTTTTTATCACTTTTGCTTGTCGTTTTAATACTTGGTTTGTGTTACTCAAAGCTTAATGAATTTAACCAACCATTCGTCATAACACATCCGACGAATCCTACCTTGTACACAACATGGATGTTAAAGCACAACACTGACTAATGAATGATGTTTGCATATTCCTAGCTTGCATAACAAGAAACTTTCATACGTTGACTATTATATATTTTCCTAATCAACTCATTACACACCTATTATTCAAATCACTGGAATGCATACAATGTATTCAACTCTTCTATTGAACATGTATCAATCACATTTCAGCTGACTGCATCAAATGTAAAGTGTATAACATAATGAGTATGTAACTATCCCTTATCAACGATATGAAACCTGTCTTCTCACCATGAAATTAAGTCTTGCATTCAAAGTCATTTTATAAAAAGAACATATGCATGATGTGTTGCATGTATTCTACACTAAAAGAGATCGTTAATTTGTGTTATATAAAACCCTAAATCCCTAAATCCAACCGTAGACAACCGTACCCCTTAGATTATGGACTTTAGCAATTTAGCTATATCATTCACAAATGGTTAAGTTAATAAATGTACTATACATTAACGGTTAACATTAACTTGTGTTATATGAAACCCTAAATCCCTAAATCCAACCGTAGGTAACCCTACCCCTCGGATTATGGACTTTAGGAATGTATCCATGTCATTGACGTGTTATAAACTTGTACGACAATCAAACTTCACTTTCACAAACTTGTGTCGCGGTAAAACTATTTGACAACACTAATGCTTACATTTCATGACACTTGTGTTTCATTAAACATCATGAGCAAACTTCCTAACTATACATCAACCTGTGTTAATGTAAACCGATTGTGCCGCAATGATAACGCAATGGTGCGGTGGATCTGCTCCAAGCGCCTATCTGATCGAGTTCCTATGGATGAGCTAAGTTCTAGGCTTGGTATTCATCGACTTGAAGATAGTGTGCGCTGGGGAAGAATACGTTGGTATGGACATGTACAACGCATGGATGAAGCCGACTGGCCAAAGAAAGTTCAGACCATCGAACTCTCAGGAAAGAATCCACGAGGCCGACCAAAGAAACGTTGGCTTGACAACATCAAAGAAGATCTTCGAAAAGGGAATTTATCCCCCGTCAACCCTTGGGACCGGACGGTGTGGAGAAATGCCATCAAGCCAAATTGACATTTGCGGACGTCCAACCCTTGCAACACGAGGAAAAGAAGACGGAAAACCGTGGAATAAGTGAGTGTGTCGCAGTAAAATGCTTACTTGCGCGTGCGGAACTGTGAGAGTACACAGTGACGAATTGTCAACGTGAGAATCCTTTCAGTCGCCCACGATGAGCTCTCCGGTGTGATAGCAATGAGCCGTGTAGGAATCAGCTAGGTGGGAGGTCTGAGATGACGATGAGTTCCTGAATCCTTGGACAGATGCGATAGAACATTCAATGTGTTTATGCGGGTGCCAGAGAGAGCGTTATCATTCATCTTTGTGTTCTACTCTATCTGCTGAGTGGGGCAGCGCGACAAACAGGCGACACAGTGCGCTCGTGATTCTTTGTGTGCACAGTAGGGTTATATGACATCTGTTTCACTGATAGGTTTTATGATAAACATTTTTAGCAGCTTTTGAATGGCAGCGTGTTGAATATTGCAAGCATGGTTAAATGTCAATCCGTGTGTCATTTTCACATCGTCTGCATTCGCACAGAAAATCACTTGATGCAGGTTTCAATGTTGATTCTATTATCAACGCACGATTCGTTTAGAAATGAGACACGCATTCATTTGTCAAGTACATGAAAAGCAAACTTTGATTCTAGCCTTTAATGCTCATGGACAGTCCTAATGTAATGTTCGCTGTTTCATACTCATGAAATAATTCCACTGACGTATCACTCAGTCTTGATCATTCAATGACATACCATGCTTTGCTGATTCCTACTGATGAGCGTGTTCATTACACAGACGTGTTCATTTTGTGAGTTCAGTGGTCGAGTCGTTGAACTGCATCTAAGACTTATGCGTTTCTACAGGTTTCTAAACCTTAAACGCGACTGTAATCTATGAAAATTTTATCATCATAAAGTTGTTGGCATAAAGTTTTTTACACCACGGTTCATGTTTACAAATTTCATTCGAATGTGAGAAAGTTGAAGTTAGGCTATATGTTCATCTGTCTATGATGAGTGTAAACGTTCTCGCTACACAGTTCTCCTTCATTTCCCGTATAATAGTTGTGACACTTTTGTGTTTCACTTATTCTAGCAGGTTGATTTTTATCTCACACATGTTTTGAGTGTTTCCTAACTCATATGCATTCGACTTACAACGTTACCTGTTGTTATGTGTATACTTGTATGCTGTCGATGTAGAGTGCAAACACGTTTAGCACTGTCTTTATTTACAAAAAGTCTACACACGCATTCAATTTGATAAAGGCAAACAACACATTTAGTAAAGCTGGTACGCTAACGAGTGTGACTGCAGAAACATTTCATAAAACTTTTTTCAACGTTCGCTAAGTTTCACAACAGCCTATCAAAGACTTCTTACAAAACTTATTTCAACATTTGCGTTACTTTTAAGCGAACATGTGCTTCACGTATTCTACACGAACGGTCAATGTATGTGATGTAAATCCCCAAATCCAACCGTAGAGGATGGATTATGGAATTTATAACCCATGCGATTCAATGTCATGGAACTAGCTCTCACACACTCAACGTTTTTGACAAGACTTTACCCGGTTTTATAAAACATTCAACACTGTAGTATTTACTATAAGACCTTTTAAGACTGTGAAACAATCTACACAGTGCAGTAAAACTTTCTAGTGCTGTGGTGAACACTGTTTTCATATAACATTCTAAACTCTCAGTCTCACTGCAGTAGAAAACTGCTTTTAGCAAACCTGATGAAGTATTCAGCAATCTAACAGGCATGAATTTTGAATTTTCTAATAAGAGAACATTTGGCAACTGTCTCAAATAAAACTTTCTAGCACTGTGAAAGTAAGTTACAAGACAATCTACACTGTGCAGCAAAACCTTTTCGATAAAACTTTCTAGTGCTGTGATGAGTTCGGTCAGTCATACAACTTCGATGATCAAACTTCACTTTCTCAAACGTGTGTTGTGGTAAAAACTATTTGACTACACCAACGCTAACGTTTTATGACATTTGTGTTTCATAAAACGCCATGATCAAACTTTCTAACTATACATCAACCTGTGTGGCAGTAAAACTTTTGTACAACATGATACACTTTCTGACGACACTCACAAGAGCTTGTTCACTAGCGAAGAGAGAAATGAGCGTGTGGTTGCGTGTGGCGCATGAATGTCCTCCCATTTCATTCCATTCATCATTTAGCCTCCATGATAGAGACAAGCAGAACGCAAGGTTCATTCTCGCATGGTTGACCAACTATCGGGAGACAAGCGCAATGGAGATTTTATGAGGTAACCTGTGGCAGATAGCTAAATGTCGCCCTGGCGGTCAGAGTGCAACGTTGAGACGAAAGGCAACCACTTGGAAACATGACGCAGAGAGGTTTCACAAGGATTACCATTGCCAACGTCCCGTGCAGTACTCATCGCTACGGACTTCACCGCTGTCTCGAAAGAACGCCAACCAACAGGACGTATGACACCAAAAATCTCCGTAACTTCATAGCCAGACATGAAAACCGGTGGAGTTATTTACAAGAGGAAACATCCCAAGTCGTTGCTTTGATCAGCTTGATAGCAAGCCGTAGAGAGGGATAGCAAGCCGTGATTCACCAGCGTTTTGCAATGGAGATGTTTAGATGCTACCCATGACAAGATAGCTAAGACTCAACCGATTGGCGTTCAAAGTCCTACGTTGAGAACTGTGTCAAATGCCCAACATGGGTCGCCCCAGCGGTTTCGGTCTAAAATATGACACACTCTCTTGCCACACTTATCACTACGGCATCATCCGCCGTCCCGAAGGAACACCCTGTCAGTGGAATATTACAGCAAAACTCTCCGTGTCTTGCTCGCTTTCAGTGAAAAGCTGCTTGTATCATGGTAAGACATGAGAAGACTGGCGCGTACACAATTTGACGTGGAATTGACGATTTTTGTCGTTTCCCATTGCTAACTGTAAGATAATGAAATTTGTATAAGTTTTGAATCATGTAGTACAGTCATATTCCTGATAGCAGATATGGAAAAGCATTACACTTAGTGACGAATTATAGGTTTGAGTGTAGTGAGTGACACTCGATCCCGTCTACAGCCCGAAAGCTTTGTAGCGATCACTAGGGAAGTGAAAGATCTTCCCCGATACCCGCTTTTTGCAGCTGAAGACATCATTGTCACTGCCCCGAAGTGGTGACAGCAACGCCGAGCCAAAGGTAGTGATCAGTAGCTGGGATCTAGCCACTCGAAGCTTCCTTAGACTTAGTCAAATTTGAAATCTGATAGCAGATTTGAACTCAGCATACTTGAAAACCTCAGACTACATGTTAAAACTTTGAAAAACTGAAAATTGAGAATTTTTTAAAAAATTCCGCATTGTGCTGCTCATACTACTTTTAAAAAATTTTATCACTAGTAAAGACACTATCAAACTCTATCACACAAACTTTGAAGTAAGAAGATAGCTTGCATACTTCAAAAGATAGAGTCATTTGAAACCCCGATATCGGGAGCTCTGAGCGACGACCGTCGCTTACCTCTTCTTTCGAAAAAGTGATCAGACTTACATTGCAGGGTATTATATATGCGAAGTAGAAAACTTAAAATGGCTCTATCTCCAAAAGTATTCATCGTAGCGACATGCGGTTACTTGCAATCGATTTGTCTCACAAGCCCCTATCAGATGACACCTCATCCATTCTCATTTGACTATGGGAAGTGGGTGACTCAACAAATGGCCATGTAACATGCCACAAGTGAAAAAATCCTAAGTGTGGGACCTCAAGTAGGGAAAAATTTTGAAAAATTTCAAAGTTCCGAATTTCTACCTGACACCTATCCCAAAACATTTTTCATTACTTTTCGCGAGGGGGCAGGGGGCAGGGCAAAATTTTTTCTCTCCGATTTCGCCTGAAAGAAGTTCCTAGACCCAACATTGGCCAAAACGTCCGAATTTTCACTCCGTTTTCCCATCCGAGCACTCCTTCTGCCCGAAAAATGGACTTTCTCATCCCAAAACGATCAACACCCGCCTTTTTCTCACTCTTAGCTTTCAAATGAGCTATTGCACGACTTTCTACGATCCCTAACACCGAAGTTGGAAGATCGCTGCCGAGGGGGGGCAGGGCAAACATTTTCATAGTTGACACCCTGACACCTATCCAAACACTTGGTTCATCACTCCCAGCACATCCTTGGCGACCTCCTTCCTCTCGCCAGAGGGGGGGGCAGGGCTGAGTCAGCATGATGACTCATCGTTGCACATTTTGGACTTGCGCCTGGGATGGGATTACTACTTATGTTGTTGAAGGAAGAATGTTAGATTGGTATTTAGATCATGGAATGATTCTCACTAAAATGCACCGAAAATTAGTATGTAAGAAATCTAACAGGTTAAAAAATTATATAGAATTTAATATTGAAAAACGTAAAATAGCTAAAAGAAATAAAGATGATTTTGGAAGCGTATTCTTTAAATTAATGAACAACGCATTTTATGGTAAGACTTTAGAAAATGTACGTAATAGACAAAATATTGAAATAGTTTATCATAAAGATAGGTTTCAAAATTTAACAAGGAAACCAACATATTAAAGAACTACTAGATTTAGTGATAATCTATGTGCTGTACATCTAAGAAGAAGCATTGTAAAGCATGATAAGTTTAATTTTATAGGATTTACTATATTAGAATTAGCTAAGCTATTTATGCATACGTTTATATATGATAATTTAACACCTGCTTATGGTAAAAACTATAAATTGCACTTTACCGATACCGATTCTGTTTTCTTAGAATTGACAGTGCCGTATAATTCTTCACTTGATAAAGAAATAGATAAAATAAAAGATATCATTCATCCTTCTGATTTAAGTAAAGTAAAAGATTAATTAGATGGAAATGAGGAGTACATAACAGAAGCTGTATTTCTAAAAGCGAAATGTTATTGTTATAATACAAAGTCTAAAACATCTAAAACATTCAAAGGAATTTCAAAGGCATCAGTGGCTAACCAAATAACATTTCAAGATTATAAGAATGCATTATCTAATAATGAAATAAAAACAGCATGTAATTATAGACTTAGTTCAAAGAAACATAAAATGTAGTTAAAAGAGGAACATAAATTAGCATTAGATCCATTTGATGATAAAAGAAAGATTTTATCTGATGGAATAACTACTGTACCTTTTTAATTTCTCTAAAATCTAGTCGGAGAACAATTGTTCGATTCAGAGTTTCAGTCGGGGCAAAGCCCCTCGAACCGAAGGTTAGTCAGAGAACAAATCTTCTATAACTCTATCATGTACTTTTTTATCACTATTGATTGTAATAAATTCATAATCTTTTGACCAAGCATTACTACAAGATTGTTTAAAATCATCTTTATCTCTTATACATAAGTCTCTTAACAAATCACTTAGGTTTCTTGAATTAATTTCGAAAGGCATAAAAATATTAGCATTCTTTCTAATAACGCTGCCATCTAGTGAATACATACTTTGTGTCAAATAAAAGACACTACAGTTATTGTGTCGTCCTCTTGTAAAATAATTTCTCTGAACTGCCTGATCTTTTTTATTAACATAATCATCAAACACAACACAATGTTTTTTCGTTTTATTTAGTTTACTAGGATCTTGCATATTACCACTATCATCTATTAATTGTATCGATATGTGTATATTTTTATTGGGTTCCACTAGTTGTTTATTTTTCGCTGCTTCTTCACACCAGGAACTTATTTCCTCTTCATACTCCGATTTTTCATATTCTTCGAATGAGGAAGCAATTGCTGATTTTGTAAGATTATTTTCAAAACCATATTTCAAGAATTGGTAAATAGGTTGATCTGCTGTTGTTGTATAAATGATAAGATTGTTATAATCCAAAAAGTTTGGTGTCGTGGGAATTTCAAATAATAGATACGCTTTTCCACAACCTGATCTTCCACAGATAACTGCTAAAACTTTATTGGATAGGTTTGGGTGATGACTGAATTTCACTTTCTTGTTTAGTGGATATTTTGGAGAGTTGTTTTCACTCATTTTTAAGATTTAAATCATACTTCTTTAACCAAAAGATCTATCATTATCTCTTCACCTCCAAAATGTATTTCCTTTCCTTTCTCATCAGTGATTCTAATGTTAATGCTGTTAATAGTTTTTCTTGTAATAGGGAAATATATTAATGTTCTTGGGATTATATTTAATCTATATCCAATGGGTACAGTAAAAGCTGGAAAACTGAATATTAAATTTGACAGTTTACCGTCTACATATCCTCCTTCAATAATGTCACAATGAATTACAATCGAATTTATTTCAGTTATTTTAGGTATCTTTTCACCTAAATGATAACCTTGGCTATAGATTTGTTTGTTAAATCCTAATAGTTTCGACAATGATCTGTCATGATTAAAATCAACTTGATGATTTTCATCTAAAGTAAGAGATATTCTATTAACTGCTGTTTCCGCTAAAAATTGCAACTGTTTCCTATCTTTAAATGCTATACCTAAATGTCTCTTAATTTCATTTGATATTGATTCAACTTCGTAAGAACCAGGAAGAAAAGTTAGTACTTTCCACGTTTTACCTTCATCACTAGAATATTTAAATTGATCATTTGCATCTTTGATAACGTTTTGAATAGTATTAAATGTGGAGAAACTAGTCAATGCGATTTGATAATTTTTATTTTGGTCCAAATGTAAAATGGGGTCTAGATTACAAGTGTGAGTTGATGTAGTTGCTATAATTTTTAACGTCGTACTGAATTTCGATGAGCTCAATATCTCGGTTAAATTTTCTAAATGATTATTAATTTTGTCTAGTTCTGCTGAAGACATTTTTAATTAAATAATTTAGATAAGCTTTTATAGGTCTTCTCATTTATAATTTCCTTTTCTAATAGTCTTTTTAAGATTGCATGTATTTCGTTAAAGCTAGAGTTATGTCCTTCTTTTGTTGCAGATAATAAAATCTCTAATCTATTTATTAATTCTTGTGGATCATCGGGCAGGAAAACCGTTGTCTCTTTTAGTCCTGTTCCATTGCTGAATAATCAGTCGGTGTTGGGTAACCAGTCGGTGTTAGATAACAAGTCGGTGTTGGGTAACCAGTCGGTGTTGGGTAACCAGTCGGTGTTGAAAACGATGCCATTAAGTCTTCCAATTGTTTATAACGTTTAGGAGTTTTTACTGCACCAACTTTATTTAACATAGTTTTATATCTCAATAGAACATCAGCATCATAATTATTTAAATCCGCTCCTCTTAATAAATCCACGAAATTTCTGTCTAAACTAAAAGCTGATTTGTCTGGTGAAAAATTAAACCTCGAGAAGGATCTGGAAATATTTCTTTTTGACCGAGATAAAATCTAGGTGTTAATTTTCCATCTATAAATGAAATAGAATGCCTAAATTGCATAGATTTTGGTAATTTTAGATTTATATTTTCTTCTAGCAGACCATAATCATCTAATATAGTTTTCTGCACTGGATCAATCAGATCAATTTGTTTATCATGATTTGTAAGTTCTTTCTTAATATCAGATTTAACTTGTTCAACTAATTGTATTTTTTCTTTCATATTAGATTGAGCGCCAACTTGTAGCATCCGATATTGTCTACGTTTTTCCTTCATAATATTTTTCTGTTTTATTAATTCTTCTAGTATTTTTATTTTTGCCTCATTTGTCTCATTTGTATTCATTATTTTATAATATAATATTTGAATTTTGTGGTAGCATAGAGATACAGCAAAAACATTTTACTGAACAATTTATTTTTGTTCTAATGTTTTGTTTAATAAAGTTTTTATTTCTTCTAAAACAACATCATTATTATCTTTGCCTTGAGAAAGTTTGTTTGGTATTTTATTTGCTTCTCTAGCTATTTGATCAAATTCTTCAATCTCATCTAACGTAATAACATTATCATCACACACTCTTTGGAAATAATAATGTAGTTGATCATAAACTTCTTTAATATGTAAATGCTTCTTATTTAATGATTTATGTTTCTTATTTATTAAAGACTTATCTATCATTGTTGCAAGTGAAGTTGTAAAAACACCTGTACCTGTTAAAGCTGTAGCAACAACAGGAATTGTAAGAACGCCAGAAGAAATGACAATAGTCAGAGCGCCTAAAGAAAATGTTAACAATACTCCAATACCTTGTGTTACATTCTTCACTATCGTCCATCTTTTTCTTAGTTTATCATAATGCTCTAATCTTAATAATAGTTGGGATTCTTTATCTTTCATGTATCTGACTCTATCTTTGTGTTTTGCTTTATCCATTTCATTTTGAAAATATAGAATCAGACGAAGTTGACGCTTTGCGTCTCGGCATCGGAGATGCAGTCTTCTGCCGATCCAATATGGGATATAAAGGGGCCGATGGTACTTTTGGTTTTTCATTTTCATCTTCCATTTTTAAGCAAATATTTTTATATGTACGCGAAGTATCGGATATAAGTAATGGGCAAAAGACCGTTCCAGGACACCATAAAATTCAAAAAAATAGTATCTTTAAAAACGACATAAATTCATGAATTTGAACCCTTTTTCAGGTTTTTAAGACCTAAATACATGAATTTAGTCCATTCAAAAAGTACCATTTTTTCAAAAAATGGCATTTTTAAAAACGACATAAATTCATGAATTTGAACCCTTTTTCAGGTTATGAAGACCTAAATTCATAAATTTGGGCGTTTTTAAAAATACCCAATTTTCAAATTTTTCAAAATCTCAAATTTGAGAATTACAATTTTCACCCTTAAAATCATGACCGTTCCAGGACACCGAAAATCATAAAAGTTAAGAATCTCAAATTTGTGATTATGACATTTTTCATTGCTTAAATCATGACCGTTCCAGGACACCGAAAAAACCATAAAAGTTAAGAATCTCAAATTTGTGATTATGACATTTCACCCTTAAAATCATGACCGTTCCAGGACACCGAAAATCATAAAAGTTGAGAATTTCAAATTTGAGAATTACAATTTTTTCTCTCTCTTAAATCATGTCCTATAATTGATGTGCGGGTCTCCGATGTATTCAAAAATTCTTCTCATATCCAAGTGTAAGAATGTTTTACTTTGTGCTTGCAGATGTATCATTTCCCTTGTTAACTTCTGAATTCTTCTCCGCTTTGTCTCCAATCGAACAGATCTTTCAGTAGATCCAACCATTGTGATGATAAAATTTAAACTAAGATTGTAATGCGTCACGTTTTATGAATTGTGTGTGTGTTTAAATAGTAAGTGAAATTTATGAATGATGATCTAAGCAAAGCGGCATTGTAGGTCAATGAAGTTTGCTTGACAACATATGGGTATGACATGACGCGTATGTACTTGAATGACAATGAGGAAATTGCGCCGCATTGTAAATCATTTCATCGGCCATAACGCGAGCCAGATCGGAAACCAAAACCAGAAAAGTTGCGGTTTTGGCTCGACAATTGGTCTCGACTATCGATACTGCAATATTGTATTGAATGATTGCTATAACAACAGAATATTCCCTCAAAGCAGAGAATGAATTAATAGATTGCTTTTATGCTATTAACGCCATGTTATGAATGCACAACCCGTATGATCCCCTAAAACAATCATGCGGTTTGAGAAATGTGGTAACAGATGTTGCCATTGTCTTAATACAGATAAAACAAACAATATCCTCTTAATGAGAGTTCATATAAATAAAATGTAACAATATAACGTTTTAATTTAGATTAAATTAAATCATTTTAAAATCGAATAAGTAGTAAGGAAAGTCATCATTAGAGAATAGTTTTAAATGAATACCCCCCTTCTGACTAAGTAGTAAGGAAAGTCATCTTTAGAGAACAGTTTGAAATCAATACCCCCTCCCTTCTGTCTTCTATGGATCCCTATAAGAAATTTTTTTAATTATAAAATGAGCAACATAAATGAGTTTTTTAAATTATATGGAACGCAAACCACGACGAATTTCGATTTAAAGAAAATCGCAAATCAATTGGGAATAAAGAATTTTCATGTTCTAATGAGAGCCGAATTACAATTCTTAAAAAATAAGCCAACAGGAACCTTCAGTTCCCGGAACAAAGTTCCATCAATAACTATAAATTTCATAGCGAATCTTCACACTTCAGACCAAAAAGGCGTACATTGGTCTGCAGGTATCTTTAATAAACATCGAGATAATTACTATTTCGACCGCCCAGAGGCTGAGAACTATTGGTTCGACTCTTATGGACTTCCACCTACAAACGAAGTCAAAAAATTACTTGGCAATGGAATTTATAATACATTTCAAATTCAAAAACCGGGAACTACTTATTGTGGTCAATTATGTCTTTATGTTTTATTGAAATTACAGGAAGGAGCGCCATTTCTTGATATTATGTTAGAATTGAACGAACCGTAGGTTCTATGGCTGCGCCTAACAAGGAAATTTCATTCCCGAAACGTTAGTTCCAATAATAATAATAATAATGATAATTAAAAATCAGTTCGTTGTAATTCATTTTGATAAAAACGGCCTCTGATATCTTCATTATCTAAATCTTTGATTTCATAAGTAATCGGATAAGTTTGGTTTATTTTACAAACTTCAAATAGATTTTACAAACTTCAAAGTTTTCTAATGTTTTTTGTATGTCACCTCCAATATGCTGACAGTTTGAGTTTTTATTTTTGTTTAATAGATATTTCAATAAATCTAAATTGGCAATTTTTAATTTAATTAAATTTTCGGAATATGTAGAATTCATTTTAAAAGATAAAATAAATGTTTTACCGGATAGAACCAAAGGTTCTGAGGCTTTAGCCGATCGGACCAAAGGTTCTGAGGCTTTAGCCGATCGGACCAAAGGTCCTGAGGTTATTACCGAATCATACTAGGGCTTAGATATATTCCAGAACCATCTTTTGTTTCTTTAATTTCAATTAAATCATCAACATTGTGGAGAATATTTTTAAGAACTCGTTTTCCTTCATCAACTAATTTCAATTTACTAATAAAATTATCTACTATTCCGTCACCCCTAGCAACTTTCTCTAACTCTCTATTATGACGTTTTTGTTCTTCTAATGCTGCCTTCTCTGATTTATTTTTATTTACTGCTTGGACAATACCAGCTGTCCCACCTGCAACACCTGCTGCTGCTATGCCACCTATTATTAGAGGAATTAATGGGAGAATCCCGCCATTCTTTTCTTCTTGTAATTGAATATTCTCTATCATTGGTTTACTTATGTAATACTTTTTTTTGTTAATCGTAATAGTTTTAGGGGTATTTTTGTCAACAATATTACGTAATTTTAATTCAACAGTTTTATTATTATTACTTTTCGCTTGCGACATTTTTAATAAAAAAATTTTAAGTTAAGAATTTTTAATCTATTCTAGTTATGAAAAATTTTTTAAGTTAAGAATTTTTAATCTATTCTAGTTATGAAAAAATTTTAAGTTACCAAAAAATTTTAATCTATTCTAGTTATGAAAAAAAATTAATTAATCGACAAAGTCTTGGGCTTCAGCCGATCCTAGCCATCTTTCCATTAAGAATTTCAATAGAATATTTTACATCTTCTAGCAATAAACCATAAGCCATCAATGAAGTTGTGGAATCTTTCTTTTCAATATTAATTGTTACATCACAACCAGTCTTGATAATATCTTCAGATTGTGCACTTAAATCGAAACAGAAAACAGGATATAAATGTCTCCAATCTCCAGGAGTTAATTGTGGTTCAACTCCAAATTCTATACAAAGATTTCGATAAGAATCATATCCTTCCATAAATTGATTATTGGTATCATCAAATCTCAATGGATGAATAGGATAACGTGTTTGATTTAATGAAACTTGTAAACTTCGAATTGTATTAATATGGAAGAGATTGTTGTTCTTATCAAAACTTGGAGAATTATTTCTTTGAAAAGTTAGCAATAAATATCTTTGAGTATTCGCAGTTCTAGTAAAATGCCAGTTAAATCTTTGTTCGGTAAAAGTTACTGAACTAGCAGTACGCTTTAGAAAATTTACTGGAATTGGTTTGTTAGTATTTAATCTTTTTGCAATAGCCGTTTCAATCTCTAAACTAGGAGTAATATGCTTAATCCACCATTCAAGTCGATCAATTTTAAATATGCTTTTTTTCCAGTCTTACCAAAAAAGATTAATTCATTATTTCCTGTGCGATGGTTTATTAACTTAAATTTTAATTGATATGATATTTTGTCATAATCTAAATATCCGAATAATGGAGACAATGACCAATTTACTGTCTGTTTACTTTTCTTGTTAAATTCACGTCTTTCTTTATATGCACTATTGTTTGTTTTATTTAAATGTTTTGCAATATTTTCTACATCTTTCGCAATTCCTGCTGCATCTGTTCCAGCGTGAGTTAAATCATCAACAATTATACCATCATTAGTATCAGGAAACCAACCTTCGATTTCATAGTTTTTATTATTTTCACCAATTGTTACAAATCTAAGCATTGTATCAATTACACCTGGAGAATCACTTATTGTTTCTATATTTTGAGTTGCAACATCTAAACGCATTTGTGTAAATAATCTTGGAAAAAAATTATTCTCTAGTGCAATATTATCGGTTTCTGGTAATGGTGTTGTAAAATTGGCATCACTATACAAAGAATATTCACAGTGTAAAAATGAATCAGGTGGATATATATAACTCTGCTGATTATTAACTTCAAAAATTAAATCACCTCCAGTATTTACTCTACTGGAAGATCCGGGATTCATAGCAATTCTTATATAGTCATTCTTTTTTTGATTGCAACTGACGAACGGAGGATCGTCTAATCTAAATTTATTTTCGATAAGCGAAGACATTTTTATAAAAAATAATTTGACTTTTTGTTTTTCTCACACACAGAAAAAATTCTGCTAAAATAATTTTACTAAAATAATTTTACTAAAAAATTTTGCTAAAAAAATTTTACTAAAAAACATAATTTTAGAAGTTTGCTAGACCAGCTCCGCTACAGCTTTGCTGGTTAAACCGAATGTTGCTGCTCACGCCATTTCCTCTTATTTCTTCAATTGAACGAACCGTAGGTTCAATTGAACGTTTTATGGCTACGCCTGATTTCTTCTTATGTTTACTATCAGACGGAGCTCCGCTCCTCAAGGTTTCCCCAACAGCTATGTTAGCGATTTTATTTTTTGTTTCCTCTGAAAGTTTTTTTAAATTTTTTAGTTCTTCGGAATCATTCCTAAGTTTACGAATAGCTTCTAGTTGTTTTAATTCGTTTTGAGACTTGACAGCATTTGATATTGCACTAGCTGTACTACCTATAGCAGCTGCTCCTTTTGCAGCAGATGTAATCAAATCTTTATTATTTTTAATTAAGTTAACGATACTTCCAATACCAGAGAAGATGCCAACTCCTTCCGTGTGAACGGCACCTGCGGTGCCTAGGAACTATTGTGTTCCGACTGTTTCTCTATTATCATAATGATAAACAGGATTCATACGTGGTTCATGAGCAATTCTTTGATTTGAAGCAAAATGTTTAAGATTGTGTTTATAAATTATAGGCATTTTTTAGGATTAAATTTGACTTTTGGGAAAAAATATTTACGATTGGTTAGTAACCTGAGGACCTTTGGTCCGTTTAATATTTGCGCTAAGATTTACGTTTAGGATCGGCTAAAGCCTCTGAACAAAGTTAGGTTAGTCTGAACTAACCTGAGGACCTTTGGTCCGATCGGTTAAAGCCTCGAGGAGCTTCGCTCCGATAGGTTAGAAACCCAAGACTTCGTCGATCAAGATTTACGTTTGTGAATGGACAACAACTTCGAGATAACTTTATTAATTGACTGTTGCACTTTATCTATTGCGTAAAGCAGCGTGTGATGTACTTTAATTTCTTTTCTATTAACTTGCATTTTCTGCTGATTAATCTTCAACGCCGTTTTAAGAGCATTTAACTTAATTTTAAGAACATCTAATTGTCTTTTAACAGAATCTAACTGTTCTTTATTTTCTTTAGAGTTTTCTTGTAAATTTTTCTTTAATTCATTTTCTAAATTGATTTTAAGAGTTTTCATTTTATCAACTTTTTGATTAAGTGAGTTTACTTCATTTATTATTCTATTCATCTTTTTCATTTGTTGAGTAATTTTAGAACTCAATTCATCAACACTTTTTTGGAATGTAGTTTGTAACTGCTTTAAATTTTTTTTAATTCTTTCAGGTAGTTTTTCTATTTCATCTTCTAATTGTTCTTTTAACATTTTTATCTGATGTTTATTTTTAATGACTGCAGATTTTAAATTTAAAGAAAGTAATATTAAAATTTTTGATTGTTCTGAAATCTTTTTAAAAAGTTTTGCTATATCTGCTTCTAGCTCTCTATCCTTTTTATCAAGTTTTAATAATTTTTCGTTTAATGATTTGTCATTAAGTTTAAGCAACTTTAATTCATTCATCAGTGGAACCAAAACATCGTTTATATATTTTTCTTTTAAATCATTGATTTGTGTATCAACATATTGTTTATTTGTTAACTCTGTATTTTGTTGCGGAAGAATAGAAAGATGCAATGGACCAGATCAAACGTCTCCAGTTTTCATGATATAATTTTCTATCTCTATTTCTAATTCACGATTATTCGGGATATATGCACCTCCACCAACATTTGGTAACATCATTTTTTAACAATAAAAAAATAAATTTTTCTCTAATAAAAATAAAAAAATGGAAAAAGCAAATTTAAAAAAATTATATTCGCCCGCATCATCCTGTTCTTCTTATTCGACGAGATCAACGGGATTTGAAAATAAATGTTTTGATAATAATAATAATACTATTACAAATCCATGTATAGATGTTAATATTTTATTTCAGTTACAAGCCGAAATATTTAGAGAACAGACTAAAGGTTTACCTTCTATAGAAACTAATTATTGTTTATTTCCAGGTGATCCATTTATTAAATTTATGGATATTGTTAGTAAATATAATGATGTTGCATATGTAGAATTAAATAAAGAAAATATGGTTATAATAGGTCATAATAATGTTTATGGATTCATTAGAGCAGTTTTGCCGATTAGTAATACTGATTGGATAGAAACTAAAATTATTAATTATATTAATATTAAAGAATTAGTTAAAAAATTAAAATCTTTTTCCAAAGAAAAAATAAGATTATTTGTTGATGAACAAAACCAATATAATATTCATATCGAGAGTAAAAAACATAATGAAGAATTATTATGTCAAGTTTATTACAGAGATACAATTTATAAACAAGAAACATTAGAAATGCCCCAAAGATATGATGATGATACATAAATAGGATTATATTCAAACTTAAATATTAATTTGTTAAAATCTTATATAAATGGTTTAGCTCAACAAGAAAAACTTTATATGTGGACAACACCTTATACTATTAACAATGACCATAATCATAATCATAATAAACGAACCGAAGGTTCCAGGGCTTTGCCCGATCTTAAAGAATCTTATAATAATAATGATGATTATAATGTAGATGATTCTGAAACATCTGAAAAAGGTGTAAATGGTAAAAAAGATTATAAAATATTAGTAATTATAAAAATTTAAGTGAAGAAAAATTTATATCACAACATGATATTAATACTACATATAATCAAAATTTATCTAAATTTCATTTTCTTACAATTGAAAATAATAATGATGGTATAGTTGAAGATACTGTTCGACAACTATGTGTCGGGTCTACAAAATTTAAATTAGGATTTACATCTAATCAATTTAAAATTTTATCATTTTTAATAAAAACTAAAAGTGATTCAGATTATGGTGGTGTTATTAAATTTTCCAAAAGAGAACAAAGACCAATATTTTTTTCTATTATATTATTATCAGATAAAAGATGTAATTTAGAGTTAGATATTCCAATAAGAGAATGGTATCCAATCCCAAAAAGTGTAATTTATGATGTTGAAGAAACAATTTATGATGATGATGAAGAATCAATTGATGATGATGATGAAGAATCAATAGTTAGTGAAAATAAATTTAAATTATCTTTTGATAAAACGTTATATGATAAAACTTAATATGATAAGACTTAATATGATAAGACTTAATATGATTAAACTTAATATGATAAAGAAAATAAAATAACTAAAGAACGTGAAATATATAATAATATATACTAACTCTCAAGACCTTGTTATTAGAATGTTTATATCTAAAATTAAAACACAATTTTTTCCTTAAAAAATAAAAAAATGGAAAATACCAAGTTTTATTGTAACTTATGTAAAGAAAAGTTGCAAACAAAAAGAAGTTATCAATCTCATTTAAATAGTAAATTGCATTTACAAAATGTAGAACGAGCTGATGAAGGAAATATATTAAAATTAAATAGTTATAAAAACTATCTAAAAACATTGCCTACTGATATAAAAGTTAAAAAAATGTTTGATGATTATTCACATTCGGAATATAAAAAAGTTTTTAATACTGAAGATGAGTCCATACCCGATGAAAGATATTTATTGAATGATACTGATGAATTTAACGAAATAGATGAATTTGATGAAACTAAAAAAACCGATGAAGCGGTAACAGATCTAAAATATTTATTTAATGAATCGGTTCGAACCGAAGGTTCTAGGGCTTCGCCCGTTGAACATAATGAAACCGATGAAACTTTTTATAATGTAAAAAAAACTTTTTCAAAATATTTAAGAAATCTTTCAAATGTTATATGAATGTAGAAGTACTTTATACAAAAAATGGACATGATGGAATTCCTGAAGAAATAATACAAGGGCATTTTACAAATTCACAAGAAATTCATAATGTAAATGATATACAACCCATATTTGAACAAATGATACTTAAATTAGAAAATTGTATAATTGAATCCCAGTTACGTGAATCTGGTTGGAGATTTGTTAAAATACTATCTAAGAAAATAGTAATTGATAAATATAAAAATAATACTGGTGGTAGTTATGTTCCTTTTACCTTTCAGTTCACCACAAATAATCAACATAAAAAATGAAGATGATTATTGTTTTCTGTGGAGTATTATAGCACATTTACATCCTGCAGAATATCACAAAGAGAGACTAAGTCATTATAATAAAGAAGAATATATAAAGGAATTTGATCTCTCTGATGGCTTACATGAATTTCCATATGATTATAATAGGTTAATAAAGTTTCATAAAAAGAATAAAAATTTAATTGAAGTAAATGTTTTTGAATTAAATGTGAATTATGTTTCTATTGGTAAAATTACTCCACTTTACTCAGATTCAAAAAAATTTTATTTGAATAATAAAAATTTATGTCAATCAGAAATAGTATATAATGATAGAGGAAATTACATGCATCATAATATTTTTTACCAAGGAAATATAATATGTACTGAAAAATTTCAAATTGTTAAAACATTATCACCAATAATGATTAATCATAATAATTATAAAGGACGTAATTATAATTATGATTCCGATTATCTATCGTTATCTTTAGAATATCAACAAAAATTACAAAATTTAAATGAAAGTTTACAAAAATATAAAACAGATTATCAACAACAAACAAAAATATTAGTACAAGAATATGGCCATAAATATCAAAATAAGATAGAAACGATTCAAGAATTAAATAAAGACAATAAAGAATTAAATAATGAAGAAAATAATAAATTAAATGAATGTTTAAAAAAATGTCAACAACAATATAAAGAACAATATAATAATGAATATGAACAAAAGCTGAAAATATTCAATCAAAATTATCATCGAAATACATTTAATCTTACAAAAGAAATTGATGAAACACATGAAATATATCAAGATAAATTTGAAAAACTAGAACAGACAAAACAACCAGCACAAGCGAATATATTATATTATCAGGGTCATTTTATATTGTGTAAAGATGTTTCTATATTTACAAAAACTTCAGATAATACAAATTTTCCTTGTCTTCAATGTATGACAAGTTTTAGAACTAAAGAAGAAATGAATAGACATTTGGAGAATTGTCAACAAAATGAAGCAGTTGAAAATACTTTTCCTAAAGATGATTATTTAGAATACAATAAATGGTATTTCAAAAATAAAGTACCCTTTACTATTTATTGTGATTTTGTAGCATATAATGTTAATATGACACAAAATCGAACGGAAAGTTCCAGGGCTTCGCCCGATTCTGAAAATGATAATTCTAAAAAAAGTACATCTGAGCAAAGTAAAGAAAAATATTTATTTGAACAAAAACCATTATGTTGGGGAATGTACATTCATTCAAATAATCCTGAATTATTTAAATCAGAATATTATCAATACTATGGTGAAGATAGTTCAGAAATGTTTACAAAGAAAGTAGAAGAATTACAAGGAAGTTTTTCACAATTGCTTGAAACAAATATACCAATGCTTCCATTAACGGATGAAGAAAAAATTAATTTTGTTAATGAAACAAAATGTTTTTACTGTGGAAAAGAATTTACAAAAAATTATAAAAATGGCAAAGGTAGATATCTTGACAAAGTAAAAGATCATGATCATCTAAATGGATTATATAGAGGTGCAGCACATAATTCTTGTAATCTTAATGCTAATAAATTAAATATAATTTTGTTCCTCTATATTTCTACAATGGTTCTAAATATGATTTCCATCTAGTAATGAAAGATTTATTTTCATCTGAAAAATTACAACAACAACAAATAAATGTACTATGTAAAACAGAAGAAGAATATTTTTCAATGCAATTAGGTTGTATTAGAATTTTAGATGCATTTAGATTTTTTACTCCTTATTCATTAGATGTTATGGGAAAAACTTTGAAATCTGAACAATGTAAAATATTAAATAAATATAATTTAAAACCTTTAAAAGGCATATTTCCGTATGAATATTTAACCTGTGGTTCACAGTCGAAGACTGGTTTAACTGGAGATTTTAATTCTGTGAATAAAATTATGGAAGAAAAACAACTTCCTCCAATAAATAAATTTACATCAACATTAAAACAATCACAATTATCTGAAGAAGACTATGCAGAAGCTGAAAAAAATTGGAGAGAGTTAAATTGTAGAACAATGTATAATTATACAATGAAATATCTTCAGATAGATGTATTAATCCTTGCTGATCTTTTTGAAAACTTTCGTGATATGTGTTTAGAATATTACGGAATAGATCCATGTTATTGTTATTCTACACCAGGTTTAACATGGCTAGCAGGATTGAAACATACCGGTGTTAAACTTAAACATTATAAAGAGAATACATATGATAAATTATTATTTTTTGAATCTGGAATTAGAGGTGGAGTTTCATCAGTTTTAGGTAATAGATATGTTAAATGTTATAATAAGAAAGTAAATCCACAAGAATATGGAATAGTGAAACCTTTATCTCCAGAAGAAAAAGAAAAAATATTAGAAATTTTTCGAACGAAACGAGAAGGAGTAGAACGTGAAAATGCAATTGATGAATTCATGAGAGAAAACTATTTGTTATATTATGATTTTAATAGCTTATATTCTTCTTGCATGATACAAGAATTACCAACAGGTGAAATGTCATGGTGTAATATTCTAGATTATCAAAAAACATATGATGGAAATTATAATCAGGGTTATATATATGAAGTTGATTTAGTATATCCTGATGAAATAAAAGATAAAACAAAATATTTTCCTTTCTGTCCCGAAAACAAAATTCCCAATATAGAAGATTTTTCAGATTATCAAAAATCTATAATTCCTAAGAAATACAGACCAACAAAAAAACTTATGTTAACACAAAGCAATAAAGGAAAGTATGTTGTTGAAGGAAGAATGCTAGATTGGTATTTAGATCATGGAATGATTCTCACAAAAATTCACCGGAAACTAGTGTATAGAAAATCTAGGTGGTTAAAAGATTATATAGAGTTCAATATTGAAAAACGTAAAATAGCTAAAAGAAATAAAGATGATTTTGGAAACGTGTTCTTCAAATTAATGAATAATGCATTTTATGGTAAGACTTTAGAAAATGTGCGTAATTGACAAAATATTGAAATAGTTTATGATAAAGATAGGTTTCAAAATTTAACAAGGAAACCTACATATAAAAGAACTACTAGATTTAGTGATGAACTATGTGCTGTACATTTACGTCGAATCAGCGTAAAACATGATAAGTTTAATTTTATAGGATTCACTATATTAGAATTAGCTAAACTATTTATGTATAGATTTATATATGATTATTTAGCACCTGCTTATGGCAAAAACTATAAATAACACTTTACAGATACCGATTCTGTTTTCTTAGAATTAGCAATACCGTATAATTCTACACTTGATGAAGAAATAGATAAAATAAAAGATATCATTCATCCTTCTGATTTATGTAAAGTAAAAGATGAATTAGAAGGAAATGAAGATTTCATAACAGAAGCTATATTTTTAAAATCTAAATGTTATTGTTATAACACAACTAATAATATTAAAACACAAAAAACATTAAAAGGAATTTCAAAGGCATCAGTGGCTAATCAAATAACATTTCAAGATTATAAAAATGTATTATTTAATAATGAAATAAAAACAGCATGTAATTATAGACTTAATTCAAAAAAACATAAAATGTATTAAAAAGAAGAACATAAATTAGCATTAGATCCATTTGATGATAAAAGAAAAATTTTACCTGATGGAATAACTACTTCACCTTTTTAATTTTCTAATTTCTAAGATAGTCAAATTTGATATATACATAAAATAAAAATAAAAAATATTATAACACTATATTTGTATATTTTTTATCACTCGGTAAACAAATCTTCTATAAATCTATCATGAATTTTTTTATCAATATTAATTGTAATGAAGCCATAATCTTTTGACCAAGCATTGTTACACGATTGTTTAAATTCATCTTTATTTCTTACACATAAATCTCTTAACAAATCACTTAAGTTTCTTGCATTTATTTCAAATAGTATAAATATATTTGCATTCTTTCTAATAACACTTCCGTCTAATGAATACATACTTTGTGTTAAATAAAATACACTACAGTTATTATGTCTACCTCTTGTGAAATAATTTCTCTGAACTGACTGATTTCTGTCATTAACACAATCATCAAAAATTACACAATGTTTCATTGTTTTATCTAGTTTACTAGGATCTTGCATATTACCACTATCATCTATTAATTGTATCTTTATATGCTTAATTTTATTAGATTCAACTAACTGATTATTTTTTGCTGCTTCTTCACACCACGAACTTATTTCTTCTTCATCTTCAGATTTTTCATATTCTTTGAATAATGAAGCAATTGCTGTTTTTTTAAGATTATTTTCAAATCCATATTTTAAAAATTGATAGACGGGTTGTTCTGCTGTTGTTGTATAAATTATGAGATTGTTATAATCCAAAAAATTTTAAATAATAGATATGTTTTTCCACAACCTGATCTTCCGCAAATAACTGACAAAACTTTATTAGATAAATTTGGATGATGATTAAATTTAAGTTTCTTTTTATTTAATGGGGGTAGTTCACTCATTTTTTAATAAAAAAAATTATTTTTATTTTATTTTTATCTTTAAAGAAGAAGAAGAAAATTAAACTTCTCTAGCTTCGCGTGGGAGTTTATACCTCCCGAACCAAAAGATCTATCATAATCTCTTCACCTCCAAAATGTATTTCCTTTCCTTTCTCATCAGTGATTCTCATGTTAATGTTGTTAATAGTTTTTCTTGTAATAGGGAAATATATTAATGTTTGTGGAATTACATTTAATCTATAACCAATGGGTACAGTAAAAGCTGGAAAACTGAATATTAAATTTGACAAAATTTACCATTTATATATCCTCCTTCAATAATGTCACAATGTACAACAATTGAATTTATTTCAGTTATTTTTGGAATCCTCTCACCTAAATGATAACCTTGACTATAGGTTTGTTTATTAAATCCTAATAGCTTTGACAATGATCTATCATTAAAATCAACTTGATGATTTTCGTCTAAAGTAAGAGAAAATTTATTGACTGCCGGTTCAACTGCAAAATGTAATTGTTTCTTATCTTTAAATGGTATACCTAAATGTCTCTTAATTTCATTTGATATTGATTCAACTTCGTAAGAACCAGGAAGAAAAGTTTGTATTTTCCATGTTTTGCCTTTATCAGTAGAATATCTAAATTGATCATTCACATCTTTGATAACGTTTTGAATAGTGTTAAATGTAGAGAAACTAGTCAATGCAATTTGATAATTTTTATTTTGTTCCAAATGTAGAATGGGTTCTAAATTACAAGTGTGTGATGAAGTAGTTGTTATAATTTTTAACGTCGTACTAAATTTTGATGAACCCAAAATCTCTGTTAGATTTTCTAAATGATTATTAATTTTGTCTAAATCTGCTGAACACATTTTTTAGTTAAAATTTTGAATAAATATTATAGATAAAAATCGTAGATAAAAATCATAGATAAAAATCATAGATAAAAATCATAAATAAAAATTGGAAACAACATATTTCAGCTACGGGCGAAGCCCTAGAACATTCGGTTCGTTATACTTTTATAATCCTCTTCATTTAGAATCTTCTTTTCTAACAGTCTTTTCAATATAGCATGAATTTCATTGAAACTAGAATTATGTCCTTCTTTTATTGCCGATATTAAAATATTTAATCTATTTAGTAATTCTTGTCAATCATCTGGTAAGAATACAGTTTTTTCTGTTTTCTGTTTTTCAGATAAACCTTTTCCTACTTTAACTCCCGTTGATAATAAATTTTCTAATTGTTTATAACGTCTAAGAGATTTTACTGCACCAACTCTATCTAACATAGCTTTATATTTTATGAGATCTTCTACAGCATAATTATTTAAATCTGCTCCTCTTAAAAGATCAACAAAATTTCTATCTAAATTAAAAGGAGATTTATCTGGTGAAAAAATTAAACCTCGAAAAGGTTGTGGAAATATTTCTTTTTGTCCGAGATAAAATCTAGGTATTGTTTTTCCATCTATAAATGAGATAGAATGTTCAAATTGCATAGATTTTGGTAATTTCTTATTAATGTTTGATTCTAGTAATCCATAGTCATCTAATATAGTTTTGTGCTCTGGATCTGTTATATCAATTTGTTTATCATTATTTGTAAGTTCTTTTTCAAGAGTTTTAAATGGTTTCATAGTTTTTTCAAAATCAGTTTTTACTTGCTCGGTTTGCTGCATTTTTTCAAACATATCAGATTGAATACCAGCTTTTATCATTCTATGTTGAAGATGATTTTCTTTCATAATATTTCTTTGTTTTATTAACTCTTCTAATTGTTTAATTCTTTTTTGATTATCAGCTCTAATTTTATCCATTTTTAAAATATAATATTTGAATTTTGTGGTAACATTGGAATACAACAAAAACATTTTACTGAACAAATTATTTTTTTATTGCTTTGTTGTCTGACATCTTTTCGTTTAAAGGTTTCTCGTTTTAAGTTTTGTTTAATAAAGTTTTGTTTAATAAAGTTTTGCTTAAATTTTCGCTTAAAGTTTTTAGCTCTTCTAAAAAATTTTATCATTTTCTTCATTAGAAATTTTACCATCACTAAAAGTTTTACCATCACTCGAAATTTTGCCATCCTGTTTATTCTTATCATCAACTTTTTCTGACTGTAATTGAAATGATATTTGATTTACTTCATTAGCTATTTGATCAAATTTTTCAATCTCATCTAACGTAATAACATTATCATCACATACTCTTTGAAAGTAGTAATGCAATTTGTCATAGACTTCTTTAATATGTAAATGCTTAGTTTTTAATGATTTTCGTTTCTTAGTTATTAAAGATTTATCTAACATTGTAACAAGTGAAGTTGCAAAAACACCCGTACCTGTTAAAGCTGTAGCAACTACTGGAATTACTAAAACACCTGAAGATATAACAATAGTGAGAGCGCCTAAACTTATTGTTAAGAATATGCCAATTCCTTGTGTTACATTCTTAACTTTAGTCCATCTCTTTCTTAATTTTTTATAATGCTCTAATCTTAATAATAATTGAGAAACCTTATCTTTCATATAACGTACTCTATCTTTGTGTTTTTCTTTATTCATTTTTTCAATGTCCATTAAAGTAGAACTACGTTCATATGATAACGAAGGATATATTCTTGCGGTTTCTTCCACTTTTGTTTCTTCCATTTTTAAAGAAATATTTTTAGTCACATGATATATTTTAAAAACCTAAAAGATGGATAAAATTCATGAATTTGAAATTCTCAACTTTTATGATTTTCGGTGTCCTGGAACGGTCATGATTTAAGCAATGAAAAATGTCATAATCACAAATTTGAGATTCTTAACTTTTATGATTTTCGGTGTCCTGGAACGGTCATGATTTTAAGGGTGAAAATTGTAATTCTCAAATTTGAGATTTTGAAAAATTTGAAAATTGGGTATTTTTAAAAACGCCCAAATTTATGAATTTAGGTCTTCATAACCTGAAAAAGGGTTCAAATTCATGAATTTATGTCGTTTTTAAAAATGCCATTTTTTGAAAAAATGGTACTTTTTGAATGGACTAAATTCATGTATTTAGGTCTTAAAAACCTGAAAAAGGGTTCAAATTCATGAATTTATGTCGTTTTTAAAGATACTATTTTTTTGAATTTTATGGTGTCCTGGAACGGTCTTTTGCCCATTACTGATATACTGATGAAATTTCGCTAATATTGTTGAAAAAGTAGCGATCTTAGGGGTCAGAAGATCTCTATTTTCTGAAAATATAAGTAGTAATACCCCTAAAGTACGTGATTTTAGAGCTTAAATACCTGATTTTACCCCTAAAGTACGTGATTTTAGAGGTAAAAAAGTACTTGATTTTTTTTTTGAAAAGTGCTTGTCCTGGTAGTGTCAAAGTTTCATTACTTTCTTTGGGTCTATTTCTGGTATCATTTAACCATTTTAATTGTCTTATATACTTCGCATGAAATGACAAGTCAGGTCTGTTCACATTTTTCAATTGAATTGCAAATACAACTTAACAGCTGATTTTACTTGCTTTGATTTTAAACAGTTTTCGTGCAGAGCGATCATTTTTCTATCTTTCAGACTGCCTATTGCCAGAAAGAAATGATGCTGTTGCCACATCCGAAGTTCGGTTTTATTCTTCTACTCATATTGCTTGTCTCCTTGACTACATTCGCCATCAATCGATTCCGGTTAAATAAAGGAATTGGAATCTGCTTCTTCATATCCTATATATTATTTTTGGTGTATGCGTTTCTCCAAGAATTCTTCTGTTCTGAATATTTCAGCTGCTAATATTCAATTACTCATGAGGAAATTAGTCTCATTTCTTCACAATAGAAGTATTCATGTTTTGAAATGCATCCTCCCTCCCAAAAGAAAAATAAAAACAACAAGCACATGTATCTTAACCTCTAACCAATGCAATTACGTAGCGTGATACCAGTCAAATGCAGGATCCAATTTTTGATATCATCAAAGGTTTCCCTTTTCCCTTAATTATTATTGTAAAAAGTGTTTTTTTTCAATTTTGATGAAATAAAGAGAAACAGTTCACAAAATAATTTGTTCTTGTTAGTAAATGAGGATTCTTATGTCGAATGTGAAGTTTTCCGATTGCAGAGAAATGTGGCTCAAGGAAGTCATTATTAGTATAGTCAGATCTATGAAAAAACTTCAATGCTTTGTGTGGTAGATCCACCCATTACTAAATATCACATAAGTGCAAAGACACGATATAGTATTGGATATAGCAAAATTAGAGACAATGAAATAATGATAACTAATCAGTATAACTATCGATTCACTATGCAAATGTCAGTCACTCATTACAGAAATTGCACAATCAAGATTGGAGCTTTCCAGAGAATTAACCTCTTTATTTTAGAAGGCTCAGCCTCCGTCCGGGAATACCCGCATCCGGCTCCGCAGCCCTGATGAAGAACAAAAGAAAACATATGACAAAGGTTTCAGCAAAACCAAAAAGCTGAAGAGAAAATACGTAATGAGAAAAATAATGAAATAAGAAATCTTCAATACCTGCATATTCAAAACATATTGAAGCATATGACATCTGTTGACAGAAACGAAGGCATTGAAAAACGTAGAAATTATACTAAATTTATGCAAAAAAATACTTACATTAAAACTACCTACATTGAAAACTCGTTTCTATAATTATTATTATTACAGAACATACGTTAGAACGATGTTCAAGAGTTGTGATGTGAAATCATCTTTACACCTTCCTACAGTTGGCGGGAAATTCAAATTGTTTTTCAAAATTGCGCGAAATATATTTAAATTTTGAACTTTTATAATCTTTCTGTGTGCGCATTTTCAAGGGCTATGCACCAGTCTGACGTTCAAATTCTACTTAGTTCAGTGGCAATGCAGCAATAAGTACTGGAATGTATGTATATGCCATCGCGTAATCCGCTACTGTGAAAGTCAGAATAAGTATATCTTTCAAAACAAAAACCTCAGCGATTCATGCGCTATGTGATCTAAGCAAAATGGAGAGGATGATGTTATGCTATAGAAACCATTGTAAGATTGCGAAGGCAGTGTAGAGACAGTGGCAAAGACTACAAAGGCGGCCTTGACGATGACACGTCAAGTAGGCCTAACTCTACATATACAAGCATGAATATGTATATCATGGTGGTTCAAAAAATCGAAAGTTGGAAAGGTCAAGGTGCACGTCCCCAAAAGTATTCCTTTTCGCAAGAAAATAGTACATGTGAAGTTTTAGCTCGATTGGTCAAAGTTTAGGGGTCGCCCAGAGAGGTCAAAGTAAGATCAAATGTGCAAAAATTGCTAAAAGTAGCCTCTGACGTCATCACGTGACCTCGGATTACTTGTCTGACCTTGTCAAATGATAGATTTGGGTCACATTTCAATCTGTTGTTAATATATTATATCGGTATAAAATGCTCAGTTTCATCGCAAAATAGCATTTAAGGTTCCAAAATCATGCCTTTTGATGGGTCGCGTGATCAATGGAATTGTATAGTATGAGATCATAAAATGTCAATTTGTGACCAAACCAAGCATTTTAGAGCCATGTAATGTATTTCCAATGAATACAAATATGACCGCTATCTATCACGCCATGAGGTGAAAAAGGTCATTTAAGTTCACCTGATGACGTCAGAGGCTATGTTTAGCTCAAATTTGGATATTGAATTCATGCATTTTAATCATGCTCCTTGAGTATAGTAATCTTATACGGCAGAATTAGTGTACAACACTTAGGTCTTAATCAGAAATAAAGTGAAATGACATCATTATACCCATCTGAGGGGCAAGCGTGACGAAGTGTGTTATTTGTTGCAGCGAAGACATTCCAGGTTAGTAACATCGGAAGGGGAGAGGAAGAGCTGCAAGAGAAACTCGAACTGTTATAGCTAAACAAGGAGATGTGGAAACAATAAACAGAAACCAATGCGGTGAGCGGAAGATCAAGGGAGTAATCTGGTCTTGAGTCATCTTCGTTGAGACGACCCGAGTAACTCCTAGGCTCAAGGTGTAGATGATGCCGTCAGAAACAGCTTCTCCTAGAATCTTCACGCCAGTACGTGGATGGTGAAGATCCTACCCTGCCACACAATAAAGAAAGTACGTGTATAACGAAATACTTGTCATCATCGTCAGGCAGTGGAGAGGATGTCCCAATGCCGGATGAGCTAGAACAACTTCCTAATGTATCGATACTTTCCACAGGGACGAGCTGAAAACGCAAAAGGATGCAATAATTCGCCTATCTTTGGATGAGACTTTGAGCATCACAGGCGTACACAGCATAGTCTGTGTCCCAATTAAGAAGCAACATAGCCGCATTCTACTCTATCTCACGTGCCACTAGGTGGCTCTGCGAGGTTCAGGCTCTATAAGACTTTGAAATGCTCGATGGATGGCCAAGGTAATCTACCTATACTACGGCATGACTCTTCCCTTAGAGATTGTCAATGTCTTTGAGGAGGAAGTGGATCACCTTGAAGATAGGCTGTTCGTCTCTGGTCCACTTTCGAGTATGGTACTTCGAGCCATTACGACCAACGAGAATCAGAAACAATCCCTGAGGTGAGCAACGATTCCTCGTTGAAGAAACTTTTACGTAGTTGTTGTTGACATTGTCGCAGGTTCCCAATTACCAAGATAAAAGTTTTTCTGTAAAGTATGTTTTACACTCACTAAATGCTTTGCATTTGTACGTTACAATGCCTTCAGATGTTGGTTATTTACTCCCAAATTGATATTGTCATCAGATAGTTCCATTGTAATACAATCTACGGAGTTTCTATTTTCAAACAATGATCTAAAGAATTTTGCTTCCCTAGTATAAGTACCGGTATATACTTCAGCTGTCACGGCGAACATAACTCATGTCTAATTTTTTCAATTATTGTAAAGAGGTCAAAAACGTTTTACATTACCAGTTGCAGCCGAATTTAATTCTAATCGCAACTATCGCTATATAAAGTGATAGATAGCAATCATCGTTTATTCATCTTTAAGATAGTTAATCACATCGAGTTCAGACTCAAGTGTTGTACACTAATTCTGCCTTATACAAGGAGCATGATTAAAATACATAAATTCTATATCCAAATTTGAGCTAAACATAGCCTCTGACGTCATCAGGTGAACTTAAATGACCTTTTTCACCTCATGGCGTGATAGATAGCGGTCATATTTGTATTCATTGGAAATACATTACATGGCTCTAAAATGCTTGGTTTGGTCACAAATTGACATTTTATGATCTCATACTATACAATTCCATTGATCACGCGACCCATCAAAAGGCATGATTTTGGAACCTTAAATGCTATTTTGCGATGAAACTGAGCATTTTATACCGATATAATATATTAACAACAGATTGAAATGTGACCCAAATCTATCATTTGACAAGGTCAGACAAGTAATCCGAGGTCACGTGATGACGTCAGAGGCTACTTTTAGCAATTTTTGCACATTTGATCTTACTTTGACCTCTCTGGGCGACCCCTAAACTTTGACCAATCGAGCTAAAACTTCACATGTACTATTTTCTTGCGAAAAGGAATACTTTTGGGGACGTGCACCTTGACCTTTCCAACTTTCGATTTTTTGAACCACCATGATATACATACTCTATAGTTACACTAACTGTTCGACAGCAAAATTGCGAGCTCTTCAGTTTTCTTAGCTCTTCCGTTACTTTGCAATATGCAGATGGTGTACGGAGTATTGCAGGGAGTCAACGACGTGAGATCATCGACCTCAGTAGGCCTACCCAAGGTTTGAAGACAATGGACGCGCTCTGACCACATTCGCAGTACTCCTCGAAGCTTCGTAGTTGCTATTGCTGTAGATTTCTGCTCCTTGTGTAAATTAACATGTTTACTATCTGAAGACATGTTTGATAATTTTCGTCTCTTGTGATACAAGATAGGCATGATTTTGTAAGTTACAAGGTGCATGCAAAAGCTTTTTCAATAATTCTCTTCTATTTCTGGATGACAACGTGTGGCTCTCATTAAAGTCAATGAAAATGTTCTAAATGAATAAGTGCGATTATTAACTCTAAAAAGGAATAAATTGTATGAGAGCATGGGAACACGTCAGATTTTGTCATTGGTAATACGCAACAAAAGTAGGCCTATATGCCATTTGATCGTACCCATGCCTAAGTATAGATGCTGCGCCTTGACTCAATATCAAGGTCTTTGACGAAAGAAATGCTAGAAATGCAGTGTGAGATTGTGCGCCAAGTGATTCAAAGAGCACCACATTTGGTGACTTATTTCATGATGACATGAGCCGCTATGAATATATACAAGGACAAGAGAGTCCCTTTACAGAGCAAAACAGGCATACTAAGTAGAAAATCACTGATAGAAGTGCATGGATACAATACATGTGCATTTGTTTGAGCGTTATAGAAACTGTTGTGCACTGATGTCAGACCTGCTTTTATGCCATTTAACAATGTCACAAATTATTTTTTGAATAAAACTGCGAATCAGAATTATAAATTATATTACTCCTATTTGAATGTGATTTAAATGAATCCTACATGTAACTGAATAATCCATTAAAACAGTTGATGTAAGTAATGGGTGTGAAAAATCAGATTTCAAACGAACAAGTAAGATGCTCGTGATAGACAGATTGTTCTTATAGCAGTTGTATAAGGCTCAGTACTTATATTTTCCATTTCATTTTCACAACATAAATTTACTACCCTTTAAGAGTGGTGTAACGCGATGGCATACATATACATGCCATCTTCGAATACGATCCGAAATGACTCGAATCCATTCTACATGTGAAAATATTCATGTTTTGATGTTGAAAGCTGGACTGATCCCGGCTAACAAAGTACGTATCTGCTACGTAGCGGGGGAGTAGCAGAAATGCGTAGCAGAAACCAATTAAAATGGCGGCATAGGCCACGTGCCTGCTACGTAGCATGGTGCTACTTGTTGCTACCAATTAAAACGTTGCCGCTACTGAATTGACATTATAATGCAACCTACCGCTACGCTGAAGCACCAATTGCTACCGGTATGCTACGTAGCAGAACCTTGTGCTACTCTAGCTACGTATCTGCTACCGGATGCCACGTACTGCTACGGCGACGCTACGTAGTTGCTACTAATCACCACCAACTGCTACACTGGCGCTACGCTACATTTTATCAGTCCTTATTGGCGAAAGTGTACCTCAATCAATACACAGTCCAAATTACCCACAGCCACAGCTATGCAACTATGAAAATCAGAATGCGATATTCCGGAATAGCAAAAAACAAACCATCACACAAACGATTCTATTCGAACACATATGCACACATTATCAAATGTCTTTACTCAGGCACTTGATCGTCTTCCACGTCACCCACTACGTCCGGCAGCTCAACCCTGCTCCGAGAAAGTCTTCTAGGGGCTTGTTATAGCCAGTTTCCCACAAGGACCTTGATCCTGGCATTTCCATTTTTGTAATGGAGTTTTCTCATTGCCTCTGAAAAAGGATGATCAATTCTTAATAAGGGTACTCAAAGGCATTTGAGATTATAACAAAATAAAAGTTAGTCTGATAGACAGTTAGACACCACTTAGTTTGGAATGCGTGCAATTATACTAGAAAAAAGAATTTTCCTGTCTACTGATGCTACAAAGTTGGGTCAAGTAGCAAAATGCACTCTCTGATGAGATGTAACGTTTCAAGCTCATTGGTAAGCTTATGAATATCGACTATGCTAATTTTAGCAGTTCTAACCACTTTGCAAGTTTTCAGTATAAGTAGTAGCTGCTTTGCACAATGCAATTCGGCGGACATTTAATGTGCGCTTTTTTGAATTTCTAAATTTAGTTCCTCCCACATTCATCGAAATCATGATAACCTCGACTTCGACTACGCAGATTTTCATCGAGGTCGGACAGAACAGTAGTCAGATAATTATAGAAACATTTTGCTATTCATAATTTTTTATTTCCTCCTTGTTATTCATACTTATTTGCTCCTTTGTGCCTATTTCTCGGACATTTTTGGACATGATAATGATTATAGCAAATACTATGTAAAGATGCAAATAGTCCATCCGCCAGGACGGGCTTTTGCATGGAACGAGACCGAAGATGAGACTTTCAACGAATGTTCTAAACCCTATGACTGCTACGAAAATGCGCGCCTGCCGAGTTCTAACGTGTTCCCCTGATATGCAGACAAGTTCAAAGAAAAAGGACATGCTAATTGAAGGAAAATCGAAGTTTTCGACCGAAATGTCGGTTTGGTGTGTTTGCCCTGACTATGCGAGATGTATTAACTTAAGCGCTATAGGCCTAGTTTGTGGCATGATATATCTTCAGGTCATGAAGTCATTCATCTACTTTTTCCTACCAAAACCAAACAAATTTGGATTCAACAAGCATCTTAGGAAGGTAAACATGAAATTTTGATCAAATTTCAGCTCAAACCTTGAGCATCTATAACCACTCTTGCAAATATCGAATATAGAATTTGTTCTTTGCACGGGATTAGAACGCAATAGAAGACATGTCATACCGCAAACTCGCATAGTCGGAGCAAGCACACCAAGCAGACATATTGGTCGAAATTTTTCCTTCAGCTAACATGTCTATTTCCTTGATATTGTCTGTAGATCAAAGGAACACGTTAGAACTCGGAAGACGCACATTTTCGTAGTAGTCATAGGGTATAGAACATTCTGTGTCTCGTTCCATGCAAAGGTTCGTCCTGGCGGGACTGTAAATATATTTCCATGTTATCATTAGAAATATGAAAAGAAATCACAGCCGCATTTAATGGGTTAATTGCAACATAGACCATGGACTCCTAGTTATGAGCGTGCATCGACATGAGCTATTTTGATCATTTTCAAAAATCCATCTTTCACCAGAGATTTTAAATGTCATTAACAGAGATTTTAGATATCATTCGCAGAGATTTCGGATATCATTCGCGGTGATTTTAGATATCATTCGCAGAGATTTCGGATATCATTCGCGGAGATTTTGGATATCATTATCCATGGATATCTAGATACTACCTGGATAGGAAGATCAACGATATTACTGCCGTAGAAATATTAGCGAATTTTTGATATTTACCGCAGATTATACACATAGAATGCACCTATAATGTACAAGAATTCTCTCGGGAATAGTTGGATAAATGCATGATATAATATGTAATAGTATGTTCGCTCTTGAATAATTGCTGACACAAACAGCTAGATAGGCTATCTACTGTTTATAAAGCATGTATTTAAAGTTAAGAAATTAAACTGATGTCAACGTTGAAATCATCTAGTCGGACAATTTCGACTACAAAAATTAACCATACGATTGAATCAATAAATTAAGGTAATAATGATCTATGCCCATTGCCCAAGTACTAATTCACTCAACTGCAGCTAAGCAATTACAAGAGATCTGCAAAATTTCCTTAACTTTAAAAAATAAGCATGTCTTGACAAGTAGAATACATAATTTCGCACACGTTCTTTATCTCCTCCTTCTTCTCCTTAGCTCTCCGACGTTATACTTCAGTACATGCATGTTGACTACATACGAAGTTGATAATACTTTGCTGAGATTCAGTTTTCATCGCTTTACTGTCGGCCGTTTGCCGCAGCAGTTCAATATTATTGGCGATGTACGAATTTATCCAGATAGCACACATACTCAGGCATAACAAATGCGCTTTAGGATTACAAGTTGATCACTACTTGGAAACTGTATACTATGTTAGCATGAATTGGTTAATGCTGAATTAAGCATCAGGAGGAAACTGCCTGTATGCGTCATTTTTGTGTTTTCAAGATCTTGAAGTGTTCGATTGATGGTCTTTTTCTACTCGATGGCGATAGAAAAAATTGGTCGAATAGTTTTCAACCCTACACCGTATTTATTTTCAACAAATTCGCTCGAGAAAGCTTATTGGATTTCACAATTTCTTCGAGTTATGAATTCGCATCTTGAATTTGCTCCTCCTTCACATAGGCGGAGTTTTTTTCTCAAGTCAAGCTCTTCCATTACTTTCTTGGCGATATCTTGTTCCAATCTCCTCTTCTCTTCAAAGGTTGCGCTGTACTTTTGAAAAGATTTGAGAAGATTCATTGACAGAAAATGTCAAGGAATTGGTGATTTTGACGTTCATGAAGCCGCCTGTCCGAATAGTTGAATTCCTGATTCTGCTCAGCGCCACAACTGATTCTTCGTCCAGGTAGTCTCGTAAACATCTGAAATGGCCATCCAGCGAAAAGCCTGATTCAGGGGCCGCATTATCGTGGCTAATAATCAGCTCGCATTTTGTTGTAATTTGTAAACATCTGCATTTAGGAATTCCGAACCCGTCTGATTTTTTTATATCCCATACCAACACTGAGAGATTCTTGGTTCTAATGAAGCATGATTGCATCTTTTAAGACAACATAATCAAAGAGAAAACACACATTCTTAGATTTTTCCCATTCATAAGCTTCATTCTTCATGACATGGCATAAATTTTAAGGCTAATTCACAAAACACTTCTGCATCAATTCCAGTAACAGAGATTTCAACGCTGCAAGCATGAATCACAGGGTCTCTTCTTTGGAAATTCAGAAAGAATATCTCAGAATGTTGATTGAAGAAAGTCAAGAAAGCTTTGCATTTAACTGCCATTATGTGTTTCGGAGAACACATGTAATCCCTTCGTAGAAATCACCTACATGATGCACATTAGATTCTGTGACAAAAGATATTTGAGAAATTGCTGCTTCATGCTTTCTCATATCGTAATTGCTTTGTAAAAATTATGAAGAGCAATACGAACTTTCTCATCTGCAATGCTCATTCTGCACATGCGACTTAATCTGTCACGATTTTCCACCCACTCTACTACAGGTTCCTCGGAAATAGGCTGAGAAACGGCACAAAGCCAAACCTCCAGCAAGAAATATTGCTCTACAAGAAGAATAAACGTATAGTACCATTAATGACGAGGATCGCGACATAACTACCCCAATCATCTTCCAAATATCAAAATGCCGCGCGTATACTTGTGTGATATAGGCCCTGTATGTCTGTATGAAAAATATGCCCTCCAAGAACAGTGATATGAACATTTTTCATCTCATGGTACTTCTCTACGAATGCATTATTGCTGTACAATCTAATACATGTAAAATATAGGTTAATTCAATGCATCAAAGCAACTTTGAAACAACGGAAGTGAATCATCGTTTTTATTGAATGTCTTGGTGACCCGGACGTTCTTGGCATTTTGTGGCTTCACGAAAGCGAAACTGTTGTCTCATCAATCTGGCGGCTGAACAAGAAGGAGAGTCCACAGTATTGCTAGAAATTGTGCTGGAGTCTGTCGTACCTGTCGCCAACATGAAGTCGTTGATCAGCATAGTATATCTTTCATATAATCTTCAAGAAACAGAAGTCACATTTTCCAGATTTGACTAAAATTTAGAAATTTCACTTAAAGCCGACAGGTTCACTCCCGTGGCTTGCAAGAAAATATTATCATGAAGATAATATATCTGATAACATTGTAATTTTCGAAACTGATCAACTTTTGTTGTTTCGTTTTACTAGAGAACTTTGATATGTTGCTGGAATATAAAGTTCGTGAAATTTGGCAGCAAATTGTTCGATAAGCAGGAATTGTTAAATAAAATATCGCAGTCAATATGATTAAGTTTAACATAACATTTTTCTAATTTTCGATAAACTAATTTTGTTTCAGTGTTGTAGAACTTAAATGCAATTCTTGCAAGACTAAATGCATTAAAATCAAGACCAAGGACTTACACGGCGTCTAGCAGTGATGTAGAAAGACCTTTTCTCGTTTTTGTTATTTAGTATCTCTTAGTATATTAAGTTTGATTTCTATATTGTACAGTAGAACCCACTTACAACGTACTTCAAGGGACCTAAAAAAATGGTACGTTATATCCGAGGTATGTTGTATCCGAGGTGTGCAAGAACAAGCTGTATAAGAAGTATTGAAGCCTACTTCTGCACCAAATTAAGTTGTCAATTGCAATAGTAAGGTCTTATCCATCATGACCAGCTAATTCTCACCATGCATCACCATAAATACATGTACATGTAATGTACATTTATTTGTATACCCTGGCCCTACATGTATGATCATGCCTACTCGAGAAAACAGCGGAGTGTCTTAACAATTCTCTATTGTGTAAGAAAAAATATGCAATATTCTGAGCATGAATCTAAAAATCTGAATGACTAAAAAAACAATAAACAGCGCAGTGACGCGTTAAGAAGACACCATCACAGACAATGTCTTAATTCCAGTTCACTTCAATCGATTACTCATTGAACGGATTCGACACTCCGAGCCAATGACAAGAGCTGTTGCTGCCATCATCAAACGCAGCAAGTTATTGTAGAATCGTGTCAGCTCCGTTTCGATGATTCAGAATACTTAAGTACTTTCATCCCTAAGTACGTTGTAAAAAATCAAAATTTGCTCTGTGGACCCTTGACAAGAGTTCGCTATATCCGAGTACGTTATAACAGAGGCATTTTATATAGACATAATAGGAAATTTTGACCGTGCCTGCAAGAGGAGTACGCTATATCCGAGAGTTCGCTATAACCGAGTCCGTTATGTGATAAATTGTTATGTAATTAAACGTGGTAACCACGTGTATCGAAAAGTTAAATAATTAGTTTTATTCAAACAGGCTTGAAAAGTGACTAGTTTTTAGAGTAACTGACTTCATAATTATCTTCATAGTATTTTATAGCGCTTTGGATGCATTCTTGCATTAATGACTTTTCCTGTTATTTGTCATTTGTTGAATCATTTACTATGCAACCTTGGTGACATATGAAACCCAAATAATTGTTGTATTTGAATACATCTTTTGCTTTTGTGTGGAACGAGTTAGACGTTTTTTACTCCGTTGCCACAAATATCATTATAGTTGTAAGTGGGTTCTACTGTATCTAGCTATCAAGCTCATTCATAGATTGTCGTATAATTATTGTACTAGGATTTGAATTTAGAATCAAGTTAGCCTGTAATATAATTTCATTAGTTTGCCCTGAAGATGGATGCTGTGGACATCCGAAGTGTAATAAAATGGTTTGCAAGAATTGCATTTAAGTCCTCCAACACTGAAACAAAATTAGTTTATCAAAAATTAGAAAAAAAGTTGCTGGAATATTAAAAACATTGCTAGAAATACACTTGTTAGTGAAATTACTGAATTCCCTTCATTCAAATCTTAGTCGAAGCAAGCAATGGGAACATTACATTAAAGAGGAACGAATTGAGAGGAGGCGAATAGTCCAAATGACAATTTCCTGGAATATCGAAATGTCAAAATCACTAGTAGTCAAACAAACACTGTTAACGTTAACACAGCTGCGCAGAAGCTGATCTCGAGAACTTGGCTTGTGGGTGGCTCGCAAATAAAAGGGCAGCAATTAAAAAAGGAAGAGCTGACTGAATCCGAATTTCTGTCTATCAGCAGTTACTCAAAGTATCTACTTCAGACATCCGACATTAGCTATTTGTTGATGTCATAGAGTAATGGTTGGTACCACAGACATCGAACATTAATCATTAACGAACATCAATCATCCTAGTTGTTGTTGTTCGATGTCTATGGTTGGTACTAATTTCAACAGCTTGGTCAGGCACCTATTTAGGTCGTTGCTAAAAAAGATTTAAATCTTGATGTGTGCCACTGTTACAAAGGCTTGTCGAAAGGCTATTTCCTATAAGCTGTTTCATCAAAATGGATGGAAAATCAGGACCACGGGAAGGATTTTTCGGTGGGGATGCAAAGTAAGTATATGGTAGTTCTATCAAGATCATGGCAATTAAAGCTACACTCTAAATACCAGCGCTCTTGTTTAACTAATAATAATGTATTGAAATTTCCATATGTTTCCATGAAGCACATGGTTATCAAAGAAATGTAGAGGAAGCGGAAACGAAATATATGCAGTGCACACACATTCGATTGTTCTAGATCAGATTTTTCCTCGATCAGGATTGAGTGATCCATGCGACAATTTAGATGGGCAGTGGCCATTTTCCTGGCAGACACTAAATGACTCCAAATCACTCAATGTAGCAAGAATTATGTATCGGAATGTGTCTTCACACGCTGATTTTTCTTGCGTCGTCTTGCACGCAGTTTTAGTGCACGCAAATTTAGTGATCAAGGCGACTCCGGTCCCAGCACTCTTTATAACACAAACTCCGATCTTTTGTACATAACTTGCTTGTGTGTGTTACCTAGCTGTCTATTCAGCATTCAATGATACCGGATAACACAATCTACCCAAAGCTGCCAGTGCAAAAGCCGCGAGACCAGCATGTCACTCACCGGCACAGTAGTCCGGGAGCTAGGGTAAAGTTGTGCAGGGAACGAGGTAGTAAAAAAAGTAAAAACGAGGCCTAATCCAGTCACAATTGGGAACCAGTTAGTAAAAAAAGTAAAAAGTACAATTACGATGCCGAGAGATTGAATTGTTTTTATTTCACCCTTTCATGCATATTGCGGCTAACAGACAACATTGTGACCTACATCTTCAGCGAAAAAACTTTAATTTTGAAAATAATGCATGCAGCAAAAGGCTAATACCCTGTGGGAACGCATCCTGCTAATATCAACAGATTATCTGGCGAGGTAGCGATTTTGTGGATAATTTTTTTAAATGTTCATTTTCGTGTAAAAACTATCTCCGCATGCGAAAATGGTCATCATCTATCCAAAAGCATTTGTAAAATTAAAAACGACAGTTGGCGAAAAAGTTCCTATAATTAGTTGGTAGAAATTTGTTTACTAATGCGAGCTGATTTTTCGCCAACCACCGAAATCGTGGATATTGTAGCAACTAATTAGTGGTAAGTAGTAATGTTCGTATATTACCTTTACATGAAAATATATTGTATACTCATGTCTGATCTGATGAAAAGGGATCTTTTTAATTCACGAAGGCTTAAACTAAAAAAGTATTTATCTTCCATAAATGTCGCAGTAAATACTATTATATTATTCAAATATTTGTCATTGTTGTAAATTATTGAATGTCAAGAGATGTTATGAAAATTGATATAAGCGGATTCTCTATATTCTTATCATTATCAGAGAATGATAGTCTGCACTTATTTCTTAGATAGATTAGCCATATGTGGGTGATGGTGAGGAGGTGAGGGAGAAAATAGAGCCTCGGCTGTAGAGGCGGATTACTAATGAAAATAAGAGAGAAAGTCAAAAATAAAAGGTGGCATACAGAGCGCGAATTGTCGCCGGCGAACTTCGCCAGCGGATATGCTAAAAATTATTACTATTGCATGATAATATGTAGCTGATTATCTGCCAGCTTTTCGCCAGATTCGTTCCCACAGGGTAGGTAGGCCTAGAGCAACCAAATTAATTGAATAGCATAGCCTCTTGTTAATAGCGAGTTAATTAATGTATGTGTTGAATTGAAAACAGTGCTGGTTGGAGATCTGTCGCAAAAGTTTGCCACCAAGATAGAATTATGTTGTCGCGCTCAAGCACTTTTAGTCATGGTCAGAGTAGATGTGACACCATTCTTTTCGTGTAAGCGGTAGACACGTCCGCTTGGAAGTAGCCTCAAAGGGGAATAACGGGATAAATATATTTATATATCTACTGACCACACTAGGTGACATGCCACGCGTGATTCACGCGTAAATACGGAACAACCCAAACATCCGTGGTTAAGGACATTCTATTCCTCTACGCGCGTACAGACGCGCTGCACTAAGAGTCAGAAATCATTTGATTTGATACTGTTAAAACGTGGGGAATGTATGTGAATACGCGCGGGCGAGCGTTTATAGTTTGCGCGTCGTCCACGGTTGCGCGCTTGAACCACGGATGAACCGCTAAGCATGTTCTGTCTTCCATGAACATGAAATTGAGGTCCTATCACATTGTTTAGCCTCTGATGCATGCAGACACATGAGACGCAAAGTCTATATAGCACTAACTCATATAACAGATGTTGCAGCAATGTCCCGCATAGCCACGGACGGATGTTTAGGGCAATGTGTAATTACGCGTGGTTTACGCGTGGCATCACTAGACGAAATGACTTACCTAATCTTACTAAGGAAATCTTACAAGTTCTGACCAGAAAGTATCAGTCGTGGTAAGTCTTATTAGCAAATCTTATCAGATTTTATAAGATCTTATTTGTGATTTTTTAGAAATCTTTTAAGTAGAAAAATGTCTTATATTTTGCGTTTGTCTACATGTATCCAGTGCACTGATGTTCCATCAAGGTCATTTAACAACCAAAACCATTGATGTCGTCTGATCTCCGCACTATATTCGGACTTCAAGTTTTAAATTTTAATTGACTTCTTTCGATTTCAATTATCAACTGGTAAGGTCTGAAAATATCTTATTTTGCAGAAAGATAAGAGTTAGTAAGTCTGATACTTTCTGGTCAGGAAATGTAAGATCTTAAATAAAGTAAGTTCTGATCAGACTTTGCAAGAATCTGATCAGACTTAATAAGCAAGTCATTTCGTCTAGTGATGTCACCTAGTGTTCCGTTACTTTACTCCCAAATTAACGGATAATTGTTAACGGAACTGCATTGTTTTAATTAACGGAACTAGTTTTCTTTTTAACGATGCCCAACACTGTTCATTTTAGTAGTGATATTTTGAATCACAATTTTAGTTTTATCATAATTCATGCCTAGTCCATTTTCTGAACAAAATTTGTATAGCGTTCCTATCTGATTACACAGGCCACGTTTGCTCTAACTCATTAACAGTATATCATCCACATCAGGGACTACTTAAATACCTTTCTACTACCGGGACGTGCAACTCGACGACAGTGGCGTTGCAGCCGTAGGCTGACAGATGGAACACTCGGTTGTGCTGACTGATTCCCACTCGTCGTAAGAGAGGCTATAATAACAAGCAGAGAACAATGACGTACTTTGTTAAGCGCAGTCACGCAGGAACAGCATCGATTTTACTTCGCTATCCGTCTATTTCTAGCTCAGTCACCACATATCGAGTCATTACGCCGAGATGCCCAGGAAGTGTAGCGTCGCGAACTGCAGAACAAATTATGATCCGACTTCGACGACTTCTGCTCCTTCGAACTCCACTTCTACTGAGAAAGTGCCTGTATATACAGGTTTTCCCGAGCTAGTTCAATCATAATGCATACAAGTTCAAGATACGTCAAGCAATTTCAAAGACCATAGATAGTGGAACCTATTTCAATTATACGTGACTTAAGCTTCAATTTTAATGAAAGCAGGTTCGTGTTAAAGTATTCAAGTTCAAGATAGCGCAACCAATTTCAAAAATAGGGTATGCAGATTCATGTGCAGAAAAAATATTTATAATTTAGGAACGGAAACCCCTCTCATTTCCAATTTCAAAGGGTAAGGTGTTTAGATTTATGTATAGAAATACAAGATATCAATGAAAACCCATTAAATTCGTATTCAGAACGCAGAGTCAGAAAAGGAGCACTACTTTCATCATCAAACAATGTCGCGACAATTTAGGCACCTGTCCAAGTAAGTAATAATGTGATTCTGCATGCGTGCTACCTTCACACCAGAAATGGTTTGGTCTTGTAGGATTTCTTCCACAATGCCTTGTAGAACAGAAATGCGGTGCTCTGAAACAGAGGTGTGAGTTGGAACATCTGCAATCCTTCGCACTGTTGCTGCCTCGCGCAACTTCTCTCTCAACCGCAACTTAATAGTGGAAAAGCAGTTTTCAATTGGATTGAGAAACGGAGAGTATGGTGGTATTTTCCGCACGGTTGCTACAGAAGAGGAAGCATCGATGTGGATGGGGGCGTTGTCCATGATCACGAAACAATTCTTCACCGCTTGTTATTCCAGCACTCGATCCAAATTATCCATGTAGTTACGGAAATCTTGTTTGTTGTTGGTGCCTCGATGAATTTCGTAATAGACGATGTCAACATCCGCAGCAACTGCCAAACACAGATTGAGATTCCGACCACGTGTGAATTGAAGCTTTCGGACAGCTGGTCGACTCACTTGAGATCTGCCCCTTGTTCTCCTTGTGAAGAGGTTGAAACAGGTCTCGTCCACGTACACAAGGGTTCGTTCGGATTCCTCCATGTACCACCTAGCGAACTCCTTTCTTAGCAGCTTCACACGATCGGAATTTCGTGCACTTGTGCAGTCCTGTAATAAAGAGAGAAAATGTTGATGCAATGTGCATTGTAACTTTTTGGTGGATATCAAACGGCCATCTAGTGCTCTGGCAATGGAGGACTCTGAGATCAGAATGGGTGAATCTCCTGCTGTCAGCGCCTCCTTCATTGCCTTCAAGGTCAGGTCCGGCTTCTCTTCAATCATTCGCACACAGCGATCAATAACGGGGTCTGTCACTTTTATGCTTCTCTCCCTTCTTCCTCCTCTCACATCCTCCACGCATCCTTCTTCCTCATATCTTAGGATGATTGATCTCGCAGCGCTCTCTTTTATGTTGAGTGTTTCAGCGGCAGCCTTCCAATCAGCTCAATTTTCGTGAGCTTCAACAAGTCGCTGCTTTAAATCAATGCTGATCTTCGAGTAACGCCCACGAGGTACACCTGGCTTCGGTCCACAAGAGCAGAACAAACTCTGAGAAGCACTCGTGTTGTCATCACTCCATGTGTCGTCTGTGCTGCTCATGATTGGTATAATGTCAGTTGTCAGGCTACATACAACGTAGGCTAGTCACACAGGATTCAGATACAGTGTAATAGCTTCACAAACTTATATAGTTCTATGATTTATGCAAATAATAGGTTAAAATTGGTTCATTCTTTGATCTCAATCGTTTCCATGAACATGTTTCACGCTATCAATGTCAGATTATCAAAAGGTGATAGAATTTATTGATAACTGAAATTCATTGATTAACAATTGAACCTGCTTTGCTTTTCACGAACATGCGAGCGCTATCACGAAGTTTTGTGGCGTATCTTGAACTTGTTTGATCTAACATAGAAATTTGTGGCGCTTCTTTGAAGTAGCTTGACGTTGATTGAAGCTACATGCTGTATCTTGAAGTTGGATGACGTAGAAATGAATTTGTCCGGGAAAACCTGTAAATTTCCTTCGGATCCCGGAAAATTGGAACTATGGATATCGGCTTTACCCAATGTGATTTCCAAATATAAAGTGACGAGAAACATGGGTATTTGTCGACGTCACTGACCCTGATGCTAAAATGATCAAACGTTTTGGATATGAAATCCCTGCTGATCCACCGTCTGTTTTCGATCATTGTCCGAAATCTTTCTTGCGACAAACTACATCTTCATCGTCTCGAAACATAAGTGATAGACATGTTTCAAGTGCATCAAGGTGATCACTAGAACCTGACCCAATGGATGAATTTCAACGTCGTGACTTATTACCAACGAATTTCATGAGTTCGTCGATTCCTTGTACAGAAAGGCGGATATTTTAAAATTATCTGTACATTTGGTCCCAACTGAAGGTGCAGTGTACTTGATGCATTTCGATTGCAGTTTCTCAGTCATCGAATCCAGTGTTCACATTCGTGAGGATTATTCGATATCTCTGCGTCGTAAGGGTGTCGACATAAGTTTGCATTCTTTCCGTGATGTTCTGGGATATCAGTGCACAGTTAATAGATGGTCGCAACTTGAAGCAGTATTGGTTCGTTTAAAAAATTACTGTGTGTCGTTAGAAGATGAAGTTTTATGTGCTACTCGTTACCTTGAGCAACTAATAAATGGAAACGACGCTTCTTGTCCTCAGTTACTTTTTCTGGTTGAGCAGTGAATTTAACACTTACACCGTCTAACGGCAGGCGTTATTCTGCCCTCACAATGAAAACTGCGATGCGACTCTTCATTTCCAACAAATCAAGTTATCGTCTTATTCGCGCATTTCTGGCATGACCTCATCCAAATACCTTGACATCTAACCTTGGCAATATATCGGACATTGGAAGTGAATCATATGCAGAGACTATCTCGAAGCAAGTGTTTCATTCTCTGGATGGCATTTCCAAGAAATGCATTATTTTATTTGATAAAATTTACGTAAAACCGTCGGCGAGATATCGAGCTGGACATGTAATTGGATTTTCCGTCGATTGACCCAACAAACCAGCTAGAACGGTACTTGTGTTTATGGTACGATCTCTGTTCAAGAACATTTCCTTTGTTATACGTTTTGTCCCGGTATTTTCATTGACTGGCGAACAATTGCTGAGATATTTGTCGCAACTGGTGAATATTGTCGAGACATCCGGTGTACGTGCTACCCCTGTGTAAAAAAATGCATCGGTCCATTAATGGCCCATTGCCGTCGCATTGGGTGAGTGTTGATGGTGGTCGTCACTGCCGGCTGACAGATGGCAAGGTGATGGTAAAATTTTCTCTCTTTCTCCCTCTCCTAATTGAAAGACTAAGGTCTGTACATCAGTCACAATTGTGTAAGAATCCTCTTCACATCTGCGTTCACACACCTCTCCACTAGAGTAAATAACTTCGTCAATCGCCTGCCAAACTAATGATACAACCGGCCTTCATTCAATGAGTCACATAACAGAGGATGGGAGCGGAGAGAAACTGTATATACTGCATCCAGGCGTCATTCATTTGCTCCCGGTCTATCGTGCGTGTTTTCACTTTCATCAGTCAGCTCAGCATCAGCGTTAATACATGTAGCTACATCGTTCTGCGGTCTTAAGCATGAATTTTCAAAGCTTTTAACGACACCTCCAGTTATTCATTCGTGTTTTGGAGATTTAGAGGATTCTGTCGTATTTCGACGTTCACAACCAATTTTCGTATTATACCGGCGCTTTTTTTCATTTTGGAAATAGTTCTCCATCCTCATCGCTATACACGTTTTGATTCACATCTTTCGTACTCATCGACCTATAGTCTCTCCATCTTCGCTGAAAACCATTAAGTTGATGTGATTGATATTATTACCGAAAAGTCATTTGAAGTGATTTCAAAATGTGATCAAACATTAGACCTACATACCGCTGCAGTCGAATAATCGAATAAAGCAAGGTGAATCTCCGAAGGAGGATTGGAAAACATGGAAATTATAATGTGAGTTTTTTAAGGACCTGTTCACTGGTCAATTGCGTCATATTACAATTAGATCGGCGTAATTTTAAAAATCAGACAATTAAAATTTATGATATTCACTTTTCATACATGTAACATGTAATTCGTGTATTCGCCATAGCTCGCAAATATGGTAATCGGAAAAAACATTTCTGTCTATCTATTGTATCTTCTGAAGCATATCGTTAAATTTATCACTTAAGAAATTTCTTACCATAATTTGTGTACCGGAATTCATGTCTGATAATCTATCTGTGAACAGAAAATTGCATACTTTGCTCCGGAATCGATATCCCACAATTGATTCCGGATGTGATTACGCAATCGTTCATCCGATGGACCGTGGAAGAAAATTATATCTTTTATTCGACCCGGTCCATCTTCTGAAGTGCCTACGAAACAACTGGGAAACAGAAAAAACGCGAAGAATTATGTTTTCACTACCAGGTGAGATGAATATCAGAATTGCCTATTGGAAAGATCTGATTGACCTTTATGAAAAGGATTTTCCGGTTCGGCGAACGACTTTGACTTATCAAGCCCTGCATCCATCATCGATAGACAAGCAGAAAGTATCACTTGCCACACAAGTGTTTCATGAGAAGACTGTGGCTGCGCTTTGACGCAAGATGGATTTAGTGATACAGCTGCTTTTGTGGATCACATCCGTATGTGGAAAATTTTAAACAATAAGTCAACTGAAGCTCATGTAGCACTTCATGACATTGACAGAAAACCTATTACATCGGTATCAGATTCAAGATTGAAATTTCTCAAAGATATGGCGGATCAGTTTAGCAACATGGCGCCAAACAAACCAAAATTATCGCCTGATGTTCCTAAGCAAACTCGAAGAGTTGTGTCATTGACAAAGGAAACCAGTTCTAGCATTGTACAAACATTGAACGGCCTAGTTCATCTATGTAAAGAACTGCTGAAAGACAACGCTGTAAAGTAGACAACGCTCGGTAGGATTCAAAGCGACGCGGTAGAAGGCGAATTCGGCATTTACCGCGGAATGTTTGGTGGACTCTATCATATTACATATGAACAGTTGCTGATTGCTGGTATATTTCGCCGACTTGAATTGATTATTGATCTCGAGGAATCGGTGGAGCCACCGTTTCACAGAAACACCTGCTGTGTATCTGATTTCTCCTTTGATGAATGGGAGCTGCCATAGTAATCATGAAAGACAAACTATTCTACATAGCTGGATAAATTCAAAAAAAAAGAGAATTTGGAGAAACAGTAGGTCAATGAAAGCTAGTTTGTATATGCAATATCAAAACATGTACGAGTATGTACTTTCTCAAACGGCCTATTTGTAGTGTTACTATTTACTGAAATTATGTTTGCATAACGTTTTCATTGAATCTTTGTTGATAATCTTATAAATTTGATCGCTCTTTTCACTGAATATATTTTTAAAATGTGAAAAACGTAGAAATGTAAGGCTATTTATATCAGCCTACTGCTTCCAGCCCACTGCCGACGAGTTGTACGTCCCGGTAATAGTAAGATATTTAAGTAGTCCCTGTCCACATAGATGAGTGATGACATTTCATAATCAAATATTTGTATTAAGTCAATTCTGCTTTTTCAGCATGTGAATTAAATCGCTGAATGAATCAATGATCATTCACTTTAAAGACCAGCCGGGGAATTTCGGCTGAATTTCAATTTTCTTTTGTGATTTTTCTTAAATGATTTCGAAGCAGCTCGCAGCTCTTTTCCTTTGCAAAATTACTGCAAGATACAAATGTGCTCATATCCATGAAAGTATGCTTCTTTACAGCTCGTGCGAGAGAGGTCGAGAAAAAACTTTTTACATATTACATTTATTTCACCAGAAATTAGTAATTGCAGGTATATATAAACAACGAAGGAGTTTTTGTTTATGATATTGCTTCAACACGTCTTCGTAACTGCAGTAACTTTCGTCGCCACTTTCGCCAAGAATCATCCAGGTTTTTGTTCATCTGCAAGAAACAATGCTGAACATGAACATTTTGGACAATATCCAAAAGACCAATCGGTAATCGGACGATTATCAAAATCACTAATCGGTGGACCACTGATCTTCATCATTGAAAAATCATGTCGGATGTTTTTTAGAAGCATTTTTTCGGTATAAGTTATTAGCACTGTATCTTTTTGCACATTCAGCGAATCTTCATGCATCTACATCACGATGAAACTGAATGATATCTCACACTGTCAGTCAATTTTCATTACAAAATTCTGTCGTCTTCATGCTAAAATCCTGTAACAAAGAAATCGCTAAATTTTCTTTTGGAAGGCCTAATGACCACAACTGACCATTTAAGAAAGCAAACAGTGGTGTAGTGGTGCGTATACGGCGTATACATACCTCCCTCTTGTTTTCATTTGCGTATACCTGGAGTGTTACGGGAGTATACGGGAGTATTTCTTGTGAAAAGCGCCTAAATTCACCTGGTTCAAAGAATGATTCTGATTTCGACAGTTCTGAAAATGTACTAGAGGCGGTATGAATTGCAATTGGAGAAAGTTGAACATCTTATGCAGGGCAAACGATAAGTACTGTGTAAGATAAAAGTACGATAAATACAGGGGGGTTATACATAGGTGATACGTCTACATGTACGAGCACCGTACACATGACCGCATACTGTGCGCAATGTGCATCAAAAAGATTTGTCGAAATTTCGGCGGATTATACACAAACTGATATACACACCTGTAACCTATAACGCTTAAATCTTTTTCGTGTCAGCGCATACATACCTAAAAAATTACGACTACACCACTGAAAGCTAAATATAAATCAAGACGATCTATGGAACATAACGTTTAATATGGTAGCTACAGCTTTTTTTCATATTTCTATTGAGGTTAACGAAATACATCAGAACAATAAAGAAATCGGAAGGGCACCGTACTTGTCAGGTGGTTAATATTCACATGCATCGTATTCAGAAAGATTATCGACCATCAGTATAAATCATTTTCGTGCTGAACGAGGAAGTTCGGAGCAACGTGTAATTTTTCAAGATTTAAAACGCGTGATTTTCCTTTGAATTACATGTAAGTTGAACTTTGATAGTCATTTATTTATTTTCAACTATGTGATAATGATAGACAATACCCTTTTTTCTGCTCCGGACGTCATGTTCAATAAATAATTATGACTATACTTTGCAAATAGAATAGAAAAGGCATTTACCAATCTTGATACTTTAATATAACACAAACTTCATTTTGGCGCTTATGTTATCCAACTAATATCTTGTGACTATTATTAGACATTGATGCATCCAATGATGAATGACTATACATTTGCAGGTCCTCTCCATGCAGCGTGACTCATTTTTTTAATTTCATTGTCTCATTTTCGAAATTGTAAATTGATATCAAAAATTGTCATGTGCATTGTAATCTGCATCCAAAATTTGTAATCATCATAATAATCAACATGTTTCCATTTTTGAAAAATACACGTTTCTAACTTCTGGTATATTGCTTATTAAAATTGAACCATGACTTCAACACGAAAATTACATTTGAAAATGAGTCAAGTTTTTTTTGAGCAATTATTTATGAAACAGTGTGTAGTTATAGTTAGCTTTTATTGACTAACTATGGCGTAACACAAACCGAGCCGTGGGCGTTTATATAATTGATGTTTACGCCTCGACGGTTGAATAGCTCTATGGCTCTTGCAGTTTTTAATTCTGAAAGCAGACAATTTTGGAAATAACTATTGGAATTTTTATCTAGAATATTTCATTAAGATGTTTCTCTAGGCGTAAATTAATCCTTATGACAATGAATTTCGATGCAAATATATTTCTATCTCATCTAGAAGAAACGATCGACGAAGTCTTAGAACAGTCCCGTAAACATAATAAAGATAACTATCCGAGTAAATTAAATTCAAATTCTGGTAACAGTCGAGGATCAACATTGGATGAAATATCATCAAATAAAATAACACTTTCCGTAATCGAAATAAATTGGGGACCTTTGCAAGGAAAGGAATCCATCGAAGATGCAGTGGTGGACTGTTACGATAAGATCACGAGATGGAACAAGAACTTATTCACTCCATCCAGAGGAAAAGCTAGCAACGCATTCATAGTTGAATTATGTCGATTGCTGAATTTATTTATATATCAGACAGCTTGTGAAAGTTTAGCATTCTTACTTGTACATGCATTTGTACCCTTCATGCTACAGAAACCTTCCGAAAAGTCAAATAAAAAATCAAATGCAAAATTTCTGATAGCTAGACTGGAAAAAAGGAAATCTGAAATCTCTCATGTCTGAAACAGATGAAATGCAACGACGCTTGAAATTGAATAAAACATCAAAATTCAAATCAAATGACAAAAAATTTGTCAATTGATGCAATACGGAAAAGTAGCGCAAACAATGAAATTGATAAATAATGAAGAGATCATAACTGGTGTACATACATTGACGGAAGAGGTTAAGAAAGCATTGCTGGAAAACATCCAAGAGCCACTCCAGCATGTGAAGACATTCTATTTCATAATTCAACAGAAAAATCAAAATTAGTTGTATTCGAAGATATAGATGTTATCATGGTTCAAAATACCGCAGAAAGGGTGCAGGGATCCGGAGGACCTACTCAGGTAAGATGCTGGTTGTTGGCGGACTTTACTCTGTTCAAAATTATTTGGTCTTTCTTCAGTCAATTTACGTCAAGCAGTAGTAGATGTGACAAAGAGACTTTGCACTGAAAAATTAGTTCCTGTTTTCTCACAGAATATCAAGCTTGTTGATTGATTGTCCTCGATAAAAATCCAGGCATCTGCCCAATTAGAATGGGGGAAGTTCTAAGAAGGATAATAGGAAAATTGATTACTTGGACTTTGAAGGACGATATTCAAGAAGCAAGCGGATCTTTGCTGAGCTGTACAGGTATTCCTTCGGAAATTGAAGCATCAATTCAATCCGCAGAAAAACTATTTTGTGATTCAAATACAGAAGCAGTCCTTATGGTAGAATGCTACCAAAGCCCTCAACTGTTTGAATCGCGAAGGTGCTCTATATAACATGAAAACAATTTGCCCAGCGTTTCATACTTACTTTTTCAATACCTATCAAACTCCAGCGAAACTCTTTCTCAAGACAATGAATACTACTGACTTCAATTTCATTACACCGGAAGAAAGTTGCACACAGGGCGATCCATGTGCTACGCCATTTTATGCGTTGGGTATGTCACCATTTGTGAAAGAATTGGCGAAAAACTCTACTGACGAGATCACAAATCAGATTTGGTATGCTGATGACAGCTGTCGTCTCGATAAACTAAAAGATATCAAAAAATTGTGGGAATATTTACTTCAGCGTGGACCATTGTATGGATACTTTCCCAATCAACTGAAAACTGTTCTCTTGTTAATGTATTCTATAAATCACGTGGTTACAATCTGCAACGAAGAAAAGGTTATTTAAATACTACGCATAAACAATTAAACAATAGGTATTGTTAGTTAAATATCTTTAAGAAATAAGAGCTACCATTATAACCTAATGTTCGGTTAAGCAATGGATTGCTACTAAAAATTTTTATAGATTCAACAATGCTAATCTCAAAGTCCGAGTTTCCACGGTAAATGATTTTAAAGCAATCATTATAGTTACGAAAACAATGGTTACATTGTTCTATGTGTTGTGCAATGGCACTATTGCCACTTAAGTGTTCAAGTTTACGTTGATGCAGACGTCTTTTGGTTTTGCCAATATATTGGCAATCAGGATCAACCTGACATTGAAAGCAATAGACAAGACGCGATTGCATGTCTGGACCTAACTTACTTTTAAGGGAGAAATATCTTCCAGTTTTGAACGAGGTCATAACAACCTTGCATTCCAAGTTAAGTTTACGAAATATTTTTACTAACTTATTACTAAATTTCTGTGATGCATAACCCACGAAGGGGATTTTGATTATTTTATTGAAGTCATTATCAATTGTAACGCGTGAAGAATTGTTTAATTTACGACCTATAAATTTGTTAATTGTTGATTGAATTAATTGCAATGGATAGCCATTTCTACTTAAGATATTGGTAATTTTATTACATTCATTATGGAATAGATTCCAATTGGTGGATACATTGTAAGCACGATGAAGCATGCCTAATACTAGTGTGTTTTTCCAATTGCGAGGACATAAAGCATTGAAATTCAGTAAAAGACCTGTAAAGGTAGGTTTACGATAAATCGCAGTAAGTATATTGTCCTCATCAATTTTCAGAAGGACATCTAGAAACGGTAATTCTTTATTGCCCACTTCTGATGTAAAGTGCAAGTTACTGTGCTGAATGTTTAGAAAATTATGGAATACATCTATGTGTTGTTCATTGTTAAATACAGCTATGATATCATCCACATAACGACGATACACAACAGGAGAGAAAGGTAAGTCCTGCCATTTATGTTCTAGATTAGCTAAGAAGACGTTAGCAAGGGTTGGACCCAACGGGCTACCCATACTTACACCATCCACCTGTTGGTATACAGTATCATTCATAAGAAAGCAACCAGACGTGGCAAATTTTAATAAGTCTTTAAATACTTTTTCTTCGTACTTCGGTTTATTGGCATTACTAGGTGAGTACACTAATTTAGTTGCAATGTTGATTGCTTCAGTTACGGGTACGTTGGTAAATAAGTTTTCGACGTCAAAGCTCACAAGGGTGCTATGACGGTTTATTTTATGTTTAACATCATCTAATACACTAATGAAATCATTAGTTGATTTCAACATAAGGTCATCATTGATATGTGGTTTAATTAAATTGTCTAAGTATTTAGCTAATTTATAATTAGCAGCACCAATAGTACTAACTATCGGTCGAACAGGGTAATTGTTCTTATGTACTTTTACGGTACCATAGATACGTGCAATGTTACTATCAGAAGGCAGTATGTCCTTATAAACGCTGTCATCAACTTTATTTTTTACATATTTATTGAGATAGCGAGATAATTTATTTTCCTCGATACAAACAGGATGTTTTTTAATATCATTAGGTACAGGAATTATTTTAAATTTAGAAGAATCACTCAATATCGCATTAAGTTTATGATTATAGTCATCAGTATCTACAAGCACGATACCTTGACCTTTATCAAAAGAACAAATCTTTAAGTTACGAATCTTAGATAGTCTATTTAAAGTCATGTGTAACATACGGTTACGTTTACTTTTCAAAGTGTCATTGCAGTTATCTTCGAATTCCTTCAGTGAGTGTATTATATCTAATTTTATTTCTCTGGTCCAGTTAGGATCATTGCGTGGTACGCCAGAAATTGATTTTTCTAGTTCATATTTCATTTTATCTAAATCAAGGTGTCTAGGAGCAATAGGATTTTTTAAACCATACCGTAATGCTTCACGTTCAAACAGAGAGAGTGAATGGCTACTAAGGTTAATGATGCAATCCGGGGTTGCAGTCCTTTGTTCAAGCCAAAGTTTACTTAATTTACTACGATGAGATTCTTTTACTTGTAGGAGAGAGTTATTGACATGTTTGTAAATAGCCAATTTTAACGTGAGAATACGAAACCACGATAATTGACTCGAAATGTGACTGGGAAGTTTTTTTGAGTTTAAATTTATTGTGTTTCAATTTTTTATTTAAGAATTTTATATGCGATGTGATGGCTAATTTGTTGAATTCATCAACATCATCACTAATTGGTTTAAGTTTAGGTTTAGTGAGAAGAAATTTAGGACACAAGTGAAGAATATCACAATCATTGAAATAGGTGATATCCAATTGTAATTTTTTGACTTTGAGAATGCATTTTTCCAGTTTTCGGAGATCATTCACAGATACATTAAAGTGATTACTTATTCTAAAGTATAGATCAGCAAGATTACTACTTTTTACAAACCACAGTATACAACAAATGACTAGTGAGTATAGACTCATAGTTAGGTAAGTACATTAACAAGATAGAAAACACTTGATTTTGCTGAGACGTCTTTCGATTGTTACCAACAATCTTCATCAGAGCCACTAAAGTTAGGTTAACGTGCGGTAGGAAATTATGCAAAAATTAAGTAAAATCAATACAGTAGTATGAAGATGAAGTCGACAACATACGAGGTAAAATAACTTACAGTGTAGGTAAGATCAGCAGGTGAGTTACGGTAAGCCGCTTAACCAAACTTGTAAATACAAAACAGTACAGCGGTATGACACGGAGCCACATGAGCTCGGCCAGCAACAAGAGTTCTATGATGCTATGTTACACAACCCAGTAAAATGTAGCAGTGAAGACCACGCACAAGACAACGAATGTTTAGACGGTGGAGATATACTCAGTCAATGTATTCTATAAATCACGTGGTTACAATCTGCAACGAAGAAAAGGTTATTTAAATACTACGCATAAACAATTAAACAATAGGTATTGTTAGTTAAATATCTTTAAGAAATAAGAGCTACCATTATAACCTAATGTTCGGTTAAGCAATGGATTGCTACTAAAAATTTTTATAGATTCAACAATGCTAATCTCAAAGTCCGAGTTTCCACGGTAAATGATTTTAAAGCAATCATTATAGTTACGAAAACAATGGTTACATTGTTCTATGTGTTGTGCAATGGCACTATTGCCACTTAAGTGTTCAAGTTTACGTTGATGCAGACGTCTTTTGGTTTTGCCAATATATTATATCTTTATCTATTATATATTATATCTTTTGTAACCACGTGATTTATAGAATACATTGACTGAGTATATCTCCACCGTCTAAACATTTGTTCTCTTGTTAGAAGATGGTACAGACATCGAATAAGCAAAACAGATTTTCGATGGATTTGACATGAAAATCATAAAATCTGGGAGAAGGTATCTGGGAGCTGCACTAGGAGATGATCTCTACAAATCCATCTATGTTAAACAGAAAATAGAAGAATGGGTGGCAGATGTGGAAGATAGCTGTAGATCACCCACATTCTACGCTACGGTTGGATCATTTCGGACATTCCCAACAGATGTGTTTGTGGATCAAAGATTGATGCATGCCACGCTACAAATTGCAAAAAAGGAGGATTTTTATCATTAAGGCATAACATCCAACAGACAATGAAGCTGAACTTCTCCGGAAGTATGCAAGGATGTCGTTGTAGAGCCTGAACTAATTCCAGTGGAAGGAAATTCCTTTACCCAATCCGGAAACGGTGAAGATTGGGCAAGACTCGACATATCGGCAAGGGGATTGTGAGGAAGGATGGAGAAAACATTTTTTGATGTCAGGGTAACAAATCCTAATTCAACAACATGCCAAAATAAAAGTTTAACTACATTGTTCAAACAACACGAGGAAAAGAATACTAAATACGAAGATTAAATCTTACAAATTGAAAGAAGTTCATTTGTGCCACTTATCTTCACTACAGCTGGAAGTACCGGAAAAAATGGCAACTATTTTCCATAAAAGATTGGCTCACCTCCTCTACCAAAAATTTCATGAGAACTACTGTGACATCATCATGGGCCACATTCGCCGAAAGATCAACTTTTCTCTAATAGTGTGTTGATGTTGTTACAGGGGAAACACCGTGACTCATACTCTGCTATCAGAGATTGCCAAGTGTTCACACCATGAGCATTTCTAGCTTTTATAATTTCTTTTTTGTTTTATACATTGACTCTTTAACTTAAATGTAACTTACACAATCAGTCATTGTTCATGGTTCTCATAAAAATAGTTATTTATTTTCTTTAAAAAATGTCTATGACATTACCAACCGACACTAGACAACAAAGTAGCTGGTATTGCATAATTTGATATCACTATCTGGAACAGTTGATATCAAGCAGCATCAACCGTTTGAGTTAATGATATAAATTTTGATAATCGAAAGAAAAGTAATGGGAATGGATCTATATCCATGCACGCGAATGCATGAAAGATCCTATTCTATCATATCATTCAATGATCATATCAATTAATCAGGCCATTTTATATATCTTTTGCCAATATAAGAGCTACATCCCATTGTTTACATGGCTCTCGAATGAAGTAGAGGAGTGTCCTCACTTTTGAAGATGCTGCTGGAATTCCAGACCAACTTTGATAACTTAATAATAATATTCGTTTTTCAGTGTTATTGCATATATTCGCAAGTTATAATTTCATAATGAACAATAGACATCTTGTAATAAATGTCAACAGACCTATGCTAGTGAAACACAGTGGACGATACGTGTAAGGAAGTGTATTTTAGAATAGATAGTGAAATGAATCAGGCCATAGATTTTACGAGTTATGTATCCATGAAATGAATATCTCTGGCATAGAATATCTTTGACATTTAGTTGAAAGTGATGGTAAAAAAGTAATCTTAAATATCTATTGTATCTGATTTGGCTATGTTAAAAGGCTCTTTATTATGAAATTCAAGTAATAGAAATCTATGAAATACTATGTATCTACCTATATCCCTTTCGAAACTGGGCTGAAATATATTTCTGCCCAGTTGTAAAACTTTCTGCCCGATAATGAAAACCAGGTAGGTTAACAATTATATAATTAATATACGCAGTAAGCATATGAAAGATCAAATAAATCAAACATCATAAAAACATCACAAGTCAATTTCAAGTAAACCCCACGAAGTATGTAGTCGCGCTTTTTTCTGATGAGTGCCGGTACGGGAATCTTCAGGAATTTGGCTTTGAACTGTTTCATTTACAGTTAGAGACATGTTGCACTCGTTTGATATATGAAATATTTTCTTTTCATTTGTGCAGTCATTGACAGTTTCTGAAAGTTTGGCTGACAAATTTCTAAAATCTGAATCACGCCTTTTTCGATCGTATCTTTCAACAGATGAAGTATTTTTGTGCCCGGTTACCAACATAATGTCCTTAACAGGGAAATTCTTCTCTCTCATGATTGTCACCACTGTGACTCGTATGCAATGATTGGTATAAATTTTACTCAAATTCAACTTTTTTGAGAGATTTTTCATGAAATCTGAGAGAATCGTTTTTCCTACTGGAACTTTTGACAGACCATTTTTTGTACATTTCAGAAAAAGAGGCGTATTTTCGTCTGCGTCACTAGGAAAACTATCTTTATACAGTTTAAGAGCTTCTACAGGGCAACATGATTTATCTGATTTCTCGTACATTCGAGCTTGTTTAAAGTCCGTATGTTCTTTCGAATTGAGCGAGGCTTTGACATTTTTTGAGGCCATTGGGACATCTATCACTGCATATTGAGCTCCAGAGCTGTCAGATTTTATTACAATGGTGGAGCATTTCATATTCCGCAGATTCTCTCTACCACGTAATCCAAAATAATAAATTGTGTTGAATAGAACTTCATCCTGCAACACTTGTGTGGAAGTTCTAGTAAAATAATTGAGAACCTTTTGGAAATCATCTTCATTGATTGCATCATATTCTTTTCCTTTTTGTTGACTGCTATTGAGGAATTTGCCGACCATGGATCTCAAAACTCCATTAGCACGCTTGAAGTCATCACCACGAATTATATTGATAGTTCTGTTCACGTCTGGCGACGTCAAATGTCTCTGTATTGAAGCACGTATACAAATTAAGCTGCTGGGACTGTAGAATGTTCCGGTTTTTGTTTTCAGAGAAGAGTAAAATAAACGAAGATAGTCATTTAAAGTCTCATTTGGCAGGTTTTCGAAATTTGCTGTCAGCTTCTGTGTTTCTAAGAAGCCTCGAAATTTTGCAATGTGGTTCTTAGTCTGAGTCACTGTTCCTGTCGGGATGCTACACTTCTCCAAATCGCTTAAAAATTGTAACTGGTCTGAATTTAATTCAACTGCATCTTCCTCGGAGTCTTCGTCATAAAAAGTTTTGCGCATCGATTTGTAGGCAACTTGTTCAAATTGTTCTGTTGATAGTCCAGAGACAATTCCTCCAGGGACATTATCAAAATTAATAAGATTGATAGGAGCTTTTTCACTCATAATGTCTATGTGTAATTCAAGAATGGCAGAGTATTGCATACAATATCGTAATTTTCTTTGAAATTCAAACTTGCCTAGATGCTATGAATTACATTATGGATCTTAATCATAGAAGTAGATGATAATACACTATAGAATGGTTTACTGCAATTTAGATTTCCATGATAGATGCTATCAAAGATCTAGATATTGACCATAGGGCAGATACAATAGCATTATTAGCTGTGTTAGTCGGGCAGAAATATCATGGACCCTCGGCCGCTTACGCGGCCTCGTCTCCATGATATTTCTGCCCTCCTAACACAGCTAATAATGCTATATTGTATTTCACTCTCGGTGGCTTTGGAGGTCATAGAAATGATTGAAATGAGTTTGAAATGCATTATTGCCCGGCATCGGAGGGCATATGTATAAGATATTCCATGATATTTTTTATGGGAGTTATTTAGATAACTCCCTTTGATTTGAATTGTAAATTTGTTTGTGATCAACGCATCGTAGAATTCTTATTACGCGTACATATAGATCTACTTCGGCTGCATTGACAATTTTAATGTGAACATTTGCCAGACATGGATGGTAAATTGGGCATTGTCAAACCTCTGGTAGACCTCACTAATGGATTCATCGGCAATCACGATCCGAATATAATATCATATGATGAATTTGAAACTATTGAAGATCTGTTCCCACTACTAAGTGATTTGCAAAACCACAACACGAATTACAGCAGATTTGCCAACTACTCACAACAAGAGCTAAATGAATTGAATAAATCAGTGACAAACAAGAACACCAAAAAGCGCAATAAATGGGCAAATAAAATATTTGAATCTTGGAGAAAAGAACGACTGGATTATGTAAATTCAAACATATGTGACTTATCCGATGATGCATTATGCCAACTTATGACTAAGTTCATTCACGAAGTAAGGAAATCAAATGGTGAAAGATACCCAGGCAGATCTCTCGTGTCGATTGTTGCAGGAATACAATCACATATTTCGTTTACACGAAAAGTCGACTTCTTTCGAGATGAAAAGTTTTCAGCGGTGACAGTGAGTCTTGATTCATCGATGAGAATATCCACTGAAAGCGGTGCCAGTTTGAAATCGAAGTCGGCTAATGTGATAAGTGAAAATGAGGAAAAATTATTATGGAACCATGCAATGGGGTCCTCCGATGGACAGTCATTGTTATATGCTCTGTTTTACCTGAATGGATCGAATTTTGCTCTTCGAGGCGGTGAGGAACACGTACATCTTATTGAGCAATTTTCTTTTGAAGTTTGTGACGGCAAACGATGTCTAGTCTACCGTGAAAAACATTCGAAAACAAATTCAGGAGGTTTGAATAACTTGAGGCACAAAACCAAGGAAGTAGTACATTTTGAGAATGTATCGAACAGATCAAGATGCCACGTAACTTTGATGGAGCTTTTCCTCAGTAAACGACCTCAAAGCTTAAATCGCTTCTATCTGCAACCTTTAAAAAATCCAAACAATTTATGTTGGTACACATCTAAGCCAATAGGCAAGAACAAGCTCAACAAATTTATGAAATCAATATGTGATCAAGCTGGAATAGATTCAAGCAGAAAAAGTAACCATTCCCTTCGTGCGACATGCGCAACAAGACTTTATCAGAACAACATTGACGAACAACTCATCATGGAACGTACGGGTCACAGAAGTCTGGCAGGGGTCAGATGTTGCAAAGGACCGCAGATACTCACCTGGAAAACTGTTCTGCCATTCTCGATGGAACAACTCTATCCAAGGTTTCAAAACCGTGTGGAAGTGGAACAGACTCTCTCATATTCAATTTCAACAATTGCAATGTCGTGATCAATTATGGTACGAGTACCGTTAAAAACAATTAGACATTGCTGTGTGACAAGTTCTCATGTTCATGTATACACGTACATTGTTGGCATATTTAGAAGTGGGTATCCACATAGATATCCATATGGATATTTTAGATGTATTCCCTGTTTGATAATAGAAAATACCATGCACATAGATATTTTTGATGGAATTCCATTGAAAATAACTACCGGAAAATAGTTAATATCATGGTATATAATGAAGATATATTACCTTTCAAATGACAGCCTAAATCGTCGGCGCGTAGCGCCAGACGATTTAGGCTTATCATTTGAAAGGTAATATATGTATTGTTTACGAACCTTAAAATCTATGACATCAAAAATCCAAGATTTTGATCAGTAAAACACTCAAATCTATGATAATTTTCTTCATAGCCTATGTCGCTCAGAACACGAAAGTGTGTCAAGCTTGAGATATCTACGAGTCCAAGTTACAGGTCAGAGGAATCACCTCAATGTCATTTTCACTGGGAATGCGGAGATGAACGGTGAAATGCTCCTTCCTCAGTGGTATTACATAGCAAATTAGACGGCCTTAATTATGCAATTAAGGCCGTCTAATTTGGAATTGGAGATATATGAACGACTTAAATAGAAAAATAACTGGTGCAATTTCGGCTGACAACCCTACTTACTCAGTAACAATGAAGATCAGGGTTTCTACAGAAACTGGAAAACCATTTTCCAGGACATTTCCAGGATTTCCAGGATAAATTCAAAGAAATTCCAGGATTCATGATTAGGTCTCGGATTTATATCGGGGAGACAGCTACCCCCTATTTTGACTACGCTGGTTCGAATGGTTTTTTAGTCTATCAACGGTTACTAGGGAACGCTTTTTTGCATAATTAAAGGTATTTCCAAAACTCAGTTGAGGAAACTTAGCACTGTTTCTAGATCATTTCCGATCGCGATATTTTTCACGATGGTTGATTGTTTGGAGAAGCTTACAGATGCTTCAGCAACAAAAACGAAATACGTGAAATTTACGAGAAACGTCAACTTATGTGGAAAAATTATTATCCTAGCCCTATTAATACGCAAACTATCAAACATAAATCATGCTGAAAAGGGATGTGCAGCGCTTTAGCAACTGCTTTGGAAATTATTAGAAATAAATATGCCATGAAGATGTCCGTCAGATCAGAATTGGCACCCTCTCCTAGATTAACAAGCTTGCTATTTGATTAACAAAATCAGAATCACTAAAGGCACGTAAGTTTCCGCGATAGGATTCGATTCATACATCCCATGCACTCAAAATATTAGTGTGTTACATCTAACATGAGAACATGGAAAACGAGTCTGCTGCTAAATATCAAAACTTTGTTTAACCCATAGAAATGGATAATAGTACACTAGAATAAAAGTTTGATATCTTGCCTATGTACAATGATGGCACATGGAAAAATCTATGGTTTGTACATATATCAGCTTAGATCTAAAACATCGTATCATAGTCAAACTATTCGCCAAGAAGTTGGTTGTGGAAGTTGTTGACAGCAAATTGCAGGATTTTCATGAAGAGAATTTCACGCGTGATGGTGGCATTGTTTTATGTGAAATAGCCTACTATTCCATGGATTAATATACTGTGTCTATTTTTACCAGTCATTAACAACTATTTTCCAATTTTTCTACACTGGAATACGAATTGAAATTTGGTTCACAGAGTCATAATCGAAAGTAGTCGGTGTACTGGTTGCAAGAATATCTCAAGAATTCAAAGACAAAAATTCTAATTATTGGATAATTTCTCCTCCTAGCGGTCAAGAAACCTAGCGCTTTCTGGAATAAACACATCGGTAGCTTCTTTAGCGACAGTCATTTATCAGATAAATGAAATGTCGCTGGAACTTTTCAATTAGTCACTAAATGACTTATGTAATATAATGTGATGATATTTTGGAGGCTCATATTCGAAAGCATGCAAAGGTATTGAAAATTGTTCAAATATATTGAACAGGGGGATCCTTCAAAGCAAAATGAATACTATAAGATTTCTTGGCCTCTGATTTCAAGCTGGACCAATGCATGCTCTGTAAATCGGCATTACCAGTTGCATATGTGTCTGATTATACTCTTGATTGATTATAGGAGCGATATTTCAAAATGATGAACGCACAGAACGTTTTAAAGGATTTCCTTCTTAGTCATCCTGTCGCTGCACTATTTTGTAAATTCACTATTGCTTTTGTGTACATGATCGTTGGACTAGGGGCAACAATACAGATCACAAATTGACTTGATAATTAAAAATACCAACCCGAAAACAAGAAAGCCAGTTCACAAAATTTGCTTTTTGCCCCAACTAAGTTCCCCCGGAGTGTGCCATAATTTTCATGCAATTTCCATTCTAGGACTTTCTATGGTATTGTTAATTTCTATGGTTTAACCAGAATTATCGTAAAATCTTTTTAAATGCTAAAACAGCATTATGAAAAATCTTTTGTTTGTGAGGTTAAATCATCCTCAAGAACAATGCTTTGTACATATGAATGTAAATAAATGAAATTACTTGAAACAATTGTTACATTTTCTTATTATCATTGGCGACAAAAACAAAAAATGGAAACAAGTGCATCTCCCATTTACGATGGGAATATAACAATCAGAAATGTCAAGGACGAGGACCACAACTGTATAAAAACTTTGGAATTATAGCTGATTAAGAAGCTGGTTTAAAAATCATTAACCCTTTCGCATAGTTGATTTGCCACTTAAGTTGCCATACTCATCGATCAGAATGCATGAAGTTTGGTGATTGGAGCAACAGAGTAGATGCATGTGCTGACTACTGGTTTCACCTCATTTTGGCATCATTTATCTACATAATTTTTGACTTCATAACTTTGAATTTTTGTAAAAATCGAGATGAACAGGCTAAAGAAAACCTGGTAGATATGTAAAGCGGACATAAAACTAAGGGATTATGTATATATTTCCTCATTATGTACTAAACTGCAAGGACACCTACAATGTGATAGCCGATGAGAAAGGGTTAATTGATTGTAAACTAAATTAGCTGTTGATAATACATGCTATTTCAAAATTAAAATCAAGAAAAAGGAACTAAAGCTGCAATTTCGCTGCTTTTAAAGCAGCAGCCGTTGTTCAGTTCGTTAATTTGGTCTTGAAACTTTGAAGTTTCATGTTCGATGGATTGCAGTTCGATATCCATTTCATTTTTCAAGTTTGGAATGATGTATAAGACTAATCATCAAAACATTTTTGATATCGCATGGAAATCAGACAACAACAAATCGCATGGAATCAGACTAGCAACATTCTTTTCAAAGCCACACAATTTGTTTTTCAATCAACATGCATTTTTACAAGTGAGATCGAAGTCACAGATCATACATGCTTGGCTACAAATAAGCTTTTTCCAGGCTATTTCCAGGCTTTCCAGGTGCCGGTTTCGTTTTCCATGACTTTTCCAGGATTTCCAGGACCTGTAGTAACCCTGAAGATATATAACCTTTCAAATGACAGACTAAATCGTCGGCGCGTAGCGCCAGACGATTTAGGCTGATCATTTGAAAGGCAATATAGGAATATTGTCATAGTTTTAGAGGACAATAATGCAGATTATCCGAGGACGCGTTAGCGTCCGAGGATATCTGCATTATTTGTCCGATAAAACTGTGACAATATTCCTATTACAATTCATCCAAGGTAATGGCTCTGACTATGTTAAAAATGACAACTCTGTGCTGAGTATGACATAGAACATTAGAATTCAAATTCCTAGTAGTGGAAACTTCATGTCACATTGATCAAAACTTTCCAGACTACAGGCTGTATCTATCAATGGCTAGTCAATACAAGAAGGGAAAGCAGCGCAACTTTATAACGTGAACAAAATGGTCATTAAATGTGAATAGGAGTACTTGTGCTTCATTCGGTTTGATTATTTATACTTTCATAAGTTTCATCAACTCTATTTAAAAAAATGGCTGAGTAAGAAAGGAGAATTTGTTTATAATGTGAATTTCACTAATGGATAACAACTGACACCATCCGGAATGCTAATCATCATGAAAAGATTTGAGAAAGGGATTTTTATCATGCATGGACATTACAACATGTAGTTCAAATAGTTGATTCAACAACCATTGATGGGATTTAGAATTCCAATCAAAATTTATGTCACAATGATCGGAGGATGCTGATATTATGCATGAAATTCATCAGAGGACGAAGCATGTGCATAAAAATCTCGCTCATTCTAAAAGTCAATGATATCCTGTGACTGAAAGACAAATCTTCCGACGAATCTCTGACAGTGTAATTTTGCATGTGAAGCCACATGATCACAGGACCCAAATCACTGTTTCCATGTCTTTCAAGTCATCTACGAACTTGAATGTATTGAATCCATGCTTTACATCAACATCAATAGACGATGGGTGGATCCAAATACAGCACCAATGAAAACATAAAAAAGACAGATGATCTCATTCTTTGGTCATGGAGAAATTTGCCTTGCGATTCGTTTAAGCGATTGTATTAAACAACGGCAATGCTTAATTAAATGTAATTAATGAATCACTGAAACATCTGTGGTAGCGGACATATATTGGGCTTTTTTCTTCCATAGGAATTGCATGGCATTTACCGGACAATATTGCAACTAAGAGCAATATTGTCCGGCAGAATATAGAAATCTCATGCTAGGATGAATTCTAACCCGATGAAGATGAAATTGCTATGGATTTCTCTATCATTCAGCGGGCAATAATGCAGTAGTTGGCATTATTGCCCGCTGAATTTCCATTGCAATTACATTGGATAAAAAACTGCATTATTGCCCGGCACGTAAATTCTATGCCAATTATACATAGAAATGATGCAAATATCACTATTCTGGAAAGATTCATGCATACACATTAGCAGTAATATCTAGGCCCTACTTCTCTCGATTCATTAGAGATTTCAAGATATCCTTTATCTAACATTCTAACATTCGCGCTTCAAGTGGTCTCTAACAGGATAGCAAGCAGTGGAATCCCAACCTTGGAATGGCCCTCACGTTCTCCCGACCTCTCCCCCATCGAGCACTGCTGGGATGAACTTGGTCGCAGAGTGATGGAGAGGTACAACCACCCACCAGTGTCTTTGAAGATGTTGGCCGACAGACTGATCGAGCAGTGGAACCTCTTAGACCTGGCATTCATCCAGCGACTGTGCTCATCCATGCCCTCCTTTTACAAACAACTAACAAACGTACAGTACAACCAAGTTTCAGTCATAAGTATTCATATCAGGACTTGTTTCATTCTTTTTGTCACTGAGTATATATAAATTATCTAACATACATGTAGATTTTCATTTATAAACATATCACAGAATCATTGATTATAGGCAGCGACATAGATTTCATCTTCATTGGGTTAGAATACCAATAATATCCACTTTTATCTGGCATAAATGCACAATTCCTCGTGCGCCAACGCGCCCTCGGAATCTATGCATTTATGCCCTCTAAAAGTGGATACTATTCCTATATTATAATAATATAAGCTTTTCTTTTATCCATTCACCAATTCATTCATTAATGGATTCTCAAGCTAGAGTGCTGACGGACGACAGTTCATGGCTATCTGTCACGGTGAGAATTCTATGTGAAATTGGCGGGTGTATAATGGTGCATTATATACCCTCCAATGCCGGGCAATAAAGCATTTCAAACTCTTTTCAATCATTTCTATGACCTCCAAAGTCATTGAGAGTGGAATGCAATGTCCCATAGCTTGTCTATGTTCCTAATGTATTTCCGATAAGTAACATTTGCGATGTATGATCTAAGAAAATCTAAGATGTCGCAATGACATAGTTGCTTCAAGATAGCCAAATGCAGATTATGCGATATCACTTTTTGTACATTCATTTTGTGCATCTCTCTTTTTATTTGGATCATTCATATATCCACGTACTCCATGTATGTAGCTCCATTTCTATGACTAGAAGACAGTGATTGTCAAAATATCGATTCGAAAGTCATTATAATCATAGACTTCTATATTTCTCTGGACAGATAGGTGAGAAAAATTTGAAATCATTTTATACATGTTCAGGCCAACCAACATTCGTGTTGCAAAAGATCGAATTTTGCAGCTTATTTGAATGCAAAATGCAAGCAAGTGCAGTATACCGTTGCTGACTGTGAACCGAAATGCGATGACGGTGTAATACAAAAACATTCCTCAGCCTGCATAACAAAGAAATTTGACTTAGTGATTGCATCGATTTAGTTGAACGTATTATATCCCAACTAAACATTATTGTGTGACGTTTTGTGTAACCTTCAATTCCATGAATCTGACAAATGCTACCACGAAGGACATGGATCATCATGGCAAGCAATGAAGAAAAATTGAAGAAATGAAACAGCGTGATCTAAAGTACAGTGCCATCAAAATTCCTTTATCTGTCTAGATGCTTCTCCAAACAACTACAAAGCTGCGATCCGGTATGGCCACGTTTTCAAGTATATGTCCTGGCAATGGAAACAATCGGAAGATTTCTTGTTATGACAATTTTGTCTAAAATTTAGAAAGAAACCATTCCATCTGGGTTTGTGACATCTTAAAACGATAATGGACTAAAAATGGCGATTATGAGTTGAAGTCTTCCCCTCAGCATCGTCGCATCATTGACTGTCAAAAAATCTGCGAATATTTGCATCTATCACATAGAGAAATCCATTCCAAGCAACACATAATGTAACTATCATAAGTTTTATAAAGTTGTCAATCTGATGACTTCTGGATGACCAGCCAGCAATAGAAATTCAAAATTGGATTCAATTATGCAATACTTGGGAAAGACTAACAAAGTTACGTGAAGCCGAATTCAACGGACGGAAGATCCAACCGAAGCATTGACCATTGTTATGTAAGGCTCAGTTTCGAGAGGAAAAGAGAAGTCTCCGATTTCCACAATACGAATGTCCTGGAATGAGGGGGAACAGAAAAGTGAACTATACAGAGATCCTTCTTTGCATTCAATTTCATGAAAACAATCATGATGGACACAATAAACATTTACAACCTGAGCAGCTACTTCTATAAAGAGGTACTAACTTACTTCTTACTTCCTCGTTTTGCGTCTCTTCTTCCCGGTTCCGGGGCTGGACGTAGATGCGATGACCCGTTTCCATCTCGAACGATCTAGAGCAGTGTCTTCCGACACCTCCAGAGACTCCAGATCTTCATGGATACAGGCTTGCCAAGTCTTCTTAGGTCTTCCAGGTGGACGGCAACCATCGACTGACAAGTTGTAGACTTCATTGATGACGTCACCATTGGCTCTTCTTACGTGGCCAAACCAGCGCCGACGTCTTTGCCGGAGGCGGACTGGAAGTTCGGGCAAACCACAGCGTCTCGCTACTTCTTCGCTTGTAACTTTGTCTTTCAACATGACCTTTGCCATATACCTCAGCATTCGTCTGTCAGTACTTCTCAGAAGTTCAACCAGCCTTAGGCTGAGGGGCCACGTTTCTGCGCCATAGATAAGAACTGATCTTACACTTATCTCATACACATGGGCTCTACACTTCAATGGGATGCCTTTGTTGGTAAGAAGACTGGCCAATTCTCTCCATTTCGTCCATGAAGCCGCGATGCGAGTCCGAACCGCTCCTTCTGCGCTTGCCTCTGAGTCCACGACATCTCCGAGGTAACAAAAATCGTGGACCTCTTGTAGGACGATCCCATTCACATTAAGTGAATCATCCTCAGGCGAGTTGGGAACATCCGCGCACTTCGGACATCGGAAGCCTGTTATTCTTTGAAATGAACGCAATCGGGAGCACTTTTTGTGACACCACAATTTGCAGGAAACACAAAAGATCGAGTTTGCTCCGACTCCCCTGCCACAACAACTGCACGGCCACTTTCCAGACTTGGTGCGTTCTTTGCTCTTCCCAGTTACCATGACCTTGGACTTCGCCCCGCTGATCTTCAAGCCACGCCCCTCTAAACCATCCTTCCACCTTGAAAACATATCAATGGCTTCTTGCTTGGAGGCAGCTGTTAAAACCAGATCATCGGCGTACAGCAACTCCCATGGGCCGGATCCTCGACAATCTTTGGACGCTTCCTCCATCACTGTAATGAACAGCAAGGGACTAAGCGCTGACCCTTGGTGTACTCCCATGCCGACGTCCAGTTCCTCCGACAGACCAAACTTTGTCATGATTTGCGTTCTTGAACTCCAATACATGGACATTACAACCGAAACCAATCTCTCAGGAACTCCTTGTCTGCGCAATGCCCATTCGATGATTTCTCTAGGGACTCTGTCGAAAGCCTTTTCGAGATCGACGAACACATGGTAGAGCTTCTTCTTCTTTTGGCTGTACTTTTCTTGCAACTGACGAAGGATGAAGACAGCATCAGTTGTAGATTTCCCTCTTCGGAAACCAAACTGCCGGCAATCAATGCTAATTATCTTCCTCAACCTCCTCTCTATGACCTTCTCAAACAGCTTCATACCATGTTCTAGCAGACGAATCCCTCTATAATTGCCGCATTCCAGAGAATCACCTCTCCCCTTGTAAATGGGGATAGTCAGGCTTCTTTGCCATTGAGACGGCAGACCGCCACTGTCGATCGCCTCCTGAAATACTGTCACCAGTCTCATTACAGTATCTTCACCAGCTCCCTTAAGCAGTTCGACTGAGAGGCCTGATGGTCCAGGAGCTCTACCATTTTTCATGTCGTATAGAGCACTACGTACTTCTTCCTCAGTCACTCTTTCTGTGGGTCCTTCAGTTATAATTGGCTCATCGATATTGAAGTTGCTGCTTTTGTTTAGCAATCCTTCGAAGTACTCTTTCCAACGGATTTTGATGTCTGCTTCTTCAACTAAAATCTCTCCTGTTTCACTTTTCACGAAGTTTCCTTGAACTACATCTTTCCCTTCTGTTTTCATTTGTCGCGCAATCCTGAACATCTTGTTTTGCGTTTCGGTCTTACTGATATTCCTGCTAAATGTCTGCCACGATTCTTCTCTGTCCTTTGCAACAGCTTCCTTAGACAATTTTGACGCATCCTTGTACATTTTACGGTCATTTTCAGTTTTTGACTTCTGCCACTTTTTGAAAGCCAATTTCTTGTTCTTTATAGCTCTTTGTACCTCACAAGACCACCACCACGTCTCACGCTGCACTTGTCGCGGCCGTCCTCTTGTTTCCCCAAGAACTTGCTTTGCTGCCTGAATGACATTACATTGAAGCTGGTCCCAACCGATCTCCGATTGAGCTTCATTTTTCTGCTGGCAAACTTCCTCAAATTTTCTTCTAGTTTCTTCATTTTTCAATTTTTCCATACTTTCAATTTTCTGTTGAAAGTTTTCCGAAATGCCTTCACTTCTTGCTGCATATGTACATCCATGACCAATAGCCAAAGTTGTGTTAGGCAGGCCTCTCCAGGGATGCATTTCACATCCCTGACAGTCACATGACCATCTTGTCTCAACAGCATGTAGTCTATTTGAGCAGCGCCATCACCACTTTTGTATGTGATCAACTTTTCACGACCTTTATGAAACTTCGTATTCATGACCAACATTCCGTGTCCTTGACAGAAAGTTAGAATACGTTCTCCTTCGGAATTTCTCTCACCGAAACCATGAGGTCTGAACAGTTATCAGGCAATCCGACCTGTGATGGAGACTCTTCTGAGACCAATGACCAATGCTCGGAAAAGCACAGCCAGATCACATTGAGAAGGGTTTTAGCTTGATGCGTCAAATGACTGGTGCATATTATTTTATCTCCATGCGTCACCTTACTGAGCGTGACATGAAAATGAAAGCAATAACTTTATTGAAGTTTTCCGGATTTTGTCTGAGAATTGTTGATGACAAAATATCATGCAGTCAACCACAGAAGATTATGTGTATGCAGGAGAATGTTTGCATACAAAAACTGATTTCAATATGAATCCTAATAATCGAGATGATATAAGTGGTGCTTGCTGTCCTTCACTCCTGAAACTGCAAAGTTCTTGAGCAAAATTTATCATGGGAAGTCTTTTCCACCAAACGTATCTGTGCTTCAATTATACATTCCTTGCTGGAGGGTAGTGTATGAGATCAAACCGAATAGTTTTTTAATTTTCATATAAAAAACTTCATTTGTGAGAAAAGCGAAGAAAAACCATTTTTCCAGGTTATTCAAGTTATAACTGAAACTGAATAATTGTCTAAGAAAATAGCATAATCTCTCTTTAAAAAATGAAAGGACGATGCTCAGACTATCAATGAATATCATCACATTTTCGATTATTTCGCAAAATCTCGCTGTTCGCACGTACATGAATCAGATTTCCGAAATTTCAATGACATTTTTCAACAGCATGTGCAAGATATTTGTTCATGAAATCTCAAATGCCTCAGTTCTGAGAAAGTTGTTAGAAGAAAAATCGGAAAATTAGCAAATAACGCGGAGGTGTAGCACATGCGTTTAGCGCATAAGCATGTGTAGGCTCATGCGTCCTAACTCATAATGTACATAAATATGCATACATGCTGTGCTGGCAGGCAACCTGCTCTCCAAAATATTGATTTAGCTTATTGACAGTCTATTTGTAAGGTAATCTATATTTAGGAGTCCATGCCTGATCATGTATAAGCCAATTTCAACCTATCTGTCCAGGGAAATTTAGAAGTCTATGTTATAATCATTTTGTTGATGTAAATGTGACATCTGTTGTTTTCTATCATAGCTTCAATTGTGATTATTATTTCATATCTTGGAAACATCATAGATTGTTATATTTAAACATTATATTCCTATAATACATGATATTCATAGCCATCCTATCCCAGGAGGGCTTTAAGTTGAGCTGCATAGCCTTTAGATGGAAAAATAATGACCTGCTTCAGTAGACTATATTTGCATCAATATCAAACCTCAAATATCATGAACATAGAAAAAGACAAAATAGTAAGTCAATGCAAAAAGAGAAATACGCAAGTAACGCTAAAAGCGCAGTTCATTGCTTTGAGTCATTTTTTATGATAACATTACACCCCGAGTGAAAATTGAAAACAAACTTGCTTGAATTTGTTTCGCTTTGGTGTTGCAGCTGTTGAATGGAGCGGTTGTCAATCACAGCGCTACTGTTGTGATAATGGATTTCTCCAATTCTTTTGTAAGATCGCACACCAGTTGACGAACGATGACCTGTTCTGGCCATTATCACTTGCTCGTCCACCCCTTGATTGAATAAACGAGTGGCACACGTCGCCCGGAGACTGTGATTGGATTTGAACCCATCAATTCCGACATCGTTACACAGTCTTTTGACTGTGGAAGCCAACAGATTGTGTCCAATAGCGACATTTTTGAACCAGCACCGACCTTCATTATATGATGAGCAAATAACTGGTGTCAAATAGAAAGCAGGCGAGCAGTTTGGTGGCCTAAGGTCAAGATACTTCTTTAGAAGCAATACATGAGACCTTTCGGGATTACTGATTGATAGCATATCGGTATGCCTCACTATCTTAGGCTCTATGCGACGATGCTTCAGTCCACCGGAATTGGTTTTCGAGACATTCTCGTGGTATTCTAACACGTAAAATTCGGTATTCACGTCCGGTTCTATTATTTTGATCTGGTCGATCGTCAAAGTCCGATGTTCTCTGCCGCTTCTTAACGCGAAATGAAGTCCGTTGTAAAACAGCAATGTATCAATGAGTGTGCGAGGACTCTGTCCACCCAAGACCTTCATTGACCACATGCGTTCTTCTTCGGAGGCAGTGATGACTTCTGCTTGCCTCTTGCATACACCAACTCCCAGTCTTGAGGATTCAATGCAAGCAGCGTCCAGTATCGACCGGAAGTGACGAAATTCATCCTGCTTAAACAGGTTAACAATTCGATCTTCTTTTAAGTGAGCATTGATACCTGCTACAATGCTCACGAGAGAATCTCTGGGATACCTCGTACCATCACCCTTTACTATCTCGAAAATAAATTTAGCGAGCCAGTAATCTAGCTGCTGTAGTGATGCTGACTTTAGTTCCTCTGCTTTTGGCAGGGGGATTGTCGCATCGTCTCCGGAGAGAACGAATCTTTGGGTTTCCCATTTTTGATACAGTCCTACTGCCCACTTGTTTCGTGCTTTTGTACCTTTGGGCATCAAATTTGCTGTTGTTCATCAGTCACATTGGTAAATCTTGATGTAGAAGACTGGACATATGAATCAAGTTCATTTACGTGGAAGTTGCGGTTCATCACGTCAGTTATTTCTTCGGTAGTCAATCCTGATATCATATTATTCGGAAATTTGTTGAAGTCTAGCATTGGCCAGTTACTTGCCATTAGTTTTCGATTTGATTGATCAATATTAATTCAGTGACATCTAAGTGACAGATATTCATGATTTTAAAAATCAAATATCTTCCATGGATCCATGGACTTGAATCTGCTATGTCCATGCTTTCCCATAATGCATGAATGATCCAATTCTATGTATAGATCCCTGATAGATCCAATGCCATGCTGATATCCATGGTTTGAGGGCTTTAAGTAAATAAAGCCCGGCGATAATATAGCCCGATATCATGTATTATAATGGATATAGCATGTTTTATCGTTCATTCATCCAATTATAAACCTCAGGCCTCCGGCCTTCGGTTTATAATTTCATGAATGACCTCTAAAACATGCTATATCCATTACATAGATTTTTACAAGCTATATCATACAAAAAAAACAAAGGTCAAGAAGTCACAAAGTCAATGATTGAAAGGGGTCAACTGAGCCGACGAGATATAATTGCCTGGGCATTACAGCGCATCAGGCTAGTATTGTAGTGATATCACTGTCTATGTTTTGCTATGTTACGTCACTGTCTATGTTAACAGTTACTAGATGTCTAGGTGATTTGTAGTATCATTGATATAGCCCCTTTGCAAATGTAGATATTAGAAGTCAATGTAAAATTTGAATCTTTGTAAAGCATTCACAACTAATACAAATCTCACAATATCTAGTTGTCTGATTTTGCCTCTTCACTGTATGTCCGCTACAGTACCCAGACGCCCGTAGACCTCTCTGGTTGCAATTCTGAGAGGCATTTGCTGCTGTACAGATATGCGGACAGCCAGTCTTTTTAAGAACTAAGTTGCAGTGTCACCAAATTCAACATAGATTGTTTACAGCATGGGACATACCAAATGTACCATAGCGCTTCAGCGACATGACTTAAATGTCACTTCATCGCTATGGTACATTTGGTTAATAGCTGATATAAACGCAACCGGAAATTATTGGTAAAAAAAAAACAATGGCATGTGTTATCCATCTCTGACGTTGGCATATTTCTTACTTGTTTTGATAATGATATTCTGTTTTACGTTAATGTTGTAGCAGAAAGAGAATGAAAGTGGATGAAAACCCATCAGCCTATTATCAGTTTGTTTATGTGCCTCCATGAAAAATTATAAGATTATCTACACGTGAAAATCATGACTGTTTTGGAAGCTTCTTATTGCATTAATGATTCAGGATGCTAAACCCGTGCACATCTTCAGACGCCTTCGGCCTAGTCATAATAAAAATTGTATTCCAAACCACAAATTCTAAAGTCTGTCACCATTAAAAGTTATAGTAATAAAACCTCTAGAATTTGAAGTTAAGCGTCATTCCTTTTTTTCGAAACAATAAATTTAACTATATTTAGAACAACAAGATGTGATGATAAAGTATTAAGTAATCTTAGAAAGGTGTTACAAAAAGAATTATGAAGTCATGCACTGTGGCGCCTTCTACGGCAAGCCCGAATTTGTGAGTTCCCCAGCCCCGCTCACACTTGTGGATCTCAATAAGAGAGCCCTTGCGGTTGCGCGCTGCAGCATTAGGCCAAGGCGACCAAAAATACCCTTCTCAATTCCATCTCTCGGGCGTGGAGGGATTGGCAAGATGAAATGCGCCTCAAGGCATTTTTGGCCACACTTCCCCAAATACCATAGGTGTTGACGGCGGTTGGTGTACAATGTCAGCCTAGCTCCGCACCTATTTCACCGTTCTCAACGCACTTGCGATTCTCGCCTGATGCGACTGCAGATCCCACGGCAACCCTCGCTTCCAATAATGAATTTGAATTCAGCGGATGGATGACCGTGATATCCAAAGCCGCCTGTCTTACCCAAATACCAAGAAGGCAAAAGAATGTCGGCCGGCCAACGCTGGTAATGACCTTGATCGCCTCCTTTCTCGAGCTCAGGAAAGAGATGGGCTCGCAGAGAATTGTGACGAGCGACGACACTGGGACCACACTTGCAGGTCAAGGCGTGATGTCCCAGAGAATCAAGAACGTGCGCCTCTTCCGAGGACAAATCGTACCACTGTCGAATAATTATAATCCAAACCAAAATTTCAGCATGATCTCCATTTCATTTGGTTCGAGATGTAGGTTAAGTCCCATTGAAGGCAGCACCCGTAGCCCACATGATGCATCAGAGTTGGCCACTGCATTCAATCTGGCTTGATGGGTTGGCGTTGATGACTCAGTAAGGTCTTCAAAGTCAAACTCTTCGATGGCAGATGACAGATCAGATTGTTGGAGAGGCTCGAACACATCTCTTGAAAAGTATGTCATTGGATAAACGTTTATCACAATTCACACTTTCATTGTAGAGTGAAATGATTTCATTCAAGTCAGATGACATTGTGCATATATCGTCATGATCGAACATTTCTCGGGCTGCACTAAAAGATGCTAAGTAACATGCTGCTGCATGACGTGAAGGTGATCGTAATCCAAGTCCATCAAACTTTATACTCAGCTGGGATTGAGTCCACGCACTTTGAGTAAGTTGAAGGCCTGCCGATTCTTCCAGACATATTCGAATGTTCTCATCAAATTTCCGCAAGGATTCTATGGAGACAACATGAGGAGTGCTGAGAACTATATGAGGTAATTTGCAGAAGGAGCCACAATTTCGGAACAGGGCACTTGTGGATTTTCAAGCTTTGGCAAAGTAATTAGGAGGTCGCTTGATTTCTTAATGCGATCAATAATAAAATCTTTACAAAATTCAACATCGCCAATTGGGGCGCCGAGAAGCTGAAAATTGGGTAGGGTTGACTTTTGATTGTCATTTGGAAACACTTGTAGATCATATTGAGAATACAATTCACATTTTCTATAATTGACATGCAGTCCAAGCCAAGCAGACGAATCCTCAATTAATTGTAAGATCCTCAGAATATCATTCCTTGTACCACAGAAGACCCCGTCATCCAAATACCAATAATGGAGTAATTCCTTTGCAATACACAATAATGGTACATATTTTCACTTAGCGACTTTATCATTGGGTTAATTCTAAGATTCTCATAGGTGATTCATGCCTCAACTTAGTTCACGCTGCGGTGCCACGACCTTGAGTCAATTTACATTCTGGGAAACTTTTGACGAACAGCATGTTGCTGTCTGCCACGGATTCCGTGTTTGAACTTTGAAGTATTTTAGTTCGAAGTATTTCCTATGCTTTTTTGAGTAGGTTTGACAGGTCTGTATCTTGAGTTAACGTTGCTAATGTATAACAAGTAGGCCTATTTATCCAATGCCGGTCTATGTATCATTTTAAAGTAAAAATTTATTATGAGAACTATGACTTCAACCTTCAATGATGCACTACAGAAATCTATCTTTAATGCGATCGTATGAAGTAGAGAGCAAATTCTACTACTGATCAAGAATTCATTAGGCTTTCACTTCAAAAACGTCGACTAAGATCACAAAAAATCGTTGCTTTTAGGGATAGGTCACTTGGCATTTAACCATTTGAATCTATTACTACGATTTTTTCTTAAATATTCAATCTTTCAATCTAGAAGCATGATTTCTGTGTACAGGGGAAAATGGAACGATGACTTACCGCTTGACTAAATATATCTCCCTTCTTCAGAAGCAAGTCCACAAGTTCGGCTCCGGGACCATCATCAGTGGGCTTGGAGCCGCCTGGTCCACCTCCTACTCCCAAAGGCGCCCCGATACCTGTGGGTTTGCCGAAGATAGCGTCCAGATGGCTCTTCTCCATTCGCATTTCCTCATAAAGACTCCGATTTGAGTCAGATATTGAAAGCTGAAAGGAAAGGCTTGTCTGAACCGGAAATCAACTAGACATTAGCTTCCATCGTACCGGATGATTGTTCACAAACTCAATCAGCATGTGAAAGGAACACCATCGGTACACCGCTTCCTAACTGGAACAATATAAAATTCTGATTGTTTTCAGAATTTCACTCTATTTGACTATTGCCTGAAAACAATGCAGACGAAAACCAATCTTTAGTCAACTTATCAGGTGTTAAGTAACTACAGCTTTCAATCGGCGAGATGAAATACAGCGCTTTGTGTCATTTGATATTCCAGCAATATCAAAAAAGTGGTTAAAAAAAACAAGATCAAAAAGAATTACGATTTGAAATTGAAAAGCGAGAGGTTGATTCTCTTCTTTAAAAAAATACACAATGATAAAATGTGATGAAAATGAGATATGCTTTAAGATGAAATATTCAAAGAAAGTGAGACATTTTCTCAAGAAAATAAATACTCGTAGTTTTGTGCAAAAAGTATTCATTTCGATATGTACCCGAGCTGGAAGTCAGCCCGTCCTCATCATACTTTCATGCTGTTTGCATAGAATACATAAAGTTGTAAATATATGCTGACATATTTAATCTAGGAATCGTATTTGTTTTCAATACGTAACGCCAACGTGGTGTTATTGTGTAGACAGGAATGTGCAATGAAAAATTCATTTACAAAACAAAGTATTTTCCGAATTTTTCCGAACATTAATTTGCATAGTGGGGCAGCCTAGCTAAAAAATGGTGATAAATGCATCAAATTTTGCAGGATTTTTCGATTTTGGATACTGTGCCATCGTAGATTCGTCCAGTAACTGGATCAAAAACATGTACAAGCGAATTGCTATGTTACCAAAATTTCCTATTATCGTGCGCATTTCTTGGAGACATACAAGTTATACTTCCTTGAAAGATTTTGACTGAGTCAATCGAACTATCAAACTCACTACATGCATTCGATTCAATACCTTCAAAGGGATCAAACACATGTAAATGTGCATGAAATGCATTGCATATGAAGTTCATCTGAAAATACATTTTAATGTATGTTTTAACCAAGTATCCACAGAAACGTGGTGAAGTGACATGTTTCCTGAAAGTCATCGACATGCAGAGTCCTAAATTCAACATTACAAACTCCTTTTCATAGGTCTAAAACATGTACATGTGGCCTTCAAAAATTTACACGTGTATTTTCCCAAGGTTCTATCTTCGTGGGGATTTGGTAAATTATACCTTTTCTGAAAGTAGTTGACTTGAGCAGCCCAATGATTAAGCTCACCACTTGATTCGATACACAGGCAGATATGCTGTACATGCTTTCTGCTTGAGGTACATGTAAAGATACATTTTCGCGTTTTTTTGTAACGTAGTCACAGCAACGTGGCAAAGTAGTTCATTTTCTGAGAGCCCTCGACATGCAGGAATCAACGTAACATATTATTGAAAGGCATTTTCATGGGTCTAAAACATGTGCATGCACCCTCCATCAATTTACACGAAGTTGTATAGAATTTGCATTTCCACAATATTCTAGCTTCGTTTAGACATAAGAGAAGTAAGGCCAATGTTGCCTTTTGTGATGGCTCATTGTGAATATCATCCAAACCTGATATTTCCACTTGACACATAGCGCTTCTGTCGTTCAAAACCTAATTAATATCCACTGTCTGTGCATCTGATAAATGGGCAAAAAGGCATGTACGAGTGCTCTTTGTGTGTTTTTGGCTAAGTAATCATAGCAACATGGTTAAGTATTCTCTGAAAGCATTCTGCGATAATACTGTATAATTCTTCTTGTTCTACTGCATATTCTAATCGTTCAAAATGAGAACATTTGCCAGTCTATGTAAACATCACATGTACACTTCCAACATGATTTCTTGAATACCACTACAATAAAGAAAAGAAATAGAAATTATTTACTCACACAGTGAAGTAGCTTTGTGATTCTACTTATCAGCAATTCAGCGACATTATCCCCAATCCTCTGTTTTTCTGAGTCTGCTCTCCACACACATGTACAAAGCAGAGCATGTAAGTGCACTTCACTTAACTTAATGAGCATCACTTAAATTATCATCACCAACATGGCCGAGTGATGATCCATTTCATTACCTTTTCACCTCTATTCACGATTTGAAATAAATAGTTGAAAATATCACTTACAACATTCATTCGATACCGGGTCGCCCCCTCAGATTGTTGTTTAGCTCAACTTCTTGACACACACAGGGTCTAGAAACAGCACATTAACTTCAAGATTGTGGATGAAAACAGCATGAAGACTGTGCCTATTACTCGGTAACACGATTGATTTTCAGACGAGATTTTTCTCAATAAACCGCGCAAGTAATCGCATGCAATGCATTAGTAGACGTGATTTAATGTGACAAGTTATACATGTACATGTCAGCATCTATTATCACTTTCTGATCTAATATACGGTACCATGAGAATGAGTAAATAAAGACCAAAAGCAAGTTCTAAAATACAGAGCCTATGTGACACGAGATTGTGACATATCTATCGGTCTGATGCCTCCCACTACTTCCTCGAAGTATTTGACTAGCTACTTTCTGGTTGCTAATGTTCTGAAGAAGTCCCAGAAATGCAACAAAATATGATTTGCTTATTCTAAATCAAAATGTAGGATTAGTGGCGAATTTCTGTAAGAAAATATTGCAAAAATATTGAGTTACATAATGATCTGAAGACAAATAAATTTGAGTAGAAACTCCATGTCTCAGGTAATCATGTCCTCAAAGTAACCATGGTGGCCCTTTTACACTTAGTCAAAACAAAATCAGTCTACTGAAAGCCAGCTCCCATCAAGGGTAGGTATGGACATTGAAGCACGGAATTCAGTCCTTATTTTTCTAACTATGCTGAAAATTCTCCCTGAATCGGTATTACTGTGAAATATTGAAAGATTTCCGAGCATGACACAAACTAGGCCCTGATATGGGCATGTGCCATCAACATCTCTCCACGACTTGAGATGATGCCAGAACACATCACTCCTTGTTAACTCTACTGGCAACGGAAATGACTGATACCGACGGAAGCTGGAATGTACATCATCAATAGAGCGTGCGATCTGAATACGTGAAAGAAAAAACTACAACTGACTGCAAGCTGAATCTGTCCGATTTTGTACATCCGCAACTTCGGCATTGCGAAAGAGATCACTGACAAGCGGAAATTTTTTCAAAATATACGTCACTGCCGTTATGTAAAAAACCTTTATGTAAAAATTTCATTTTTTACATTCTTGTTTAGTTTCTCAATTAAGGAATCTTTCCCGATGAAAAGTTCACTTTCAGCATGATGAATCGTTTTGTTCTTGTAATCAACGGAACGCAAATCCTTAACATCACCAAGAACAGAGGACTGTATGAACCGCGAAAGTATATCACGCTAAAAGTTATTCAAAAGTTTATTTGTTAGATGGATCAATGGTTCGTCACTTTGAAACATTTTATAAAGATTGGAAGACTACACTCGGAAGAAACCATTAGAGAAATAGATAATACACTGCTGCACGCTTGCTCTTCAGAAAAGCTGTAATTCGAATCAATCACTGATGGCTGTACGAAGACTCTAAGATTTTCGTGTCCTCAGAAACACTGTTTGAAAACACAGCGTGAATAAAATTCTCGTCAGTTCGGAATTCATAAAATGTGATAAAGGCTTCCATTGGTCAACTATCCTATGCAAGCAAGCCTGCAAAGAGAGCCAACGTGTAGGACAAAATTTCAGGATTTCCTTCGTCTCATCACTAAAAATAATCTAAAATTTCTGAAATTCTCCTTTTTCTCTTGTTCTTGTGTTGGAATAATTATTAAATGTCTATCAAAATGCCATCTATCGAAACCGGCAATTCACCACAAGTTTTATTCGTCATCAACCGTAAAAGGTGGCAAATGCATGGAGAGAGAAGAATAGAATCATTTTGACTCTGAAGTTGAGAAATCACCCCTCTTTAAATCCAATCATGACGTTAGCGGTATCAGATGAGAATGAGATACAGTTCTACGGAAGTATTGTCAAATCCGTGCGGCGTCAGCTTTCTATAAAATTCTTGGATATAATAAACTGTGTTTCCACGTGTACCGCAAACTTCATGAAGGTTTTTATATGTTAGGATTGCGTGCGTAGCGCAAAATTTTTTGAAATATGTATTCCAAAACTGTTGAAAATTCATTTTAGCATAATAGTCTCGATATCCATGACAATTTTACACTTTTCCGGGACATCCGGGACCGCTCCAGATTCCGGGACAGTTGGCAGGTCTGCTGCTATAATATCAAAGGAGCACGGAGATATTTTTAGTAACATGCTTGATATTTGCCTTTCTGAGCAGCCGTCTACAAGGCACAGCAATTCATGTTTCTATAAGAGGCTCTCGTCAGTTGCTCAGCTTCGGTGACGAGGAATTGCTCAAGTTATCACTGATGGTGAAGTCCACAGTCCACAAGGAAGCTGATAGTCGAACGCTGCTCCATGTATCTTATGGTACCTGCCATGTTCCATTTACTGACACTGTCTCTAATTTCGCAAGTCATGGGAAGAAGACTGTGTAAGCAAGTATTATGCATTATGTATTAAGTAAAAGTATTAAGTATTATGTAAGTGTGTTTCCATTTGACCGAAGCAGTTACCCAGTGAATTTCTAGATGACGAGCCACACCATTTACAGAATGATCTTCAGCCTCCTATACGACAGACTGGCAGAGGAAAGTAGCGACATTGATAAGGCATATTGCAGTCATTGGAGAACTCAGGGCAATCCGATGTAGCGCCATAAATTGAGATATAAAAAACAAATTCATTTGGTATCAAATGATTTCGTCTGCTATTCACAGAAATGATTACGTGGCCATGTCTGCGGGTAGCAGACGAAATGCATTGATGCCGATCGATGCTTTTTGGTTTTTACTTTCGAGTTTTTTGCCATACATCGGGTTGCTCTGAGTTCTACAATGACTGCGTGCACAATATAATGACAAATCAGGGAATATTGTGAATTGCTAGCATGTGCATGTAAATGTAAGAAGAACGGAATAAAGCGAAGAAGTGCATAAGGCCTTCTGTGAACAGCACTTACATGCTCTGCTTTGTACATGTGTGTGGAGAGCATACTCAGAAAAACAGAGGATTGGGGATGATGTCCGCTGAATTGCTGATAAGTAGATTCACGAAGCTACTTCATTGTGTGAGTAAATAGTTTCTGTTTCTTTTCTTTACTGTCACGTATTCAAGAAACCATGTTGGAAGTGTACATGTGATGCTTACGACTGGCAAATTTTTCTTAAAACTGAACTAAAAGATATTATATAAATATATATTATATTATATATTAAAAGATAGAATATAAAGAAACCAAAGGTATTCTATTGAAGAAATATCAAAATCCAGTATTGTCAGTATTAAATGAATGCGTGAGAATAGGTTAACAGAAGCACGCTGTTTGCAACACACATGTAAAATACATGCACAAGCTGTACATTGTAAATGAAAAATGGGACAGATAAGTCCTATGAAGCATGACTCAATTTGATAAAAAATTGGAACGGTGCAAACCGTATTGTCTGATCCTAAAATAAGTCCTTGATGACGTTTGGATCTGGACACTTCACTAATTGACGACGAAACTAGCATTCCAATGATTAATTCTGGCTTTTCAATCAAATTATGACGCCCGTGTTCATAGAGAGCATGCGATTCCTAGAGAATCGCAATCTATTTGCGTTCGGGTGACAACCGAGCTTCTCCTCATACAAAACTAAATCTCGACGTCTAATGGTCTCCAAACAACTTTACAATGACGAGCAAAATTTGCATGTAGCTCGTGAGGGGATGTCTCAGAGAAAGAGGAGAGATAGGAGATAGGACAAGTTAGATGAGCCGAAATCAGTGAGACGGAATACCGTCATTGAAAGAGAGATTACCAATGCTGCAAATGCATTTACTTCACACACAACAACCTCTGCGATCATCTCACATTCTAAAACGTCATGAAGGCATTGAATAAAGCCACAAAATATCGCATCTTGCTAGTTAAAGTCTCGACTGACTTCATTCATGGCACACATCTAGAAATCTGGCATCAAAAAATGATAAAAAGCTCAACAGTTTCAAGTGGATGCCGCAACAAATTAGTTGAGAACATTTAATTAACTGCACAATTAATACCTATCTTTAAACAATTCCTGTCAGCATTTTCAGCCCTCTGATGGCGTTGAAATGGCAACAATTCCATGAATCAATCCCTCTTACATAATATTGATATTTTGATTGTAATTAGCTACTTACTTTTGCATTCAATTATCTCATTCACGAGGAGATCCTGAAAACCTTCCGACAGTAAATGCAGATTTCACGTCTTTTCCAAATTTAATCGAGTCAATTAGTGAACTCTAAGTAATATTTGAAAATTAATCATAAAACTTTGTGAAAAATATTACTGCGTTGACCAACTCTCCTTAAAATTAAGGAGGATGATTAAGTTTCAGGTATTTGCATGAGACTCTCCAGAAAATCATACTGAGCCTTATAAGTATCATAGTAAGGCAAGAGCAAATTACCTTACGAGTATGACAGGTTTCCGATCACTACAATACATTCTTTTCCCTTCTGGAGTGGTGATTGAAATGATACGGGCTGCAGGTGATAACATGGTCACCCACCTTGCGAGACTTTTCAGTTTCATTCTTCGCGAGGGGATCGTCCCTCAGGATTGGAATCTCTCCTACGTGGTGAACATGTATAAGGGTAAAGGAGATGCGATTGACTGTAACAGCTATCGAGGACTCAAGATGCTTGACCTAGTTTTGAAGATTTTTGAACACATTCTGACTGACTTCATCAAAGATCGTGTTGATATACATGACATGCAGTTCGGTTTCTCGCAAGGTAAAAGTACAACAGATGCCATCTTCGTTCTTCGACAGTTGCAAGAAAAATTCTTGAGCAAGAGGAAGGACTTGTACATCATGTTTGTTGACCTCGAGAAAGCCTTCGACCGTATTCCTCGAAAAGTCCTCTGGTGGTCAATGAGAAAGCTGGGCATCGACGAGTGGATCGTCTCGACTGTCCAGGCCATGTATGAGCATGCAAAGTCGGTTGTTTGCAACGGAGTCCGCAGAAGTTCGGTTTTTGAGGTTAACGTGGGTTTGCATCAAGGTTCTGTCCTAAGTCCTCTCTTGTTCAACATTGTAATGGAGGCCATCAGTCGGGACTTTCGCCAAAACTGTCTTCGTGAGATCCTGTATGCAGACAACCTTGTCATCACCACCGACTCGATTGAAGACCTTCGTTTTCGCTTCCAGTGTTGGAAATTCAACCTCGAGTCCAAGGGCAAGCGGATAAATGTCAATAAGACTAAAGTTCTCGTCAGAAAATTTGCGAAGATGCCAGTGAATGAAAGTGGAAGTTACCCTTGTGGAGTGTGCAGAACAGGAGTTGGCAAAAATTCTATTCGCTGCTCTAAATGTCGGAAGTGGATCCATCACAGGTGTACGAACTTGCATAGCCTCCGCGACGACCCACATTTTGAATGTCGTCGCTGCAAGGGTGAGCTTCCTGACATTCATCCACAAATCTAGGAGGTGATAATCGGGGATAGTGCTTTCGAGGTGGTGGAGTCTTTCTGCTACCTTGGCGATGTGTTAGACAACTCAGGTGAATAAATAAGAGCATTTATAAATATATATGTTTATCAATACACACAAATAAGAGTATCTCTTTACGGCGTAGAGGCCATGTCTTTGAGTCCTGTGTGAGAAGTGTTTTGCTATATGCAGCTGAAACATGGCCACTCAGAAATGAAGAAATGACTCGTTTGGCTAGAAACGACAGCGCCATGGTACGTTGGATCTGCGCAGTTAAGCTATGTGAGCGCCGCTCTATGAATGAGCTCAGGCAGATGCTCGGTCTTCACGACTTAGAGACTTTGCTTCGTAGGCATCGGTTGCGGTGGTTCGGTCAGCTGGAGCGTATGCCATCGTCGGCATGGCCAAGGCAAGCCCTGGACCCAACATCAGAGGAGGTCAAATAAAGAAATGGTCGCACAATATCAGGAAAGACCTGGAGCTGATGAAACTCAGTCCTGCTGTCGCCCAAGATAGAGAAGAGTGGAGAAGAAGAATTCACCCGCATCGACACAAGACGGCTGTCGGTCGAAAAAAGAGACGTTAAACGGGGTTAAGGTAAGGTAAGGTTATAAAAATGACATTTTGGATAAGTCAGAATGATGATTAGGATATTATTCCAATAATTCTTGTTATAATTTTAAGAAATCAGAATTTTCAGTGTAGAAAGTAGCAGAAATTTGACAGTAAACACGCTTGATTAACAAAGAATATGAACATTTCAAATTTCGAATGGATGGTCATTTTGCATACGAAAATCTCTTCGATTATCGCAAAATGCAGTAGCTAAAATGCATTGAAAATCAGTCATAGAAGTCGCTACGCTACATGAGAAGTGAAACACAAGACGGTAATACGAAAATCTCCCCATTTCATACACACAAACAGTTCAGAGACTGATGAATCGAGGAAATTAAATGAAGGGCAAGAGCAGTCGTGACACAGGAAACTACTACATTATTACATGACGAAGACATTTCTGCTAATTCAAAGGAAATTTCAGACGCAAGTATGAAGAATATTGAAGAAATTATAACACAACAATGACTCTGATATGCATAAAATCTAGTCCATTCGTGATAATTCGCTGTCCTAAACCAGCCTAAGATACTCACAGGAGATAACAAGGTAAGGACAGCGAAGATGAAATAATGCTGAACACTTTGTCTCTTATCCGAAATAAGGAATAGAGATTCCTCAGTTGCGTGCCTCACTGCGGCTTGAAAAGATGAACGCGTGACAAGAATACAAGGATAGGATTGAGTGAACCACTCAGAGGTCAAGTCAGTTTCTATTTTATCTGAATGGATCTTGCAAGGCATTCAGCTATGTACAATTCGTTCATCTGAGAAACACAATCCGAATTCTTTTCAGCAACTTTTCGAGACATAGCTAAACAGGCAAAAGGAAAAAGATGCATTAATCCTTACTCCACTACGGGCCTGACGACTAGTTGGATGGAGTATCCAATTAACTCCACAATTTCAGCCTCTTCATTGCAAAATCAACGAGTTTATTTAACTAACACAATGAGCATCGTTTGTTCAATCTTTCAACACCCGACCACACAAGTGCCTTCAGAATGCTTTCTGGAACACCTTGATAGAATCGTTCGGCAAGTCTAAGCCTCACTTACAGTCTAGTGCAGAATATTAGCATAATTTTGTAAAAACTCAGTTTTCATTGAGCTCTACATTTAAATAATATAGCAATTTAATAAACTATGAAGTAGACACAGTAGTACGTGTTAACTCTGCACTTATTTTAAGCATTTTCAGTCACCCAGCACCTATTTTCTATGGTAATGTGTTGGTGCATGGAATCGACCAGATGCCCCCGTATGCCTACTCCGCAGTCTGTTTGCTTAAACAAGCGTGTTTTGCGTTATCAGGTCACGTGAGATGTTGGCCTCTGGAGAGACGCTTTACTTTTCACCGATTTCAAGCAATGCTTTCACTTTGCGGTCCGCCGAGCCAGCAAGACAATCTTTCAGAAGGTTGTATTCGTTCTCACGCAGCTATCCGTTTAACCAGTCCTGTACTTTCTTCTCTGAATGGACCGGTGCCCCATGCTGTTGAACACACTGTGCATCCACGAAGTTAGGAGGCTGAGTTGCGGCAAAAGTTAAAGTTGGACGACTGGTCAGGTAAATTACCGTGACTTAATCGATCAGTTACAAATGTCTGTCCGCTCAATGCTTAGGCAAAACAGTTCCCTCAGATCGATAGCAATTGAAGTGGTGGCTCAAGGACACCTATTAACATGAAGTTCTGAAGCCATCTGTTTCTGCGCTCGTCCCTCTTGTCGCAGAATCACAATTTAAGCTATCACATGAATTAAAATGTCTCTGCCTTCTCCATCACAGGCACAAAACTTAAGTCGAAAGATGAATAGCAGATTAAATTATCATCTCAGGATATGAGCTGTAATAGATTTAAACATTATATAATGTCATTAACTTTGAGATATGGAATTCTCAGTGATGCATTTGTGGCGCAAATGAGATTTATTTAAGAAAAGCTCAGGTTTATAGAGGACGTGTAAGATAGAGGAGTATCTGGGCGTCGACCTAGCAAAACACACCCTTAACATTTTATCTTGTCTCACTTCCACCAATTGAGGAAACAGCAAGAGATCATCGTGGCCACTTACAAGGCCATTACACGTAACCTCTTGGAATACACATAGCCCAGTCTGGTCACCAACCATCTCACTAACGAACATCGACAAACCACAAGCAATACAGAACAAAGCACTCAGCATCGCCACAGTATACACACGCGACACAAATACGCAACACCTACATGACGAAATGCACGTCCTCCCCATTACCGAACATCTCGCACTACACGCAAAGCAGCTTCTAAACAAAGCAAAGCGTCAACATTACCCCCCCCCCATCTCCTCACTCAGCAACCACCACCTCTCAGAAAACAAAAAAACCACACTTTTCAGAACAGGGAAGTACAATTCATCCCCATCCACCGCCATCCAACGGAATAACAAAGCAGCTACTCAAACAAACACACACTTAACATGTAGCCACATATCCAACGCACAGACAAAACAACAAAATCATTAACGCAATCACGCAATTCACAAATCAGAACTAACAATCGACAGACGCACACGCAGAACACTGGCACAACTCCGCACCAACAAATCATACCTCTGTCCACTCTTCACCTTTTTCTCCTCTATATAAATCAAAACACCTCTTCTATTGCACACATATACACACAACTCTCACACCATTAGTCCACGGAATATGTATTTTAACCCGCCACAAATTGCAATAGTTTCAAGAGTGGGCTCATCTTGTAGAGAGAAATCCTTTATCAACATATCAAAAATCTAGTTAGTGGAACACTTTTAACTTAAAGTCACGAGCCTTTTCGAAATATAAAAACACGCTTGCTCCAATGAAATCGCACAGTCAGATAGCAATAGCCAATCAAAATGAAGCGCTACAGCTTTCTCTCATTAGGTGCATTTACCGTCCACACGGCTTTCAACAATATCAGATATGTTTTCTGAATTATGTCCTTTCCAAGCGCCTAGATTTCTTAGTCATCAGTTCAACAATACTTATACAATCTGCAGATGCAGGCTGATGGAGATTTGCACAAGTTAAGCCACAAATCTGCGAGTTTTACTATCAATAAACGATTACTTTTTGCAACTACCGTCTTGTGAAAACGCATAGCTGTTCAAGCCGCTAGGTCGAAAACGAGTTTGCGCACCCTTGTCTTGTAGATAGCTTTCCTAGGTACCTTTCGGGTGCAATTGATAAAGATTTGTGTGCGTTCGGACACAAATTTTCATTTTTTCCATCAGCTTTTTTGCGAGTACTCTCTTGTGAATATGCATAGAAATTCAAGAATCCTCTATCAAAAACATGTTTACGCACGCTGATCATCTAATCCACATTCTAAAGTACACATAGACGTCAATCGATACAAATTTGCCTATGGCAAGCGAAAAATCGGCATGTATTTCTAAATCAAATGACGGCTTTTGCAACAGTAGATTAAAGCAGACACACAGGATTATGACATGTGTAGACCTACTTTTCATCTAAAGACTTAAAATTCTATGCGTTTTCATGAGAGAGCAGTGTCCAAAGAGGATGTTTTGGTGATAGGAATACACGAAGATCAGTATGCTTCGTCTGAAAACGGTCGAAAACTGTGAAGTGTTCCCATTGCATTGCTCAAGTAACAGTATTGAATTGGAAACATTTGACGAATTGATGACTGAATTTTGACGAAATCAGGGCTCGTAAATGCTGATCGAAAAAATACGGAAGAATTCCAAATGGAAAAAATCCGGATATCCATAATGAGAATTTAGAAAAAACGAAACCCCAGAACATCTTGTCAGCATCCATGATGGCATCAAAATATAGCTAAATTCAATTGGAATCTCAACCGGGCAGACCTGCATCCCAGATAGTCAGAATCATTGTGATTTTCATAAATGAGGTGCTCTCTACGTTAAAAAAGTATCTTGAATATTCAATTAACAAATATATATCACAAAGTTTAGTCAAAGAAATTCTGTGTAACGTCTACGTTTGGAAGGAAAATTAATAGATTTACATCTGTAAAGATGATATTAGACATAATGTGATACTATTGCAATTCATTGTATGTATTCATTCAAGAGCAACAAAACAAGGTCAAAATATCAAACAATTATCAAAATTAACCTAGTTGTAGCTGAAAACAATTATCAACAATTGAAACAAACGATTTTGTGATGGAACTGAGTTTCCATGTCTTCAGAGAGGAGAATTTCATAAAAAAAATATTCCCATCAATCGTGAGTATTCTAAGTGAAATTATACTACATGTGCTTTCAGTTCGTGTAACATTGTTCACAAGTCTTAAGGTTGAAAGAAATATCGGGTGCCTTCCGTTATCCGTCGCCATTAATGTAAACTTCAGAAGCTCATATCCTAGCCAATATAATTAATTCAATTTTATATGTCAGCATCTTTTTTATACAATTCAAGAAGTACATTATTAGAAGCGATGTCTGACAGAAATACGGTCAAATCAATCGCCTTATCAATGAATCAACTCACAGAAGTAGTTGCATGCCATATGCGATGTGCTCCATATTATCTGAAGTCGAAGTTTGAAATGAAAACAACTGTTAACTCAGCAGGTAGTCGCTAGCACTCGAATCTCAACACTTAGATTTTCATAATTTACTCATAGCATCATTCAGAATAGTCTAGTAATGCAGCAATGCGGAGTATAACGAATAAGATCCGATGCATTACACCTTTTCTTGAAAAACAGAGAAGATATCCGCCTGCAAACGCATTTTTTAGTTCACTTCCGCTGCTTAGGAGGGAGGGGTATGTCTATCGATGTGGAGTCCTTAACAGTCTGACGTTTAGGAATCGGAGGAAGTTCAGAAAGTTGGCGCTTCTGAGAAAGGACCGCAATGGAATCTCAAAGCCTCTGACGTCCCGAATCTATTTGAAGCTTTTGTTTATCTTTCTCTTCCCTATTTTTCCTCAAACCTGATTCGGAAAGCTGCTTGAAGCTGAGGTTAACAATCGTAAGGCCTTACGACGATTATCACGGATCTCATATGGAGAAGTCATCACTTTCACAAGATCAAAATCAATAAGCGTAGCTTTGTGGCTTCCTTTCAGAGTCTTGTCTAATATACGGAGAAATTTAGCTCGATGACGAGCTGCTAATGTTTCGACTAACATGTACGGTACTCGTCATATTCGTAATAGTAAACGTTCCTTCTTTCTTTGGACCTTCCTTGGATTGAGGAAGTCAACGCAATTTTAGCGGCAATGATTAAATTGGGATAGCGACCCCTGAGACCATGGAAGTATTCATCAACTGTCATTTGGTCTTTATCGGGTAATGCGACTTCGTCTGCACAACAAAATTACCACTGTCCGCAGATGAATCAAAAATGTCTGCAAGTGCTGTATATCCAGCTTGCGACAGTACTATTTTTTCCAACGCATATGTCATTTTCGCACCCTAGATTTTTTTCTGTTTAGACATGTTTTAGTAACTAAATTCTACTACCTTCAAGAAATAAGTAGAAAGTTGAGATATTTTCCATATTTTCATCTATATCTACAAAATCCTTTCAGGACAACCGACTTAGTTATCATTACATGACAACTGCCAAATAACACACATACATACAATACACACATTGCATCATAGAAAGCATATTATGGCAAATAATAATTATAAAAATAAAAAAACACTCGAATCTGCCAGGAATATTGAATTAAACAACCCGACCGGTTTCACTAATCTACTAGCTATTCAAGGGCTAAATGAATCACACATAAACTAAAATTCAAATGACATACACATCAATGGAGAGGTGAAGGATTTGAAGTCATAGACATTAATTATCAGAAGAATCTTTACTAGCATCAGATATCACTGTTTAGCGAAGCCTTCAATATCTTCATTAAGCTTTTTTTCTTTTTCTTCCCTTATTGACTTATTTCTATGAGGTGGCAATTGTAAGAGGGGCATGATTTTGAATTGAGGGTCTTGATTCTTGGCACAGGAGGCTACGTGTCGGCTCACATTCAATACTCTGTATTCTCTTGTGTTGATCTGTTGACGGTGGACTCTCACTCTTGATCTTAATGAGTCCCCGGTCTGACCGATGTAGCGTGCATGGCAACCTTTGCATTCAATTACATAAATTAAGTTATTCGACGAACAGTCCATGTTCTCTTTTACATGAATCGTTTTGTTTTCTCCCGTTAACTTTGTATTGGTATTGATTCCCTTCAGTTATGTATTCACAACACATACATCTTTGATCCCCACACTTTTTGACACCAAAAATCGTTTTTCTGTTATTCTTGTTTACAATTTGCAACAATGTGGATGGTTGTCTGTATGCAGGTCTCAAGCGATATTCTTGGAAAGGACTCATCAGTTTTATGGTTGAGAATACTGGCGATGTAATGTTTTTATAGACGTTCGGATTATTGGGATTATAGGTTTCAATATAAGAAATAATCTTATCATTGTTGTGTACATTCTCATTATCGTTGTTATCCAGCGATTTCTTAATAGCGTCATTTATTAGTTTAATTGGATATGCCAAATGTTCTAGTCTCGCTTTCATTTCTGAATGTCTTGTATTCCTTATTTCAGCATTTGAAACTATTTGCATTATCCTTCTTGCTACAGTGTAAGGAATATTTCGGATAACGTGGCGTGGGTGTGCAGAGTTATAAGGCGCATAACTGTAACTGTGCGTTGGTTTATGGTAAATGTCGGTTTGAATGGTATTGTTTTCCTTGTATACGGTAACATCCAGAAAATTTAGCTGCTTATCATTACTTTCCATTGTGAACTTGATTTCATGATCAAGGGAATTCAGAAAGTTATGAAAATCATTCAGATCGCCGAAGGCATTACGCCATATGGTGAAACAGTCATCCAAATATCGGATCCATGCTTTTGTAAAGATGTTGTAGTCCTCATCACTCAAAATAGATTTAGCCAATAAATACATGCGTTCCTCCAGAAAGCCCAAAGTTAAATTAGCATTCGTTGGGGCTAATCTTGTACCCATCGCCGTTCCTGATACTTGAAGGTAAGTAATATCTTCAAAAAAGAAATAATTATTTTTAGGACAATTTCCACTCCTCTCAATATGAATTCCGTAGTGAAGCGATCATCAATTTTATCAATATGTTTTGTAATCCAATATTCAATGGCCCGCATACCTAACGTAGAGTCAAATGATACTATTGTCTCTGTTGTCACATTTTTCGGTATCTTTGATAAAAAGTCGAATGTGTCTTTGCAGTGGCTGAATATTTCTGGAACTAGCGGCTTCAAAATCTCATCTATGAATAGGCTAAGATTGCTTGTAGGAGCATATTTACTAGAAATTATTGGGCGATATTTCAAAGAGGGTGGAAGTTGTAATTCAACCTATCCAAAATTGTCGTATTCCGCATCCGCGAATTCTGCAATAACTTTGTGTACTTTTGGCAGTCCATACATGAATGGTAGAGTAGCATGGAATTTGCTCAGAAAATCAGTTTCTTTTTTACTTCGGCATCTATTGAAGGATTTGCAGAAGTCTTTAATTTTGTTCATCGTAGTATTTATGGTGTATCTATCCATTTGAAATGTCAGAAACCCATTAAATCGTGGAAATACAAGAAATACTAGATATAATCAAAATATACAATTCAATATCAATTTCGAGCGGTATAATACAGCTGTTACAAATGATTTTGAACCTAATGCAAGGTTTGGGAGTCGAAACAACGGGATGAACAACCATGAAAACGTTAATGAATCGGTCAATGAATTTTATAACTATAATGACAATCATTTTTTATTCTAAAGGATTTGAAAATCATAGACTTTTCTTCCCATGATTTTACAGAAGCAGATAAAAAACTTTTATCCAAAGGGTGTAAAAAAAAGAACAGCCAAAAAGAAATCTGGCAGATTTGCGAGAGCATTCCAAAGAATTTTGTAGAAAACTTCGCTTAATAGATCTTTTTGATAATAACGACGGTGCAGTCAGAAGAAGCAATTCCAATTAAAAACTCAAAAATGACGTCAAATTTTACTCCACCAAAAGGTTATAATGATGTATTAGACTAAAACATTGATTTGATTATGAACAGTGTCGAACATGTGACTAGTGGAGATAAATTGAGATATAATATTTCACATGAAGAACAAAATTCGTTGCGACATTTAAAGGAAGTTAGAGATTTGCACATAACTAAAGCAGATAAAGGTGGATCATTCGTCATTCTAAACTATAACGACTATAAGGAAAGTATGTTGACAGAACATTTGAATGATAAAGAAACATACATACCAATGGATAGATACACCATAAATACTACGATGAACAAAATTAAAGACTTCTGCAAATCCTTCAATAGATGCCTAAGTAAAAAAGAAACTGATTTTCTGAGCAAATTCCATGCTACTCTACCATTCATGTATGGACTGCCAAAAGTACGCAAAGTTATTGCAGAATTCGCGGATGCGGAATACGACAATTTTGGATAGGTTGAATTACAACTTCCACCCTCTTTGAAATATCGTCCAATAATTTCTAGTAAATATGCTCCTACAAGCAATCTTAGCCTATTCATAGATGAGATTTTGAAGCCGCTAGTTCCAGAAATATTCAGCCACTGCAAAGACACATTCGACTTTTTATCAAAGATACCGAAAAATGTGACAACAGAGACAATAGTATCATTTGACATCGTTTCTTTGTACACAAATATTGACTCTACGTTAGGTATGCGGGCCATTGAATATTGGATTACAAAACATATTGATAAAATTGATGATCGCTTCACTACGGAATTCATATTGAGAGGAGTGGAAATTGTCCTAAAAATAATTATTTCTTTTTTGAAGATATTACTTACCTTCAAGTATCAGGAACGGCGATGGGTACAAGATTAGCCCCAACGAATGCTAATTTAACTTTGGGCTTTCTGGAGGAACGCATGTATTTATTGGCTAAATCTATTTTGAGTGATGAGGACTACAACATCTTTACAAAAGCATGGATCCGATATTTGGATGACTGTTTCACCATATGGCGTAATGCCTTCGGCGATCTGAATGATTTTCATAACTTTCTGAATTCCCTTGATCATGAAATCAAGTTCACAATGGAAAGTAATGATAAGCAGCTAAATTTTCTGGATGTTACCGTATACAAGGAAAACAATACCATTCAAACCGACATTTACCATAAACCAACGCACAGTTACAGTTATGCGCCTTATAACTCTGCACACCCACGCCACGTTATCCGAAATATTCCTTACACTGTAGCAAGAAGGATAATGCAAATAGTTTCAAATGCTGAAATAAGGAATACAAGACATTCAGAAATGAAAGCGAGACTAGAACATTTGGCATATCCAATTAAACTAATAAATGACGCTATTAAGAAATCGCTGGATAACAACGATAATGAGAATGTACACAACAATGATAAGATTATTTCTTATATTGAAACCTATAATCCCAATAATCCGAACGTCTATAAAAACATTACATCGCCAGTATTCTCAACCATAAAACTGATGAGTCCTTTCCAAGAATATCGCTTGAGACCTGCATACAGACAACCATCCACATTGTTGCAAATTGTAAACAAGAATAACAGAAAAACGATTTTTGGTGTCAAAAAGTGTGGGGATCAAAGATGTATGTGTTGTGAATACATAACTGAAGGGAATCAATACCAATACAAAGTTAACGGGAGAACACAAAACGATTCATGTAAAAGAGAACATGGACTGTTCGTCGAATAACTTAATTTATGTAATTGAATGCAAAGGTTGCCATGCACGCTACATCGGTCAGACCGGGGACTCATTAAGATCAAGAGTGAGAGTCCACCGTCAACAGATCAACACAAGAGAATACAGAGTATTGAATGTGAGCCGACACGTAGCCTCCTGTGCCAAGAATCAAGACCCTCAATTCAAAATCATGCCCCTCTTAAAATTACCACCTCATACAAATAAGTCAATAAGGGAAGAAAAAGAAAAAAGCTTAATGAAGATATTGAAGGCTTCGCTAAACAGTGATATCTGATGCTAGTAAAGATTCTTCTGATAATTAATGTCTATGACTTCAAATCCTTCACCTCTCCATTGATGTGTATGTCATTTGAATTTTAGTTTATGTGTGATTCATTTAGCCCTTGAATAGCTAGTAGATTAATGAAACCGGTCGGGCTGTTTAATTCAATATTTCCTGGCAGATTCGAGTGTTTTTTTATTTTTATAATTATTATTTGCCATATTCGAAGCATCTATTACTTATCTTTATATATATATTGAAGCTGGGACATTCCCATAACGACGTCTAAATGTTTCATAATTTTAATAAACTTATATTTAATAAGACTTAAGGTTTGCCCTTAAGAGGACAGGTGGTGCGTTCCCACCGGCAGACAAACCCACGTCCCACCCGCGTCAAACTTTTGACTGTCCTAGGACTACATTCTAGAGCCAAACTTGACGAGATCGGTGTGGAGGACCTTCCCACTAGTCCATTTTTCAATCAGCGCTTCTAAAGCGGGGCTGGACCTTACTCCTGATGGTCCTTTGACTTGTGATCCTCGACAAATGCATGAATGCATGAAGGTCTTTAAGCACAAAGACTTGACGGATCTGATTGCGGCTGGACTTCACCCTTAAGTGTACGAGATCGTACAAGGCCGCTTAACAAGTGATCTCCTTGGTCAAAGTTTCAGGCTCGATTGATTAGGAACTTCCATATAAATAGACACTTAGTAATCACCATGTCAACCCCATGGAGACCAGTAACCGACACAGTCCATTCATCACGCTAGGGCAGTTAGCGATAAAAAAAAAACGTTACAACAAATAAAACAATAGCCAGTCCCGCCTGGTCGCGTTTCGGCCCCTCTACCTGAACGCTCAAGCCCAGGCGTGCGGGGCCCCGCATAAACTTATATGCGGCTGGCATTCTAAAATCAATACAGTAATGATATGTGTAATAATAAGTAATACTGATAGTAATAACAAAAACAAAACAACCGCAAAAGACGGATACAACCAAAACAAACTAAAATATGTGTGTGAAATACTGAAATGGTATAACCAATAAAAATAAAAAATGCTAAGAAAACAAACAAACAGTGTTAATTTTATTGTTTAAAATGCGCACTGCGATGTCAGCTGCCTGGCTGAGAAATATCCAAACTTGACTAGAAAATTGTTATGACCGGTTAGGATTTTCTCAGTACATGCCTTCATTTTAGACTTACAATATCCTCTGCTGCTCATCACAAAAAGTGTCATATTAATTCGTTTAATTAGATCTTCAAGATGCGAGCAGATGCGACAATAAAGTAAAACCTGGCCGGCAAATACATTAATTCCCATGTTATAAGGTATTGCAATGTCTGGAAATGTCAACAGAACAACAGGGAAATCAAAATCTTCCACTTTATGATATATTGAGGTTCGAAGACCGTCACTATTAGATTGGAGTCTCACATCGAGGTAAACAACGGCTTTGTCATTGACTCCGTTTCTATCTGCAAGAAGATTCCACTGGGTAAATTTTTGGAATTAAGGTATTGAAATGCTTGTAATTTATTACGCATATATCGTCTATATATCTCGAAGTGTTTGACAATAATTTAGCTAGTCCAAACTTTTTATTTTTAACCAATTGTTTCATAAAAGCAAATTCGCAATTTAACAGAAACAAGTCGGCAAGTAAAGGACTGCAATTCCCTCCCATTGGTACCCCTCGAATTTGTCTGAACACATAACCGGAAAAAGAAATGTAGACTTCAGACACTATAAAATCAATAGCCTTCTTAAAAGAGTCCACGTCATAACAAAAATACCCCTTATATTTGATTTTGGAGAAAAACGACTTCTCATATCCTACACACAAGTATCTACGATAAGTGGAATTGAATGTGAGATCAAGGATGGAAAAAATATTATTCTTGATAGCACCTTGATCTAAGTTTGTATAAAGAGTAGAGAAGTCAAAAACTTGCATAGTGTGGACGTTCACGTTAGAAATATTCCTAAAAAAATCTTGAGTCGAGGCTACACTCCAAAAGTAAGAATAACCAGTATTACTCCTGATTGACTCACAGTATCTATGGAAATTTTCTCTAATCACTTTCAGACCTTTGTTGATATTCACCGATAACTTTTTAGTTGTGCAATTCTGGCTCCGGCAATGAATCTAAACTTATAAGGATTTTTATGCAATTTTGGAATCCAGAAAAGTTTTGGTAGTTTAAGGTCCTTGTCACTAACATTAATATTAAAGTTTGATTTCATATCTTTAACGTGTTTAGTAAGGAATTCCTTTTCAGAAATAAGCTCAGGTTTATAAGTTGCATTGCCTACTGCAGTGGAAGAATCTATGTCAAAACCAAGCTCGTCCATCAGGATTTTGATATAGAACTTTTTACATATGAAACTAAAGTTGTTGGATGCTTTATCGACAGGAACGACTATCAAGTTTTTATGGAGATCTTGCAACTCCTTATCAACACAAACGTTACTGCCATTATCTTTCCTACCCAACTTCTTACAACGAAAGATGCGGTGCTTTACTAACATGATGACCCTGTTTTTCCAAATAGAGAAGTCATCAACTTTTAAGTGAAGGCGACTGGACACACGAGATATATGATTATCTATGGAATCGCTGATCTCTTTTTGAATGGATTTCCATGATATTGACCTAGACAAGAGGCACTACCATTGATGCTCAACCATTCTGATACTTCATTCTTGAATTTGATCCTCAGAGTGCTATCTGATAAGAAACCATACACCCAGCTGACCAACCACATGGGCAAATCCAATTGCATTAGCTTCTCAAGAAGGATGTCATGGTTAATACGCTCGAACGCCTTGCTAAAGTCGAACATCAGAGTCCTGCCAATACAGCCGGTATCGATGCCTTTCATTACATCGTCTATAAGTTTGATCATGGTGTCTGTTGTAGAGTCTCGTGATACCCCACCAAACTGGTTCATGTCGATTTTGTCTCTTACGTGGCTCCACAGAAGATTCACCATAATTTGCTCCCCAACTGCTTTGCTCGAAACACATGTCAATCCAATTGGTCGAATATCATTGATTATGGATTCAGGACGAGTCTTCTTTGGAAGAAGAATTACATCTGACTTCCGGCCAATACCCTTCTCTCATTGAAGAGCATACTATTGCTGTTAATGGAGAAGCGATTAAGGAGCAACAGTCTTCTAACACCCAATTTGGAATTCGGTCTGGACCGATGGATTTGTTCACATTTATACGTAATAATAAGTCCTCCACTTCCAAAACTGACGGCAATACCTCATTACGAACAAAAATCTGGTTCTTAAGTTTGCCAAACTTCTCCATTCTAAGTGGTTCGATATCATCAGTGATTGATATAAGCGAGTTGTTGACTTCGCTAGTAAATTTTCCAATATCGCCAGCATAATCTCGGTTTACCTAACTCATCAAAGGATCATTCGAAGAACCAAATCCCAGCAAGTCTTTTAATCCACTCCACCATTTGCGAGGATCTGTGAGCCGATGAAGGCTTCTCGACAAATTTAGATTTCAATCGAGTTCTCATTTTCTGACTTTAATTTATGTATTGACGGAATAATTATGATTTTTTTTGGTTCCAATATGTGTTGCTCTTCTGTTACCCAAGGTTTACTGTTTGCTGGTAAAGAAACTCGCCGAAGAGGAAGACAAATGTCAAGTAATGTTTGAATAATGTGATTGAAATAACCAAATTATTCCTCACAGCTATTCGCACGATAGACAGGATCCCAATGGACGTTAGCCAAAGCTTCAACAAACATAGCTTTGTCTCTATGTCTTTGTGAACGTAATAGTTTAATTTCAAGCTTGATGGAGGCCGCCTTGAAAATAGGAACAGCAAGGATGGTATTGGAGTCGGAATTGCAATTGGCGCTATGATGTCCACTTTCATGTATTCTTCAGACATGTTGGTAAAGAATAGCTCTAATATTGTACTATCTCTTCTCTTGTAAAAACATGCACTAGTTGTTTTATTTGGAATGAAGATTTCAAAACTTGGAACTTGCATCGGTTAAAGTCACCTGTGATTATTACTCCAATATTTTCATACTTCGATTTCACAATATCTAATCCATGAATCAAATGTCAACCTTCTTATATTTTGTTGAAAGTGTACAGAGCTCCCTATAATTTTATTATAACATTATTTTTACAATCATGTCGATATAATACCGTAGCACAGATAATCAATCCATATTGTTGTTATACAGTAGATAAAGGACAACTAGCCCTACATGTACAAGTAATATGGAGTTTCAATTCATCATGAATATCAAATGAAGATGGGAGGGCGCTACGTACAACAGCGACTCCCATTGGATGGCGCTTGGTACAAATCGCCTCCGTTTCTCGCCATAGTACCAAGCGCCCTAATTATTATTATGCAAATAAATTACAAATGGCTTATAGAAGAATGTGTCCCATTCGTAAGGCTATAAAACACCAAAGTTAACTCATCTTACCTTGCGACTTCCATTCTTTTTAGAATTCGTGGCAGAAGACGAAGCTGAGGATCTAAAGGAAGAGGCAACGAAGGAATTGGACTCAATTTCTTCTATTCTGCGTTGTCTTTCAGCAGCTTCAATGGCACTGTTTTCAGATTTTTCAGACATTTCAACTTTCTTTCGCAAAGTAGCCACTGAAATCAAAGTTAGGACAGTAAAAAGTTGAAACTATAAATGTATGTTACTTTCTTGTTTAGCAGACAGTAAGAATATTAATAATGTTCAGTTTATCTGAAAATATCTTACTACGACAGAAAACCTCTGATACTCCATAGATGACTTCTACCTGCCGTTTATGCCATCCAATTAACATGTCGTGAGTTAAACATGTGTTGATTAATGACATAATGCATTTGTATGCCCTCTCCTTTCAGCGTCACTATATTTATTTTCCTCTTAGATTTTTATCTTCATCTCATTCTGTAGAATTGTAAAGAACTTTCTCTTTGAATTGTCAAATTGCTGGACAATGCTATTCAAATGCTATGCAGTGTTATCGAAGTGTCTTCTGTATGATAGAAAATATATGTTCTATTTATTTTTGACTTATATTAGAAAAAGAAAATCAACTCGAAGTGCATGTGAGGCTTTCGGCCGGTTCTCTTTCAGGCATTATACTTGTGAGATACGAGGGTATTTGACAATGACATTGTCAATTATGACTTCATGCGGTGGCGACTTGACTGAGTTTCAGAAAAGTCAAATTTATGCATTAATGACTCATTCTTTTCACAATCCTAGAATTTCTGAATGCGTGAACATTTCAGAGAACACAATCAAAAAGTATCTTCAAAGATCGTTCGACAAGCTGAAGGAAGCAATCGAAGTGCTGTCGGGCGGACGAAAGTGACAAGTAACAGATGATGAGAAGATTGTCAGGATGTCTTCAGAAAATCCTTTCATGTCTGCCTGAGAAATAAAACAGAACTTGCACCTTGAATGCATCAGAAGAACAGTCTCGAATCGACTGGAAGATGCCGGTCTCCTTCACGCCGACATGGAAGACTCTTCTGAAGCATGGCCATCAAGACGGCAGACTTGAATGGGCCCTGTAAAAATCCAATTGGAACCCTATGACGTAGAAAACAGTTGTGTTTTCTGACGAATCGCGTTTTGATTAGGACAATCCCGCGTGCAGCATGTTCGAAGACCCATCGTATGCCGATATTCGGAACTCTATGTCTGCAGCGTCCCCAATAGGTCAAGAGCATTTTCTTGCGGTGCACCTCGTGCCAATGTGACCTATAATACCTCAACGAAACGGCAATCAAGATAGTATCCATGTCATTGACTGGCCTTCTTTTAGTCCCTATATAAACCCAATCGAAAATGTGTGGGGTATAATGGAACTGAAACTGCAAAAGAATGTGAAAATCCGACCATCCTTTTGCAACTTCGGCGAAATTAAGAGAAAATTTATGGAAGCAAGAAGCTATCGGAAATCTCTTATTTAATGACTGATCGCGTAGAAGACTTCATAACGCTCAGTTATCAAAATAATCGTAAGTCAAAATGAAACAGGAACGAGTCTCAAATATTTTCTTTTTACCGGGTAGGCCCCTACTATATTCTTCCTTGACTGTATTTTTAGTTACTAATCACTATTTTCAACGATGGTGCTCCACTTTCTATCAGTCATCCGCTTACCCCTCTCATGATGTTAGAAGACATGCAAAAGTTCCAAGAGATTTTTTCTCACAATCAGGGATGCTGAGTCTACATCCAGACTCTGGCCTGTAACTAGATCCGAGCGCCTGTTCACGGGAGTAAATCTTTTAATCATAGGCCTTCGATCTCGATTTGAGGTTGATGTCGTCGACTCCATCATGTTTTTAGAACGAATCACAGAATACTGAGGTGATTATTTTCTTCGTTATCTTTTCTCAAGCTATGATATCTTAGTTAAAAGCCACGTTGTAATATAAAACCAGGAAGTATTTTTAAAAATGTAACATACGTAGTTCAGTCAATAATCAGTTAGACTTGACATCAAATATTTGCGTTATTGATCCGGTATTGATAAAGTGATTTGACATGGGCATGTAGGTGGCAGGTCAGTGAGTTTCATTCATCGTCATGCTTTATCGCAGCTATAAGACAACTTCAACGCTTTCCATAGCTTGCAGATGAGTTAGTCGCTTGAAATGGACAACGCAGTTCAATACCGAAGTGTCATTAAGTTTCTGAACTTAAAGAAAGTCCCACCGAATGAAATATTGCAGCAGTTAAAGATGCTTACGGTGAAGATTCTCCATCACGTGCTACAGTTCACAATTGGGTATGAGAGTTTCGAGGTGGTCGAACTTCCGTCTTCAATGACACAACGAAAAGTGGACGTCCAACAGAAATTCCGCAATCGAAACATCAGGTGTGTACTTCTTTGATACTTCTTGATCAGTGTATTCGAATGGATGATCTTGCCGATGCCCTGGCTGTTAGTCACGGACGTGTCCACAATATGTCCTCAGCGATTTGGGCGTGCGAAAGTTGCGATCACGTTTTGTCCCTAAGTTCATCACATCCGAAATGGCAGAGACTCGATTGGCGTGCTGGCGCTCCAACCTGGAACTTTTCGATAGACTTGGATACCGATTCCTCGACAACATCATCACAGAAGATGAAACGCCATTAAACCTTTTATTCCTTTGAGTCGCAGGGAGTCATCTGAATGGCAATTTCCAGAAGAGAGTGGTCCAAGAAAACTCAGAACAGAAACATCGCACGGTCGCTGTTCAATGTTGTCTGTCTTCTGGTGCAGTAAAGGGATTGTCCATCTCGACATTTTGGACAAGTCGCGCACAATGAATGGCTCGTATTACAAACACCTTTTAGAGACAATGTCCACAAAACTTTCGAGACGATCTGCGGAGTACCTACTTTATGACAATGCCCCAATTCATACTGCTGCGATTGTGAAGGAAGCGGTGTCTCAATTGAAGTTCCAGACCATTCAGCATCCTCCGTATTCGCCAAATCTGGCACCATCTGACTTCTGCCGCTTTCGTCATTTGAAGAAAACCTTGCGAGGTCAGAAGTTTGATTCATCTTCCGAAGTGGAGCAGCATGTAATACAAGTTTTTGACTCGCTAGACGAGAGCTTTTTCAAGAAGGCTTTCGAAGACTTGGTGTTGAGATGGCGAAAATGTGTTGATCTGAATGGATTCTATGCAGAAAAGTAATACTAGAATCCAATCTTTATTCAGCTTCGCATATAATAATATGCTCACACATTTCAAGTTTGATTGTATTTTTGTTACCTACAAATACACATTACATTGGATAGCTACGGTCGTTTTGATATCTTCAATATTTCTTTTTGATTTATTTGAGAGTATTTCTTTTTGAGTGTTACTTTCAAGAAAGTAAGTAGCTGCCAGCATATTTAAGCATGAGAAACATGTAATCGACATCTCATGTGCTACAGGCATTACACACTCCAAAACATTTTTCGAAGTTTCCGACACGGCCTATCTAATAGGTTGTTCAACTGAAGAGAAACCATGGAAAACATTGTCATGAAAAAAAAACCAATTAAACAATAAAAACAAAAAATCTGAAACGACAAAACCATCATATTTTCTGATAAAAAACATTCCAAAGGCATGATTTTTAAGGACCTTTAAATGCGACTACCCGTAGTGGAAGTCATATCAAAATACATCCGCATCCCTGATGTAGATACATAATATTGATATCTGATCGGCGATTTGATTCATTTTGTTTTCATGCCATCAACTCTTTTCATTCGCTCTTATTTCTTTTCGAAGCTTTGGCAACGATCATGTCAGCTTCCTCAGTGACCCTCAAGATAATGCGTGGGGATTTACGTCTCATACGCTCTACACTTCAGTGCTCAAGCCTAGTTATATGCAACATAATTGAATACTACGAGAAGATAATCATCTCCATTGAAAAAAGGTGAATCGGGTAATTTTCCAATTATCTAAAGCAAAGTAAGTTGGTATTTCAAAGATTGCTGTCTAAAATGACTATAATCGGTTTCACGCTATTGAGAGGATCCCATCACATCCACTAAGAATCATTTTGTGCAATAGAAATCCTTCGAAATATTTTAGCCCTCAATAAGTAGTTAGTGACTGACAATTTGGGTAACTCTGCAGTAAATCGCATTGACAAACACATTATATTAGGGATTTCAAATGATAGATTATGATACACGTGACCAAGGTTTGTTCTCATCAGAAGATACCGCATATGTACAATTGAAACAGGAAATTAGAAAAATTTTATTTGATATTTCATTGCTTGTAAGATAATTGGAAATTCTCACCTGCTTCCTCTACTGCGGTAGCCGTTTTTTCCAAGTTGGACGCTAGGATGGCCTAGAAAAATGACACAATCACATCTTTACTGTGTACAGATCTGGTTCTGATGAGGTAGATAAGCATCGCTTCACTTACCACTGCCGATTTTGGAGCACTTCTAAAACGAGAACATGATATGCTTAAAAACACATTTCTAACATAAATCAAAATATATCTCACCTTTTGTGATCGGAAGATGCCGACGATCTGAAATTAGAAGGCATTAGATCAAACATTAAATAAGCAAAACAGTACAAATTCTGGGTCTTCCAAATTGGGTCAAACTTTTCCTTTTATGGATAAATATCTTACTCTATTTTACCACTATAATTTCTCAATGTCTCAGCATTCTACATGAGTACTGTAACTACGCTCGTGCAAGCCCGACGTCTTATGATGCAAGCATTCAATCAGGGACAAACTCAAGACTTCTTGCAGCTTCTTTTCAACAAATTTACTTAAACCACTTAATTCTCTTGAAAATGGTTTATTCAAAATTCTCATGATGTAAATTCATTTTATTCACTTCTATATTATTAGTCTTCGGATATAATTTATTCATTCTTCGAAATATGGTCTGTAGTTGGTTGAAATTAACACATGATTGAGGATTATCGTGTTCAGTAATGGGCAAAAGACCGTTCCAGGCCACCATAAAATTCAAAAAAATAGTATCTTTAAAAACGACATAAATTCATGAATTTGAACCCTTTTTCAGGTTTTTAAGACCTAAATACATGAATTTAGTCCATTCAAAAAGTACCATTTTTGAAAAAATGGTACTTTTTAAAAACGACATAAATTCATGAATTTGAACCCTTTTTCAGGTTATGAAGACCTAAATTCACAAATTTGGGCGTTTTTAAAAATACCCAATTTTCAAATTTTTCAAAATCTCAAATTTGAGAATTACAATTTTTACCTTGAAAATCATGACCGTTCTAGGACACTAAAAAATTATAAAAGTTGAGAATTTCAAAATTTGAGAATTACAATTTTCATCCTCGCTTAAATCATGACCGTTCCAGGACACCGAAAAAATCATAAAAGTTAAGAATCTCAAAATTTGAGAATTACAATTTTCACCCCCGCCAAAATCATGACCGTTCCAGGACACCGAAAATTAGTATTTTTAAAAACGTCTTTTAAATCCATTTTTCAGGTTTTTAAAATATATCATGTGACTAAAAATATTTCTTTAAAAATGGAAGAAACAAAAGTGGAAGGAACTTCAGAAATGGATGAAACTGCAAGAATATATCCTTCGTTATCATATGAACGTAGTTCTACTTTAATGGACATTGAAAAGATTAACATTGAAAAAATGAATAAAGAAAAACACAAAGATAGAGTAAGGTATATGAAAGATAAGGAATCTCAATTATTATTAAGATTAGAGCATTATAAAAAATTAAGAAAGAGATGGAGTAAAGTTAAGAATGTAACACAAGGAATTGGCATATTCTTTACAATAAGTTTAGGTGCTTTAACAATTGTTATATCTTCAGGTGTTTTAGTAATTCCAGTAGTTGCTACAGCTTTAACAGGTACGGGTGTTTTTGCAACTTCACTTGTTACAATGTTAGATAAATCTTTAATAACTAAGAAACGAAAATCATTAAAAACTAAGCATTTACATATTAAAGAAGTCTATGATAAACTACATTACTACTTTCAAAGAGTATGTGATGATAATGTTATTACGTTAGATGAGATTGAAAAATTTGATCAAATAGCTAATGAAGTAAATCAAATATCATTTCAATCACAGACAGAAAAAGTTGATGATAAAAATAAAAAGGATGGCAAAATTTCTAGTGATGCTAAAATTTCTAATGAAGAAAATGACAAATTTTTTTTAGAAGAGCTAAAAACTTTAAGCGAAAATTTAAGCAAAACTTTATTAAACAAAACTTTATTAAACAAAACTTAAAACGAGAAAACTTAAAACGAGAAAACTTTAAACGAAAAGATGTCAAACAACAAAGCAATAAAAAAATAATTTGTTCAGTAAAATGTTTTTGCTGTATTCCAATGTTACCACAAAATTCAAATATTATATTTTAAAAATGGATAAAATTAGAGCTGATAATTTTAAAAGAATAAAACAATTAGAAGAGTTAATAAAACAAAGAAATATTTTGAAAGAAAATCATCTTCAGCATAGAATGATAAAAGCTGGTATTCAATCTGATATGTTTGAAAAAATGCAGCAAACCGAGCAAATAAAAACTGATTTTGAAAAAACTATGAAACCATTTAAAACTCTTGAAAAAGAACTTACAAATAATGATAAACAAATTGATATAACAGATCCAGAGCACAAAACTATATTAGATGACTATGGATTACTAGAATCAAACATTAATAAGAAATTATCAAAATCTATGCAATTTGAACATTCTATTTCATTTATAGATGGAAAAACAATACCTAGATTTTATCTCGGACAAAAAGAAATATTTCCACAACCTTTTCGAGGTTTAATTTTTTCACCAGATAAATCTCCTTTTAATTTAGATAGAAATTTTGTTAATCTTTTAAGAGGAGCAGATTTAAATAATTATGCTGTAGAAGATCTCATAAAATATAAAGCTATGTTAGACAGAGTTGGTGCAGTAAAATCTCTTAGACGTTATAAACAATTAGAAAATTTATTATCAACGGGAGTTAAAGTAGGAAAAGGTTTATCTGAAAAACAGAAAACTGAAACAACTGTATTTTTACCAGATAATCCACAAGAATTACTAAATAGATTAAATATTTTAATATCTGCAATAAAAGAAGGACATAATTCTAGTTTCAATGAAATTCATGCTATATTGAAAAGACTGTTAGAAAAGAAGATTCTAAATGAAGAGGATTATAAAAGTATAACCGGACATCTCTGATGTCCTCCAGGGCTTCGCCCGTAGCTGAAATATGTTGTTGTTTTTAATTTTTTATAAAAAAAAATATTTCATAAAAAAATATTTATTTAATTTTTTAGTTTAAAAATGTGTTCAGCAGATTTAGACAAAATTAATAATCATTTAGAAAATTTGATAGAGATTTTGGGTTCATCAAAATTTAGTACGACGTAAAAAATTATAACAACTACTTCATCACACACTTGTAATTTAGAACCCATTCTACATTTGGAACAAAATAAAAATTATCAAATTGCATTGACTAGTTTCTCTACATTTAACACTATTCAAAACGTTATCAAAGATGTGAATGATCAATTTAGATATTCTACTGATAAAGGCAAAACATGGAAAATACTAACTTTTCTTCCTGGTTCTTACGAAGTTGAAACAATATCAAATGAAATTAAGAGACATTTAGGTATACCATTTAAAGATAAGAAACAATTACATTTTGCAGTTGAACCGGCAGTTAATAAATTTTCTCTTACTTTAGACGAAAATCATCAAGTTGATTTTAATCATGATAGATCATTGTCAAAGCTATTAGGATTTAATAAACAAACTTATAGTCAAGGTTATCATTTAGGTGAGAAGATTCCAAAAATAACTGAAATAAATTCAATTGTTGTACATTGTGACATTATTGAAGGAGGATATATAAATGGTAAATTATCAAATTTAATATTCAGTTTTCCAGCTTTTACTGTACCCATTGGTTATAGATTAAATGTAATTCCACAAACATTAATATATTTTCCTATTACAAGAAAAACTATTAACAACATTGGCATTAGAATCACTGATGAGAAAGGACAAGAAATAAATTTTGGAGGTGAAGAGATTATGATAGATCTTTTGGTTCGGGAGGTATAAACTCCCACGCGAAGCTAGAGCAGTTTAATTTTCTTCTTCTTCTTTAAAAACAAAAATAAAATAAAAATAAATTTTTTTATTAAAAAATGAGTGAAGTGCTACCATTAAATAAAAAAAAACTTAAATTTAATCATCATCCAAATTTATCCAATAAAGTTTTGTCAGTTATTTGTGGAAGATCAGGTTGCGGAAAAACGTATCTATTATTTAAAATTTTAACGACTCCAAATTTTTTGGATTATAACAATCTTATAATTTATACAACAACGGCAGAACAACCCGTCTATCAATTTTTAAAATATGGATTTGAAAATAATCTTAAAAAAACAGCAATTGCTTCATTATTCAAAGAATATGAAAAATCTGATGAAGAAGAAATAAGTTCGTGGTGTGAAGAAGCAGCAAAAAATAATCAGTTAGTAGAATCTAATAAAAATAACCATATAAAGATACAATTAATAGATGATAGTGGTAATATGCAAGATCCTAGTAAACTAGATAAAACAATGAAACATTGTGTAATTTTTGATGATTGTGTTAATGATAGAAATCAGTCAGTTCAGAGAAATTATTTCACAAGAGGTAGACATAATAACTGTAGTGTATTTTATTTAACACAAAGTATGTATTCATTAGACGGAAGTGTTATTAGAAAGAATGCAAATATATTTATACTATTTGAAATAAATGCAAGAAACTTAAGTGATTTGTTAAGAGATTTATGCGTAAGAAATAAAGATGAATTTAAACAATCGTGTAATAATGCTTGGTCAAAAGATTATGGCTTCATTACAATTAATATTGATAAAAAAATTCATGAAAGAGTTATCGAAAATATTTTCGCGGAGTGATAAAAATATACAAATATAGTGTTACAATATTTTTTTTTATTTTATATATATATCAAATTTGTCTATCTTAGAAATTAGAAAATTAAAAAGGTTCAGTAGTTATTCCATCAGGTAAAATTTTTCTTTTATCATCAAATGGATCTAATGCTAATTTATGTTCTTCTTTTAAATACATGTTATGTTTTTTTGAATTAAGTCTATAATTACATGCTGTTTTTATTTCATTATTAAATAATACATTTTTATAATCTTGAAATGTTATTTGATTAGCCACTGATGCCTTTGAAATTCCTTTTAATGTTTTATGTGTTTTAATATTATTAGTTGTATCATAACAGTAACATTTAGATTTTAAAAATATAGCTTCTGTTATGAAATCTTCATTTCCTTCTAATTCATCTTTTACTTTACATAAATCAGAAGGATGAATGATATCTTTTATTTTATCTATTTCTTCATCAAGTGTAGAATTATACGGTATTGTTAATTCTAAGAAAACAGAATCGGTATCTGTAAAGTGTAATTTATAGTTTTTGCCATAAGCAGGTGCTAAATAAATGCTAAATAATCATATATAAATCTATACATAAATAGTTTAGCTAATTCTAATATAGTGAAACCAATAAAATTAAACTTATCATGTTTTACGCTAATTCGACGTAAATGTACAGCACATAGTTCATCACTAAATCTAGTAGTTCTTTTATATGTAGGTTTCCTTGTTAAATTTTGAAACCTATCTTTATCATAAACTATTTCAATATTTTGTCTATTACGCACATTTTCTAAAGTCTTACCATAAAATGCATTATTCATTAATTTGAAGAACACGTTTCCAAAATCATCTTTATTTCTTTTAGCTATTTTGCGTTTTTCAATATTGAACTCTATATAATTTTTTAACCACCTAGATTTTTGATAAAATAGTTTTCGATGTATTTTGGTGAGAATCATTCCATGATCTAAATACCAATCTAGCATTCTTCCTTCAACAACACACTTTCCTTTATTACCTTGTGTTAACATAAGTTTTTTTGTTGGTCTGTATTTCTTAGGAATTATAGATTTTTGATAATCTGAAAAATCTTCTATATTAGGAATTTTGTTTTCGGGACAGAAAGGAAAATATTTTGTTTTATCTTTTATTTCATCAGGGTATACTAAATCAACTTCATATACATAACCAAAATTATTTTCACCATCATATGTTCTTTGATAATCTAGATTATTACACCATGACATTTCACCTGTTGGTAATTCTTGTATCATGCAAGAAGAATATAAGCTATTAAAATCATAATATAACAAATAGTTTTCTCTCATGAATTCATCAATTGCTTTTTCACGTTCTACTCCTTCTCGTTTCGTTCGAAAAATTTCTAATATTTTTTCTTTTTCTTCTGGAGATAAAGGTTTCATTATTCCATATTCTTGTGGATTTACTTTCTTATTATAACATTTAACATATCTATTACCTAAAACTGATGAAACTCCACCTCTAATTCCAGATTCAAAAAATAATAATTTATCATATGTATTTTCTTTATAATGTTTAAGTTTAACGGACTTTGTCCTAGAGCCATCGGCTTGAACACCAGTATGTTTTAATCCTGCTAGCCACGTTAAACCTGGTGTAGAATAACAATAACATGGATCTATTCCGTAATATTCTAAACACATATCACGAAAGTTTTCAAAAAGATCAGCTAGTATTAATACATCTATCTGTAGATATTTCATTGTATAATCATACATTGTTTTACAATTTAACTCTCTCCAATTTTTTTCAGCTTCTGCATAGTCTTCGTCAGATAATTTTGATTGTTTTAATGTTCATTTAAATTTATTTATTGGAGGAAGTTGTTCTTCTTCCATAATTTTATTCACAGAATTAAAATCTCCAGTTATATACTCATACGGAAATATTCCTTTTAAAGGTTTTAAATTATATTTATTTAATATTTTACATTGTTCAGATTTCAAAGTTTTTCCCATAACATCTAATGAATAAGGAGTAAAAAATCTAAATGCATCTAAAATTCTAATGCAACCTAATTGCATTGAAAAATATTCTTCTTCTGTTTTACATAGTACATTTATTTGTTGTTGTTGTAATTTTTCAGATGAAAATAAATCTTTCATTACTAGATGGAAATCATATTTAGAACCATTGTAGAAATATAGAGGAACAAAGTTATATCTAAATTTATTAGCATTAAGATTACAAGAATTATGTGCTGCACCTCTATATAATCCATTTAGATGATCATGATCTTTTACCTTGACGGCAGAGCCGTCGCTTCGCTTGTCAAGATATCTACCTTTGCCATTTTTATAATTTTTTGTAAATTCTCTTCCACAGTAATAACATTTTATTTCATTAATAAAATTTAATTTTTCTTTTTCTGTTAATGGCATCATTGGAATATTTGTTTCAAGCAATTGTGAAAAACGTCCTTGTAATTCTTCTACTTTCTTTGTAAACATTTCTGAACTATCTTCACCATAGTATTGTAAATATTCTGATTTAAATAATTCAGGATAATTTGAATGAATGTACATTCCCCAACATAATGGTTTTTGTTCAAATAAATATTTTTCTTTACTTTGTTCAGCTGAACTTTTTCCAGGTGCACTTTTTTCAGAATTATAATTTTCAGAATCGGGTGAAGCCCTGGAACTTTCCGTTCGATTTTGTGTCATATTAACATTATATGCTTCAAAATCACAATAAATAGTAAAGGGTACTTTATTTTTAAAATACCATTTATTATATTCTAAATAATCATCTTTAGGAAAAGTATTTTGAACTGCTTCATTTTGTTGGCAATTCTCCAAATGTCTATTCATTTCTTCTAAAGTTCTAAAACTTGTCATACATTGAAGACAAGGAAAATTTTTATTATCTGAAGTTTTTGTAAATATAGAAACATCTTTACACAATATAAAATGTCCCTGATAATATAATATATTCGCTTGTGCTGGTTGTTTTGACTGTTCTAGTTTTTCAAATTTATCTTGATATATTTCATGTGTTTCATTAATTTCTTTTGTAATATTAAATGTATTTTGATGATAATTTTGATTTAATATTTGTAGCTGATAAATATATTCTTTATCATATTGTTCTTTATATTGTTGTAGACATTTTTTTAAACATTCATTTAATCGGAGCGAAGCTCCTCTGGCTTTAGCCGATTCTTTATTTTCTTCATTATTTAATTCTTTATTATTTTCTTCATTTAATTTTTGAATTGTTTCTATCTCATTTTGATATTTATGGTGATATTCTTGTAGCAACATTTTTATTTGTTGTTGATAATCTATTTTACATTTTTGTAAACTTTTATTTAAATTTTCTAATTTTTGTTGATATTCTGAAGATAAAGATGAATATTTGTAATTATAATCATCAGTACGTCCTTTATAATTATTATGATTAATCATTATTGGTGATAGTGTTTTAACAAGTTCAAATTTTTCAGTACATATTATTTTTCCTTGGTAAAAAATATTATGATGCATGTAATTTCCTCTATCATTATATACTATTTCTGATTGACATAAATTTTTATTATTCAAATAAAATTTTTTTGAATCTGAGTAAAGTGGAATAATTTTACCAATAGAAACATAATTCACATTTAATTCAAAAACATTTACTTCAATTAAATTTTTATTCTTTTTATGAAACTTTATTAATCTATTATAATCATATGGAAATTCATCTAAGCCATCAGAAAGATCAAATTCATTTATGTATTCTTCTTTATTATAATGACTTAGTCTTTCTTTATGATATTCTGCAGGATGTAAATGTGCTATAATACTCCACAGAAAACAATAATCATCTTCATTTTTTATGTTGATTATTTGTGGTGAACTGAAAGGTAAAGGAACATAACTACCACCAGTATTATTTTTATATTTATCAATTACTATTTTCTTAGATAGTATTTTAACAAATCTCCAACCAGATTCACGTAACTGGGCTTCAATTATACAATTTTCTAATTTAAGTATCATCGATTCAAATATGGGTTGTATATCATTTACATTATGAATTTCTTGTGAATTTGTAAAATGTCCTTGTATTATTTCTTCAGGAATTCCATCAGGTCCATTTTTTGTATAAAGTACTTCTACATTCATATAACAATTGAAAGATTTCTTAAATATATTATAAAAGTTGGTTAGAATATCAGAAAAAGTTTTATCGGTTTCATTATATTCAACCGATTCATTAAATAAATATTTTATATCTGTTACGGCTTCATCAAATTCATCTATTTCGTTAAATTCATCAGTATCGCTAAATAAATATCTTCCATCTGGTACGGGCGAAGCCCTAGAACCTTCGGTTTGTATGGTCTCATCTTCACTATTAAAAACTTTTTTATATTCCGAATGTGAATAATCATCAAACATTTTTTTAACTTTTATATCAGTAGGCAATGTTTCTAGATAGTTTTTATAACTATTTAATTTTAATATATTTCCTTCATCAACTCGTTCTACATTTTGTAAATGCAATTTACTATTTAAATGAGTTTGATAACTTCTTTTTGTTTGCAACTTTTTTTTACATAAGACACAATAAAACTTGGTATTTTCCATTTTTTTTATTTTTTTAGAGAAAATTTAAGAAAAAATTTGTGTTTTAATTTTAGATATAAACATTCTAATATCAAGGACTTGAGTGTTATTTTATATTATTATATATTTCACGTTCTTTAGTTATTTTTTTCTTTATCACATTAAGTTTTATCACATTAAGTTTTATCATATTAAGTTTTATCTTATTAAGTTTCATCATATAATGTTTTATCAAAAGATAATTTAAATTTTTTTTCACTAACTATTGATTCATCATCATCATCATCAATTGTTTCTTCATCATCATCATAAATTACACTTTTTGGTATAGGATGCCCTTCCATGATAGGATACCATTCTCTTATTGGAATATCTAACTCTAAATTACATTTTTTATCTGATAATAATATAATAGAGAAAAATATTGGTCTTTGATCTCTTTTGGAAAATTTAATAACACCACCATAATTTGAATCACTTTTAGTTTTTGTTAAAGATGATAAAATTTTAAATTGATTAGATGTAAATCCTAATTTAAATTTTGTAGACCCGACACATAGTTGTCTAACAGTATCTTCAACTATGCCATCATTATTATTTTCAATTGTAAGAAAATGAAATTTAGATAAATTTTTATAATTACTAATATTTTTATAATCTTTTTTACCATTTACACCTTTTTCAGATGTTACAGAATCATCATTATTATCATAAGATTCTTTAAGATCGGGCAAAGCCCTAGAACCTTCGGTTCGTTTATTATGAATATGATTATGGTCATTGTTAATAGTATAAGGTGTTGTCCACATATAAATTTTTTCTTGTTGAGCTAAGCCATTTATGTAAGATTTTAACAAATTAATATTTAAGTTGGAATATAATCCTATATACGTATCATCATCATATCTTTGCGGCATTTCTAATGTTTCTTGTTTATAAATTGTATTTCTATAATATACTTGACATAATAATTCTTCGTTATGTTTTTTACTCTCCATGTGAATGTTATATTGATTTTGTTCATCAACAAATAATCTAATTTTTTCTTTGGAAAAAGATTTTAATTTTTTAACTAATTCTTTAATATTAATATAATTAATTAATTTAGTTTCTATCCAATCAGTATTACTAATCGGCAAAACTGCTCTAATAAAACCTAAAACATTATTATGACCTATTATAACCATATTTTCTTTATTTAATTCCACATAAGCTACATCATTATATTTACTAACAATCTCCATAAATTTAATAAATGGATCACCTGGAAATAAACAATAATTAGTTTCTATAGAAGGTAAACCTTTAGTCTGTTCTCTAAATATTTCGGCTTGTAATTGAAATAAAATATTAACATCTATACATGGATTTGTAATAGTATTATTATTATTATTATTATCAAAACATTTATTTTCAAATCCCGTTGATCTCGTCGAATAAGAAGAACAGGATGATGCGGGCGAATTTAATTTTTTTAAATTTGGATTTTCCATTTTTTTATTTTTATTAGAAAAAATTTTATTTTTTATTTTTATTAGAAAAAATTTTATTTTTTATTTTTATTAGAAAAAATTTTATTTTTTTATTGTTATTAGAAAAAATTTTATTTTTTTATTGTTTTAAAAATGATGTTACCAAATGTTGGTGGAGGTGCATATATCCCGAATAATCGTGAATTAGAAATAGAGATAGAAAATTATATCATGAAAACTGGAGACGTTTTATCTGGACCATTGCATCTTTCTATTCTTCCGCAACAAAATACAGAGTTAACAAATAAACAATATGTTGATACACAAATCAATGATTTAAAGGAAAAATATATAAACGATGTTTTGGTTCCACTGATGAATGAATTAAAGTTGCTAAAACTTAATGACAAATCATTAAACGAAAAATTATTAAAACTTGATAAAAAGGATAGAGAGCTAGAAGCAGATATAGCAAAACTTTTTAAAAAGATTTCAGAACAATCAAAAATTTTAATATTACTTTCTATAAAGTTAAAATCTGCAGTCATTAAAAATAAACATCAGATAAAAATGTTAAAAGAACAATTAGAAGATGAAATAGAAAAACTTCCTGAAAGAATTAAAAAAAATTTAAAGCAGTTACAAACTACATTCCAAAAAAGTGTTGATGAATTAAGTTCTAAAATTACTCAACAAATGAAAAAGATGAATAGAATAATAAATGAAGTAAACTCACTTAATGAAAAAGTTGATAAAATGAAAAATCTGAAAATCAATTTAGAAAATGAATTAAAGAAAAATTTACAAGAAAACTCTAAAGAAAATAAAGAACAGTTAGATTCTGTTAAAAGACAATTAGATGTTCTTAAAATTAAGTTAAATGCACTTAAAACGGCGTTGAAGATGAATCAGGTGAAAATGCAAGTTAATAGAAAAGAAATTAAAGTACATCACACGCTGCTTGACGCAATAGATAAAGTGCAACAGGCAATTAATAAAGTTATCTCGAAGTTGTTGTCCATTCACAAACGTAAATCTTAATCGGAGCGAAGCTCCTCGAGGCTTTAGCCGAACGTAGATATTTTTCCCAAAAGTCAAATTTAATCCTAAAAAGTGCCTATAATTTATAAACACAATCTTAAACATTTTGCATCAAATAATAAAATTGCTCATGAACCATCTCAGAAACCTGTGTACCATTATGATAGTGTAGAAACTGTCGGAACACAAAAGTTCCTAGGCACCGCAGGTGCCGTCCAAAAAGAAGGGGCTGGCATCTTTTCTGGTATTGGAAGTATCGTTAACTTAATTAAAAATAATAAAGATTTGATTACATCTGCTGCAAAAGGAGCAGCTGCTATAGGTAGTACAGCTAGTGCAATATCAAATGCTGTCAAGTCTCAAAACGAATTAAAACAACTAGAAGCTATTCGTAAACTTAGGAATGATTCTGAAGAACTAAAAAATTTAAAAAAACTTTCAGAGGAAACAAAAAATAAAATTGCTAACATTGCTGTTGGGGAAACCTTGAGGAGCGGAGCTCCGTCTGATAGTAAACATAATGAAAAAACAATTGAAGAAATAAGAGGTAATGGCATTAATAGCGGAGCTGGTCTAGCAAAATTCTAAAATTATATTTTAGTAAAATTTTTTTAGCAAAATTATTTTAGTAAAATTTTTTTCTGTCTGTGAGAAAAAACAAAAAGTCAAATTATTTTTTATAAAAATGTCTTCGCTTATCGAAAATAAATTTAGATTAGACGATCCTCCGTTCGTCAGTTATAATCAAAAAAAGAATGACTATATAAGAATTGCTATGAATCCCGGATCTTCCAGTAGAGTAAATACTGGAGGTGATTTAATTTTTGAAGTTGATAATCAGCAGAGTTATATATATTTACCTGATTCGTTTTTACATTGTGAATATTCTTTATATAGTGATGCCAATTTTACAACACCATTACCAGAAACCGATAATATTGCACTAGAGAATAATTTCTTTCCAAGATTATTTACACAAATGCGTTTAGATGTTGCAACTCAAAATATAGAAACAATAAGTGATTCTCCAGGTGTAATTGATACAATGCTTAGATTTGTAACAATTGGTGAAAATAATAAAAAGTATGAAATCGAAGGTTGGTTTCCTGATACTAATGATGGTATAATTGTTGATGATTTAACTCACGCTGGAACAGATGCCGCAGGAATTGCGAAAGATGTAGAAAATATTGCAAAACATTTAAATAAAACAAATAATTATGCATATAAAGAAAGACGTGAATTTAACAAGAAAAGTAAGCAAACAGTAAATTGGTCATTGTCTCCATTATTCGGATATTTAGATTATGTTAAAATATCATATCAGTTAAAATTTAAATTAATAATTCATCGTACAGCAAATAATGAATTGATCTTTTTTGGTAAGACTGGAAAAAAAGCATATTTAAAAATTGATAGACTTGAATGGTGGATTAAGCATATTACTCCTAGTTTAGAGATTGAAACAGCTATTGCTAAAAGATTAAATACTAACAAACCAATTCCAGTTAATTTTCTAAAGAGAACTGCTAGTTCAGTAACTTTTTCCGAACAAAGATTTAACTGGCATTTTACTAGAACTTCAAATACACCAAGATATTTATTACTAACATTTCAAAGAAATAATTCTCCAAGTTTTGATAAGAACAATAATATCTTCCATATTAATACAATTCGAAGTTTAAAAGTTTCATTAAATCAAACCCGATATCCAATTGATCCATTAAGATTCGATGATACCAATAATCAATTTATGGAAGGATATGATTCTTATCGAAATCTTTGTATAGAATTTGGAGTTGAACCACAATTAACTCCTGGAGATTGGAGACATTTATATCCTGTTTTCTGTTTCGATTTAAGTGCACAATCTGAAGATATTATCAAGACTGGTTGTGATGTAACAATTAATATTGAAAAGAAAGATTCCACAACTTCATTGATGGCTTATGGTTTATTGCTAGAAGATGTAAAATATTCTATTGAAATTCTTAATGGGAAGATGACTAGAATAAATTAATTAAAATTTTTTCATAACTAGAATAGATTAAAAATTCTTAACTTAAAAATTTTTCATAACTAGAATAGATTAAAAATTTTGGTAACTTAAAATTTTTTCATAACTAGAATAGATTAAAATTTTGATATCTTAAAAATTTTTCGTAACTTAAAATTTTCGTAACTTAAAATTTTTTTATTAAAAATGTCGCAAGCGAAAAGTAATATTAATAATAAAACTGTTGAATTAAAATTACGTAATATTGTTGACAAAAATACCCCTAAAACTATTACGATTAATAAAAAAAAGTATTACATAAGTAAACCAATGATAGAGAATATTCAATTACAAGAAGAAAAGAATGGCGGGATTCTCCCATTAATTCCACTAATAATAGGTGGCATAGCTGCAGCAGGAAGTGTTGCAGGTGGGACAGCTGGTATTGTCCAAGCAGTAAATAAAAATAAATCAGAGAAGGCAGCATTAGAAGAACAAAAACGACATAATAGAGAGTTAGAGAAAGTTGCTAGGGGTGAAGGAATAGTAGATAATTTTATTAGTAAATTAAAATTAGTTGATGAAGGAAAACGAGTTCTTAAAAATATTCTCCACAATTTTGATGATTTAATTGAAATTAAAGAAACTAAAGATGGTTCTGGAATATATCTAAGTCCTAGTATGATAAGGTAATAACCTCAGAACCTTTGGTTCTTTTCGGTAAAACAATTATTTTATTTTATCTTTTAATTTTTTTTTATCTTTTAAAATGAATTCTAAAAATTCCGAAAATTTAATTAAATTAAAAATTTCTAATTTAGATTTATTGAATTATCTATTAAACAAAAATAAAAACTTAAATTGTAAAATTTATGAAGGTAACGACGACAAACAAAGTTTGGCTACTACCTACGGTGGTGACATACAAAAAACATTAGAAAACTTTCCTGGATTTATTTGGAGTAAATATTCGAAAGAAAAACATCTTCCTGGTCATTCATATACCGGTCCAGGAACTCGATTAGATATAAGACTAGATGAGAATAATAATCCGAAACCAGGTGAAGAACCGATAAATAGAGTAGATGCCGCAGCTTACAGGCATGATTTAGCTTATCGAAATCATGATCTAAGTTCTCGACATGCAGCTGATAAGAAGATGATTCAAGAATTAGATAGTATTCAAAATCCTACATTTAGAGAAAAAATTGAAAGAATGTTTGTTAAGAAAGCTTTACAAGCTAAAATATTATTCGGTCAGGGTTTAAATGAAACGACAGCTAAGCTGTCTGAGAGCAACGCTCGAACTAATAACCCTGAAAGCAACGATCGAACTAATAACTCTGAGAGCAACGCTCGAACCTACGCGTCTGAAATTCATAAAGAATACAGAAGGCCTAAATATTTATTGAAAGTAAAAGTATTTAATAAAGATGATATTTGGAGTGCTGATCTTATTCATATGCCGAATGAAAGGGACTACAAATACGCATTGACCGTTATAGATTTATATACACGATACGCTTGGGTAAAACCTTTAAAAAATAAAAGTGGTCTATCAGTTAAATATGCGTTTGAAGAAATCTTTAAAGAAAGTAAGAGAAAGCCAAAAAAATTGTTTGTTGATAAAGGGTCGGAATTTTATAACCGAAACGTTCAGCCACTATTTGAAACAGACGAAAGTCATCGCCAAGGCTCAGTTTATTCAACTGAAAATGCAGGGAAGGCCGTAGTGATAGAAAGATTCAATCGGACGTTAAAAAATAAATTATTCAAGAAATTTACTGAGCAAAGAAATAAGAAATGGTTGAAGATATTACCAGGAGTTGTAGAAGAGTACAATAATAAAGTTCATTCTGGTATTGAAGAAACTCCAAAGAATGCTTCTGACGACCCTGATCTAGTACGAAAGAAAATATTCGAGAATAATAATTTGAATGAGAGTAATCCGAATTTGCAGAAACTTAAGCCGAAATTTAAAATTGGAGATAGAGTTAGAATATTTAAATATAAGAATAAATTTGAAAAAGGCTTTGTTGGTTATTGGACTAAAGAAATATTTGAAGTTTGCAAAATAAATCAAAGTTATCCGATTACTTATGAAATTAAAGATTTAGATAATGAGGATATCAGAGGCCGTTTTTATCAAAATGAATTACAGAAAACAGAGCTTTAACCTTTAGGTGGCGCTTTAGCTAGCTCCGCTTGAGTTATAGATTGTTTAACTCTAACATAATATCTAGAAATGGTACTCCTTTTTGTAATTTGTACAAAACGTATAAACATAATTGTCCACAATAGGTAGTGCCTGGTTTTTGAATTTGAAATGTATTGTATGTTCCCGTTCCAAGTAATTCTTTTACTTCATTTGTAGGGGGCAAACCGTATGAATCGAACCAATAGTTCTCAGCCTCCGGGCGATCAAAATAATAGTTCTGCTGATGATTTTTAACGCCTGCTGACCAATGTACACCTTTTTCATTTGACGTATGAAGATTTGTTATGAAATTTACAGTTATTGATGGCCTATTTTTTAGGAATTGTAATTCATCCCTCATCAATATGTGAAAATTCTTTATTCCTAATCGATTAGCGATTTTCTTTAGGTCGAAATTCGTTGTCGTTTGTGTTCCATATAATTTCAAAAACTCATTTATGTTGCTCATTTTATAATAAAAAAATTTCTCACGGGACCCCTAGAAGTCAGAGGGGGGGTATTGATTTAAAACTGGTCTCTAATGATGTCTTTCTTTACTACTTAGTCAGAAGGGGTATTGATTTAAAACATTTTTATAATGATGACTTTCCTTACTACTTAGTCAGAAGGGGGGGTTATTGATTTAAAACTGGTCTCTAATGATGTCTTTCTTTACTACTTATTCAATTTTGAAATGATTTAATTTAATCTAAATTTAAACGTTACATTGTTGCATTGCATTAGTAGAGTAAATGTTTCGCACATATTTTATCAATAGTAATTCATTACTCATCAATATGTGAAAATTCTTTATTCCCAATTGCTTAGCAAACTCATTTAAATCGAAATTTAATGTGGTTTTGTTTGCCGTATATTTTTAGAATGTCTCTAATGTTTCTCATTTTAAATGGAATAAAATCTATTTCAGAACTTTCTCAAAAGAATTAGCGTGTAGCAGCTGCTAAAATTGTTTCAGCTGATAGGGGTGAAGGAAATCACAGACAATAGCGCATAATGCGAGTTGTGAAATCTCATTCACACTATGAGAACAAAAGAACAAATACAATCTAAACACAATAGACATATGAGAGAGAAGAGAAATGAATGAGCATTTCTCTTCATTTTGGGTTTCCATAACAATCATTCATGCGACATTGCTTTGAATGGAAAAATACACCAACTGTCGCGCCGATGTCAGAAAGTTTGTCGATAAAGCTGTCGACATGGTTCGATAGTTGGTGTATTTTTCCATTAGCGTTCAAGGTCATTCTATTAAAAGCATATGGGAATTATTCTCATTGAAGACAAGCAATTGTTTTAAAGAATGCATGTCATTGTGAATACAATATTCCTGTAACAGACAGGAACGAGAGAGAGAAAGAAAGAAAGAAGACACGCTGCTCCATAAAAGTTTAATTGAGATAACGAAGGATATATTCTTGAGGTTCCTTCCACTTTTGTTTCTTCCATTTCTGAAGTTCCTTCCATTTTTGTTCCTTCCATTTCTGAAGTTCCTTCCACTTTTGTTTCTTCCATTTTTAAAGAAATATTTTTAGTCACATGATATATTTTAAAAACCTGAAAGATGGATAAAATTCATGAATTTGAAATTCTCAAATTTGAGATTCTTAACTTTTATGATTTTTTCGGTGTCCTGGAACGGTCATGATTTAAGCGAGGGTGAAAATTGTAATTCTCAAATTTTGAAATTCTCAACTTTTATAATTTTTTAGTGTCCTAGAACGGTCATGATTTTCAAGGTAAAAATTGTAATTCTCAAATTTGAGATTTTGAAAAATTTGAAAATTGGGTATTTTTAAAAACGCCCAAATTTGTGAATTTAGGTCTTCATAACCTGAAAAAGGGTTCAAATTCATGAATTTATGTCGTTTTTAAAAAGTACCATTTTTTCAAAAATGGTACTTTTTGAATGGACTAAATTCATGTATTTAGGTCTTAAAAACCTGAAAAAGGGTTCAAATTCATGAATTTATGTCGTTTTTAAAGATACTATTTTTTTGAATTTTATGGTGGCCTGGAACGGTCTTTTGCCCATTACTGTGTTCAATTTTCATGCCTGTTTACGGGTCTGTTGCTTCAATCATTGATTATTTCAATGATGCACCTCTGATTATAGGATAGTATATCTGCTGTAAATGTGTAGACAATATTCAGTACCTAAAACTTAGTATTTATTAACTTCTGTCTGCTCGCATTTTCGAAAAAATATGTGGCTCAAATTTCATAAGATCTGTCGATGATCAGTGGTTTTGATTGATTATGGAATGACCAGGGCGGTGACGGTACCTCCGGAGTCCACAGACAAGATCGATAATCGATAAATTGAGGTGGAAATGGAGAGCAACGATGGGAATAGCATTAATGAACACAAAAAACTAGGAAGCTCTTATTTGTATTGTAACTTAATAGAGTTCTGTTACCATCACTACTAAACAGTCTCATTTTGCGGAGATATAAGACCCTCAGAATTCTACCTTGAGCTACTACGGCGTGTACGCCGCTCGTATGATGGTGACCTGCTCCGCCGTCCAGTGGAGAGTGATGTTGACCTTGATCGACTCTTGCGCCTTCGAGACCTACTGTTCCGATAAGTACGGTCCCTTGATCTCGAACGGCGTCGCTCGAACCTTCGACTATCTCGTGAGCGCGAGCGAGAACGTCGTCGGTCAGACGGTCGACTTTCACGAGATCTTGAACGAGAATGACGTCGGCTTGACGGTCGACTGTCACGCGACCGACTACTTTGTGCAGATCGACGTTCATGTTTAGAATCTCTTCCATCTCGAGAAGTAGATCGATGTCGCCTCTTCCTCCTGCTTTTATCGCGATGACGATAGTTACTTTCACTGCTACTACGAGACCTAAAAATAGAGAGAGAGAAGAACATATGTTATTATTTATTGTTATTGTTATCATTATTGCACATTTAACATTATCCAGTAGCATTTTGCATGATTTAAATTCTTTTAAAAGTTTCAATCCCTTTGATCATATTTATTGACTCATTTGTGTGACTTGGTCTAACACATGTAATAAGCCACTTTGCAAATAAAAAAAAAATAACGCCAATGTATGCATATAGTCCGGCAGCCACGAGTTTCTGCAGGGAACGAGGCCGAAAGTGAGACTTTCACAGAATGATGTACACCTCATGCCCACTACGAATCGGCACGTCTGCCAAGTTCTAGTGAGTTCCTCTTCTTGTCTGACAAAATCAAAGAAAAACACATATAAATCCAATGGGACGCAGATTGCAGTTTTTGGTGGAAGTGAAATTTTCCATGTTTTCTCTGATTAAACGAAAAGTACTAAGCTCAGAGTCATAATTTTTGTCATAGAATGCCTTCAAGTCATTTCCTTTCATGCTCATGCACCCCTGTCTATAAAGCTAAACACATTTAGATTTGCCGAGCCTTTTAATGTCGGCAAACACAAACATTTTGAGCAATTGTATCCACATTTAACCACATTTTCACAAACATTGCCGATTACATGCATGATGATAGCACATGCACATCATAGGAAATGACTTGAAGACATTCCATGTCAAAAATTATGACTCTGGGCTTCGTACTTTTCGTTTAATCAGAGAAAACATACAAAATTTCATTTTAGCAAAAAACTGCAATATGTGTCCCATTGGATTTACATGTGTTTTTCTTTGATTTTGTCAGACAAGAAGAGGAACTCACTAGAACTCGGCAGACGTGCCGATTCGTAGAAGGCATAGGGTGTACATCATTCTGTGAAAGTCTCACTTTCGGCCTCGTTCCCTGCAGAAACTCGTGGCTGCCGGACTAATGGTCTTGGTCATCTCTGACTTGGCTTCTATCTAAAGTAAAATCATTCATGGACAATAAGAAATCGTATGGATGACAGAGAAGACAAATGTCAACAGATCATCATCGCACAAAATAAGTGCCATTCCCCAAATTGGCTTCTCATGCCAACATTCCTGAACAGGAGAACATCGAAATTCTCGGTGCTATTATCGTAAGAAATCACAAAAAGCTACACCAACTCAATAAGAAATTATGACGGTATTGAGTAAAGCCTATATAGAGGACATTGCTGCGTCAGCTCCAAAAGCAAATACCCTCAGCCGCATCAAGATTGCTGACCTTTTCTAAGGGAATTGAGCTGAAACTACATTCTAAAAAATGCCATGTCGGTACGGGGAGGAGGAAATTCTTGCTTTTGCAGTTAGGCTTGGACACTACTCCGCAATTTGCTTGTCAAATCACATCACGTGTCCTTTGGTCCAAGGGATCATTTAATCAGATCTATTGACCATCTCGAGAGAGTAGTGGGAAGTGGGCGCCGAGTCCATCTTTTACATCGGCAATATCGGCGATTGAATCGAGGAGGCACGCCTCAGTGTGGGCTGGGCGGAGAGTCGGCTGCAGCCGGTGAACAAGTCTATCCGGTGCGATAACGGGTCACCAAGGACGGTAAATGAGACATCTAAATTCGGCATCACGATCAAGCGGCAAGCAATTGCGCTGGTGGTAAGCAATGGCCTCATGAAGGCCATTCATCAAGATGAGCCGGTACTGGGTGGCGACGATTTTTGGGCGAATATCGTTACATCGAGCCGACGACCTACTTGAAGGCCAATCCCATTCCCACGTAATGGGGTGCGGATGTCTACTTGAGCGAGCTAGCGCGCATCACTGTCCCAATGTATCATGGCAACAAGCTGACGCTACCGCCGCACCGAATCCCCACGATGGGTACTCCAATAAAGTACATGGAGACGACTGACTCATATGGTCAGCAGGGTTGCCAGACCCAAATTTCGCTTTTTTGCGCAGACAGAAAAAAATTGCACAGCTCATTTTTCCTACATCGTTGATATTATCCCCTTTTCTGCTTCAGAATTTGTATCAATATTAAATACGCTCTATTTGCCACTTCATGTTTGCATTATTTTCATCGCCTTTATTTATTTTCATGGTGTCTAGTAGAAATTCGGGGTGGTGTTAGAGCACTGTAGAGCACAATTCTAAGCAAAACAGAGCACAATTTTTAACAAAATATAGCACAAGTGTGATCAAAACTCTGCCATAGAATGAAGGTAATTCCGTTGTCGTGTACTGTACACCTTACTTACAATAACAGGCCTGCCACGGTGTCCCACCAAAAAAAAAGAGTACATTCACACCAGAAAAAAGAGTAAAAAAGAGTACTTAGTACATGTACATATTTTTTTATTTTTTTTTTGCGATGGGCTCCCTTCACCCCTTATAGCCATCCACATCCACCACTGATATTTTATTTTTGAAGATCAGAAATTACAGTTTACAATTATATGTACAGTATACACGTATAAACTTTAGATGTATATGTATATAAAACGAAACAGAAGATACGTCTCAGCCAAATCGGCTTCATTCACAGCAATTCAACGATAAGAGAGTCTTTTGAAAAAATCACAAAGTTCAACAAATTCGCTTCGTCCTACACGTAGGATCATTGCTCGGCAATGCAGAGGAACGTTTGACCGCTTTTTTTATAGACGCCTGGATAATTTTTGATTGTAATTTTTCAACTTTCTCATTTGCTGCATCTTTATCTTTAGATGCTTTGATGGGAACGTTCTCCGCTTTTTCCAGCAGACGTTGTCCTTGTTTGATCATGTCTAAAGCTCTTTTTTGTCAATAATTGCTCCAGTATCCGCTTCACAGGCCTGTTTTTTCTGTCTGAGGGCTTCGTTCATCCTCTGGTTTTCTTTTTGTTGTTGTTCAATAAAATGTGAGAAGGCATCAATTTTGTTTTTGGTTTCTTCGCGTTTATCCACAATTTGCCTTTTTTCATGTTCTTTTTCCAATCGGTCGAAGTACTTATTTCGTGCAGTCGAACAAGCTTTCTGCCATGACGGAGGCAAAGTGGACGTGCATGATAGACGTCTTACGTGCAGTTCGCTTTTAACGGTCAATAAAGCGTTTAAAGTCAGAATAGACAATGCTGAACGGTGTTTGGTGAGGATGTCGGAAATGCCAGATATAATCCCAGGTTGAGCAAAAATCCCCTGATTTTCCCAGGTTTCTCAGGTTGGTATTAACCATGACAGACCTACGCGTGGATAGTTATCTCATAATTTGCTCTATAAAGTTAACATTCATAAAGCTTACATCAAACCGGCAACCATTCAAGTGTAGAAAGACTGTGTATTGACTAATCGTTCTTTGACAAACATATGATTGCGTATATCCCACAATAGTCCTGGTGTAACGATGTAGGCATGCATGCCGTATTTACCTAATTACTGTATACATATATAAGGTACACTTCCAAATGTGTGGCGCACCCCTAAAATTTAGGGAAAAGACGCATAAGACATACTAAGCTAATCAAGAAAAAACGGTAGCAACTATCTTTGTACGAGCGTAGTTTGTAGTAAAGAACTGAAGTTTCGAAAAGCAAGTGTTTTTATCAGAAATCAGATCGTCATCAGACATAAATAACTGAATGTCGCTTTAGATAGCAGTCTCTCGGTCGAAGGTATTATCTTAATTTCGGTTCGGAAATCTATTTTTTCTATTTTTTTCAGCCCCGTGTATATAAGACGCGGGAATATTTTTGAGTTTCCGAGTAGAATACACGTCACGTACAGAGTCAGTAGAGTCTAATACACGGTAAAATACGGTAATTCATACGAACAGTCTTGCTAAACATGAAAGGCGGTGGTACTTCCCCGGGCGACAAACTCTTTTGTCTACCACCTGCATTAGTACAAAAAATGTAGAAATTTACAAGCAATATGAACGAAAAAAGAGCGAAAAAAGAGTTTGGCGGGAAAAAGAGTGAAATAAGAGTATTTCCAAATATCCTGTAAAAAAAGAGTGACTCTTTTAAAAAAGAGTAGTGTGGCAGGCCTGAATAACTAGCATACATCTACTGATTGAAAAGCAATACCTTATTTTAAAATAATGTCTAGATGACATTGTTGTAAAACTGACTAAGCATCAAAACTGGTCGAACATCTAACACATGAAACAGAATCCTGTAGAAACAAATGTTGACAACAAATTTCAATATATATTTCAACATTTTATTACAGTAATGTCAGAGATAATAGGGAATATTTAGCATAAATTCTGTCATTGAAGGAACTAATAGATATCGTCTAAGGTTGAATAACTAGGATCATAGGAAAGATAAATAAATTGAATATCGAAAAAAAGCAAATACCTTACCTCTAAAATTAGAACTCGACGTAGATTTAAGTGATTGATGATTGAATTTTTATCGAAATTCACCTTGATTAAAAATAATGAAGCTGAACATAAAAAATAACAACTAACTTGTTATGCAGGCTAAATAATCAAGCATCATGTATTAATAGACAACTGTCACAAAACTGATCTCCGTGAACTTCATTGATTCTTTACCAATGTTGATTAACTATCGTCACAACTCTCCACGGGAATCCGTAAAACAGATGGTCGTTTACGTGATATTTTCATTGAAAGGATATAAAAGTTGACAAGCTGTGCTTGAGTACGTACGAGCTCGTCCTTCAGAAAGTCTTGATACTATGAATTACGATTTTTACTCGAAAATTCAATAATCAGCTTGCAACAAATAATTCGTGACCACACAACGCTACGAAATGATTGAGTTCCCAGGGAAATCATTAAGAATTCATCAAATCATTAAGAATCATTCGAAAGGGATGCACCAAGGTTGAGCCAAATATTCTCCCCAATTATGATGAATGCCACAAGTTCAGGATTTCCAGAGTCTCGCATTGACTGCAGAAAATGAACGTGAACTACAGGAATAGCATAAAACTGGAAAAGATTGCCTTTTACTAAACGGTATAAAAGTAAATGTGAAAAATGCAAATATAATCAATGCTATCGCTATATCAAATATTCAAACAAGGGCAGTGTCTGTTCAGGCATAATCGCTCAGTACTATCGGTTCAAGTAGAGTGAACTGCAACTTCATTAAATGTGCTAGTTGTCGATAATGGACTCACAAGCATGACGAACTTCTTGTGCCAGAGATGCCTAGATGAAATGTTTATATATCTAGACATGCGCGCTGTTGTTAGGGAAACTTAATTGTCGGATGCCGCTGGTGGGACGGAGGCGGCCATGGTTGCACGAATCCGATCAGCAAGGCTGAACCTCCTGGAGGTAAACCGAACCAACAAAGCATTTTGGATGAAAGGTTTCGACTTGTGCGTCAGAGAATTTTCTTTATTCTCATTTATTGTTTCTTCCATTTCATATTTTCCCTACATTTTACTTCACGCATTGCGGCATGATCTCCTTTCAACAGAGAAATCAATGATGGGGTTACAAATTTGATGTGACTTTAAATCCTTTGAATAAATGGTCTTTCACGAAAAGGACTTTATTCAGAGATGAACTGGACAATCTATTCCGGTTTTTCATACGAACAGGTGATTCAATAGACAACTAATTCAATAAATATATCGCGCAGAGAGGGGTGCAAAAAATACACAGGAAAGGAAATCATTTTCACTGCGCAATTGCGCAGACACCGTAAAAATTGCGCAGGTCTGGCAACAATGATGGTCACATCGAGTGGTCAACACTTTGCTCAAGTCCATGGTCGGCGGAGAGACAATCAAAGCGGAGCTTGTAGAGTACTGTGTCTGCCGCAGTAACACTGAGCTTGACGACACCAAACTTCAGCGCCAGTGATTTTGGCGCGGGTGTCCACACGGGCAATGTGATGGTCGCGAGATGTCTCTCTTCCTGATATCGAACATTATCGAGAAGTTGGCGTATGGCGTCGGCCGAGAACACCTGTTGCAGCATTCTGTTCACCAAGCAACAGGCGACGGAACTGTGGAACGTCGCTCTAACCCCGTTAACTTCCACGCCATTGCAACACACATGATCTCCACCCTCACTGTCCAGCAGTTCAACTTGTGACACCCATCAATTGTCTGCCCAACTCCACCATCCTCGTGGTTCTCCATTTTCGCGGTCGCTGCCATGCAAAATATACGTGCATTCAGCCGTCCTGACAAGCCAATGTGGGATGCCGGTTTGGAATCAGAGTCGATGATGGTGGAAATCGGACAGTCAGTATTTATCACATGATAAACGTTGGGATGCGGTCTCGTCTTGCGACATCAAGACACCAATTCATCTGGAGTTGACGCGCGCCCGATTCTAAAAGCTATCACGCACCCGTCTACACTGCACCGGAAATTGGTCACTCGGCGTCGGCTTTTGGCTAATGGTCGGCAATCAACTCAAGGTGGTTGGGTGGCTTACTACGATTCTTTTGCAATTCCGGGCCTCGAATAATTGCCGCTTTAAGACACGGGTGCATCCGCAAGTGCGCTCATTTGAGAAGCATGACTGAAATGTCCAACGCCCGTATAATGAATGCTCATAGTGAGGGCAGAGGATGCAGAGGTGAAGGTCTGCGGTTTCGAAGTAGTCCGCCAGGATCAAAGCCGTGGTGACCGGAGCCGTTTTCCCGGGGCGGGGAAGGGGGTGGTTACCCTGGTGAGAAGAGGGATGGCGCACTGGAAGAGGGTGAGTGACGGGCCGGAAGGAGTGGGCAGGTAGTGCTGAGGGTTGAGGTGTTGGAGTGGAGATGGGATGGCGTGGAATTGCTTGAACACTTACGCTCCAGCAGAGTGGGATGAGCGCGCGATGTCCGATGAGAGGGTTGAGTGAGTGGTGGGTTAAGCCGAGGTTCATGGCTTTCGGACGGCATGAACGACGAGTCGGGAACGAGGATGGCGAGAGGAACGGGCACGTTGTCGTGTCCAGACGCTTCCTTGTGCTCCTCGCACATGCTCGTCGTCTCGCGAGGTTCATCTGACACATCTTGTCCAGTCCCTCCATAAAAACTTTGTCGCTGATTCCGCGATTGTGCGCCTGTTTCCTCAATGCGATCATGATAGCGGTAGCAGCAGCAGTTGAAAGAAGTTACAAGTACCATCATACATAATGAATAGTAGCAACCGGGCAGCAACGCCACGACACGATCGCACAAATCATCGCCGCACACAACAGCATATTGAGGATGGAGGCTATGATACTAATGATCACGGCCGACTCCGCCTTACTCGTCGGCCAGCCGGGAGGCAAGTCACCGGCTCTATAGCTGAAAATTCAATTGCAAAGGAGCGGCGACAAAGTGTGAGAGAGAGATTGTGTGTGTGTGAGAGAAAGAATTGGTGTGTGTTTGAGAGAGAGAGAGAGAGAGACTGAGTCTGCACATGCATGCATAAACGCAATCATTGGTTATAAGTTCAATTTTGACCAGCCGACATAAATTAATATTCGAATTCACTTACCTGCTACGATGTCTTCGGCGTCGTCGATGGTAATCTGAATCACTGTCAGAATCTCCCCTCATTTACTGAAAGAAAATTTCATGTTTTCATAAATTTGATGATGTCAAGAAAATGTGTTAATGGAAATAATTCACTAGCCCCTTCATATTCCTAATTGTCATTTGGCAGCATGATTTTAAACAAAATTCAACTCTCTTGTTTGTAAATTTAACAAGAGCGCTGAAATGCATGTGTACATGCATTAGCAGGGCTCCGAATGCTTATACATGTACATATAATGTGTATGATGCTTTTAGAAGTCTCCAGGTCCGGCACCAAATGCGATAATAACGCTCATAAAGATCACAAAACGACAAGGCTACCACTCATTTTTTTCTTTGCTTCTGCGATATAGTATAGATGTTACGGCTCCAACCTTTGTTTTAAGACATTTATGTACAAACACTAGACGAAATGACTTGCTAAATCTTATTAAGTCTGATCAGATTCTTGCAAAGTCTGATCAGAACTTATTTTATTTAAGATCTTACATTTCCTGACCAGAAAGTATCAGACTTATTAAGTCTTATATTTTGCAAAATAAGATCTTTTCAGATCTTACCAGCTGATAATTGAAATTAAAAAAAGGGAACTGAAATTTCAAACTTAAAGTCCGATTTCAGTGCGAAGATCAGACGATATCAATGTTTATGGTTGTTAAATGATCTTGCTGGAACATCAGTGCACTGAATATGTGTAGACAAAACGCAAAATATAAGACCTTTTTCGACTCAAAAGATTTCTAAAAATCACAAATAAGATCTTATCAGATCTGATCAGATTTGCTAAAAAGATTTATCACGACTGGTACTTTCTGGTCAGAACTTGCAAGATTTCCTTAGTAAGATTAAGTAAGTCATTTCGTCTAGTGAACGTACATACGAGGGTCATCCTAAAAGTTCTATGTTTTGTTGTTTAATTCATAAAGTACGTCAGATATTACAACGTATTGATTCTGGTATGTCAGGCTGTGCATATTGATTGAAATTGGAACTGTTAATTGTTGTGACTCGCGATCATTGCTTAGAAATTTAGTGGTTCGCAAGAAAATCGTTCATTGTCTGACCGGACTCTCATTAGATCATTGAAATGAATAGAGAAGAGATGCGAGAAAGCTTTTGTAAAACTGACATTCGTCTGTTAATCAAATTTCATGTTCTTTTGAATAAGTCGCCCGTAGAAACGCATGGTATCCTACAAGAAGGTTTGCAAGAACATTGTCCTTCGTATGAGACTGTGAGGAAGCGGCACAAGAGTTTCTGTGGTGGAACTGTGGACGTTCAAGATGGAGTCAGATCTGGTCGTCCGAGTACCGCTTGTGACGATGTTCATGTTGACCATGTGAGCTCACTACTCGAAGAAGACAACCGTTTGACATGTGAGGAGTTAGCGAACCAGGTGGGCATCAGTTCTTCTTCCATCCACCTCATCCTTACTGAGAAGTTAAAGAAACGGAAAGTGGCTGCCAAGTGGATTCCCCATCTGCTCAACGATCATCAATTGAGTGAACGTGTACGGATGTGCTCTGCTCATCCCCGACGTTTTCGACGGAAAGGGAACAGCTTCTTGCATCGTATCATTGCTGGTGATGAAACATGGGCCAGAAGTTTTGAGCCTGAGCTCAAGCGCCAGTCAGATCAATGGATTGGCCATGACGACCCACGTCCAACAAAGGCAATCAGAAGTCCGTCCGCATCAAGCCAATGCACATTCTTTTTTTTGACGTTCATGGGCTCCTTATTGACCATGCTGTACCAACTGGCACAACTCCGAGAATACTACAAATACTTAATCCGCAATCATCTTCGACCGGCCATCCGCAGAAAAAGACCAGGTTTACTGGAAGAAGGTCCGATAATCCTCCATGACAATGCACCATCTCACACGAAAAGAGACGTGGTGCAACTTCTCAATGATGAGTACGACTAGGAGATCCGTCAGCATCCACCATACTCGCCAGATTTATCACCGTGTGACTTTTACCTCTTCCCGTTGGTGAAGAACGAACTTCGTGGTCGTCGATTTTCCACCGTGGAAGAAGTCAATCATGAATTTCACCGTGAATGTGTTGCCCAGGCATCTGGTGGTTGCAGTGATGGTATTGACGGGCTGGTGAAACGCTGGAAGAAGTGTGTGGACCTGGAAGGACATTATACTGAGTAATGATACCCATAAGTGTTAAATAAAAGTAATTTTGGATTACAGATGCGTATTTTTATTTTTTCATAATGCAATACAGAGAACTTTTAGGATGACCCTCGTACAACTTAAGAAAGGTTAATTGCCGCTTAAAATTCCTGACCAAATTAAAGTGACAATCAAATAGCAAATTACAAGCATGACCGAGCAAGGCATAAAGGTGATTGATGTTAATATTAATTAATTAATAATTAGTTAATTATTAATTTGATAATTAATATTAAGGTACAAAATGGTACTTCTTAGCATCACCTGCGGTTCAATTCGTTTTCAGTTTCAGAAATCAATATCAAAATTATTAGACAGAAAATGCAAGGCAAAATATTTACAAAAGTCATCTAGTTTAATTCATCCTGTCTCAATCGAAGCGTAATTTGGTATGTATTTACAAGTATTATCAACTCGGTTCGATCATCTGTAAACGATGGGATCGGTGATATTGCATATTCATTTCTCCCATGACAGTCTTAATCAGATTCTTGATCTTCTACTCCAAAGTCGTCCCACAATCATAATTCTGCCCAAGAGAGATGGGAATAATATCCTCCTCTCTGATGTGACCACTGGCCAAGTTGCTGCTTGATGATCTTGGAGCAAACTCTGTGACCACATGCACTTAGTCTCGTTTTCAGATATATTCAATAGAAGCAACTCTGCAGTAAATGAGTGCTTCCCCAAACCTAAGATCTCCAGGAGCACACGAAGAGCTAACGTAATCACGTGCAATTCTCTGAGGTTTGAATGCACATGCACTATTAGTCGCTTGAAGTTTTTGTTTGCACGGTACAACCCCGGACAACTTTCCTGGACCAATACAATCCTGATACTTCCATGAGGCTTACAAGACAAGTTTCTGATGGGGAAAAATTACTTACATCAGAAGAGGTCATTTTCCTTTATGTAATTCAAAGTTATATCATTAATAAATGTTTTTCATTGAGAAATCACTAGCCTCATTTATGACACCTTGTTAAGCTGAGGTGACAATTTGTGAAGCATCTCTCACCAGAAGGCGTTTACTATACTTCTTTCTCATCTTGGCGCCATGTCCGATGCTGGTCTTTGAATGTTTGAAATTGCTAGACTAGCAACCGACAACTAAAACTGATCGCGATAAAACGTGCATTTCAGTACTAAGCTTCGTCTTCTAGTTCTTATGATAAGTGGCTGAAAATATTTTTTCAAGAGATGGATTCACTCAATCACTCGTGGATATCCGTCGACCCTCATCAGCCCACCTAGTCATTGGACTACATTAGATGTGACTCCATTTTCTGATTTTCATTTCAATGTTCCGGTAAATATGGATGTTCGACTCCAATTTCAATAATATTTCATGTCCAAAAGACTCACGTTGCTACCATTTGTTATGATTAATTCCAGCCGATTTTGTTAATTCAAACAAATTTGAAAACAATTTCATATGACTCCACCCAGCAGACAACATGTAGCTTATCATATAAAATGTTATATAAATTTATGAGGAAAAGGATAAGGTGACATGACTTGAACTGTATGTGTGGCACGCCATTTCAATAATTAAATGTGCGACTACGAGTTGGACACAAGATTTTATGCCTCTATATACATACATGTATGTGCAGGCCTCCCCAAAGTGTCTAAGGAAAAACTAAAGTGTTTTCGAGAAAAATTTAGGCTTTTGAAAATTCTATTTGGATAATAGATGAAATAGTGAAAAAATAAGTTTATTGTTGCTACTTTCTATGCCTGTGTGGGAATATTAGTTGCAGAAAAACATGTGCTTTCACATAGACGACCTCAGCTTCTATAGTTTTCAAAATGTGTCATGGATTCTCAACCTTATGAGAACCGACATATCTTAATGATAATAATGGCATTTATTTACTAATACAACGAGCGGTATATGGCATAAAATGCTTCGAAAATAATAATAATAAATAAATAAATTTTTGCAAAAGTTATTATATACAGACAGTTTCCGTTGATGACAGTTTTCTTTGAGTTCTGGTTTGTGAGTTCGTGGGTCGTGCAATGAAAAGCTTCGTTAAGGGATGGCATTCCGAAAAACGTAAAACTTTACAAACAATTCTTATACAAACATTATCAAGCAGAAAAGAAAACATATGTTTCGGTGTTACATTTGCCCATCGGCGAACAATGCGATCTAAACGTTCAAGTTTTCTATTATGAGACTGTTTTGAGTCCCATATAACGGGTCAACAAAAAGAAATTTGCGAAAATACGAGCCCGATGTAGGCCTGACAAACAATATTGTTTTGACCACAAGTAAACCGAGCGCGTTAGACCAAGGATAATGAACGACAACATTTTCTGTACAAATAATCAAACTGCTCGTCCAATTTGTTGTTGGAAGAGACAATAACACCTAGGACTTTTAGAGACGGAACTTCTTCGATGTCGCAGCCATCGATTTTCAAGTAAGAATCGAGTGAAGACGTAAGATATTTTCTAGTGATCGTGAGGACCTTAGTTTTATTTTCATTTATGAGAAGCTTCTACTTCTGGGTCCAATTAAGAAATTCATTCATGTCGTCTTGAAAGTCATAAACCTTGGACGTTTCTGATAGATGGATAAGTGACATGTCATTAGCGGAAGCATTTATTGTTGATTTTTTCAGTTGGGGAAGATCATCTACCTACAAAACAAACAACAGAGACCCTAATATAGAACCTAGCAGGACGCCGCTAGAGACAATCTTCCATGGGGTTAAGAGGTGGGTGACGGAACTCGCTGAAAACGGTTGCTGAGGAAGGATTGTATCATCGAAACAACATGACGATGTCACCGAAATTCCGGCACAAGCGAATTCAGAACTGACAAATGACTATGAGAATCGAATGCCTTACGGAAATCATCAACCTGCAATAAACTATCACCATTAAGGATTTCTGCAGGTAGCTGAAATCGACCGGTCTTCGCTGTCGTAGTGTGGTTTTAGAGATAGCTAGTAACTGATTTTGCATGCTTCGTTGCTTCTAGCTAAACACTTCTGAGTTTAATTCATTTTTGGTACAAGTCACCGCTGTTAATCGTCACCTACACTGTATTATCTAGTTCATTTGTTTCATTTCAATTATGAAAGTTGTGAAATTATCATTACTGCAAAATTTTGAATCACCGATTTTGTCTAATAATAAAATTTTTTATTCCTGGTAAATAAATCAAAGTTTTTTAAAAGTAAAATTCATAGAATATTTGGGAGTTTATAATAATTGATTATTGATTCATGATTATGAAAATCTGCACGACAGCACCCACCACCTGCAAGAATCTGTCCACCTATGGGGCAAATTCGTGCAGGTTGTCATTGGCATGCCTCATGAAAGTTGACTTCATGCACCCCAAACCTTAAGTTTTTTTCATTATGAAAAACAACAACAATATCCTACATTTCAGAAACAGCAAGCGAAAGTCTAGTCTCGTGAACAAGGGATAAAACATTCAGATTTTTCAATTTAGACACGGATGTGCCCATTCTCCCCTAGACGAAGAGTTATGAAGAACACAGTAGGACTAAGTTAAATATGAGCTCTCAGACTCATTATTGGTTATGATGTTGTTAGATACATGAGCACAACAATCAATCATCGGTTCATGTAATTGAAGAAATGCAAAATGGTAGGCTAATATTATCGTTAGATAAAGATTGAATAGGACTATGTATTACATGTACAAGTCTCAGGGTTAATCGGATACCTGGAGGAGGGAAGGCAATTAAGAGCCAAATGATAATATACGTGTATTGATAACAGCTGAATGATGATATGGTTGCACATAGACGTTTAACGCAATGCATGATTGCAAACAGATCAACAATACAGGTAGGTCCATAGGCCCATTCTACCAAATGCCGATCTCCGTGTCAATTCGTCGGGTATCGGAGATTATAAATACATCATTTCATAATATACAACATTTCTATCGATAATTTTGGGAGAAGATACCTTACCCAGCCTCGTGAAAATGATATTTACGTATTACTTCATAATTCAGCTAAATTTGAGAACCCCATTTTACTCATCCATCCACCTACCAATTTGTTCATGGGATGTCAACTCCGATGTGCGAGCTATTAATTCGCAGACGGATTGATGTATTACAAGAATTAAGGAAGCAGGAAGGTCTGGACGTAACCGTTGAGTTTGTCAGATGAGAGAAGAACATCACAGATGAGTTGACTTGAGTTCTGAAAAATTTGGTGAGAAAGAATTAATCATGTGGGTGTTCAAATATTTCTGTGTAGGCTATGTAGGCATATCTTGATGCACTTAGATTATCTTGGCATATAATGTAACGACCACTGACAGTCTGCAAAATGCACTTGAACACTGTTGCTTGGTTACAAGATTAATAAGAACTTTCGGTTTGGTCAACTGCTGATGTGGCTGTGCCGTGAATAAAAAAAATTCAAAGAGTATTGCTAAGCGCATATAGCAAGGAATACCATTATCATAGGTGATTAGGCCCCTATGACCTCCTACTCAATAAGTAGGTAGCGCCTACCGGTAGTGACTTGGAGAAGGCGGAGGTTTTCAGCTCGTTGAAAGCGAACGGTTTCACTGAGCAGGAATGCAGGAAATGGTGGTCTCAAGAAGCAAAGAAAGGAAAAGAAGTTGAAAGCGAAAGTATTGAAGGTTCAATTCCGTATGTTCCTCGCGTGTCAGAAAGGATTCAAGGTATTTTAAAGACAGTTGGCATCCACGTCGGTATGAGGCCCACTGCCACTCTTCAAGAGCTCCTAGTGAAGAAGAGACCGACGCGCGGATTGGATCTAGATGTGGTTTACAGAGTGCCCTGCTCACAACCGGATTGCTCCTGGTCCTACGTCGGAGAATCTGGTCGCTAGATGGAAGAGCGCAAGAAGGAACATCTTCGAGCGGTGAGGAAAATGGATATTGACAGGTCTGAGATAGCAAGACATGTACATGAAGACCATCACATGGTAGATCTCAACACGATGGAGATAATTGATAGAGAAGTAGTTTGGAGGAAACGTGTTATAAAGGAATCGTTGTTGTCTCAGACTTTTGCTTCTTCCAACAAGACTAAATTTCATATTGGCACTGTGTGGAATAAATGATTCTCTCTTTCCTTCGTTACTTTTAACTTATTTTCTTACTACTATTTTCAGGTCTGAAGAAGTAATGACTTATTGTTATTTTCTGTGAATGATTTATTTTATTTGTCTTTGTTGAATATGGCGTGATGTGATCGACCACTAATCATGAACTGCAACACGGCAGCTACATTCATTCGCCTGAAGATGACCGTCTGTGACGCCCGAAAAGCCGTGTGATATCCAAAAGTAAAGTAACAAGCAAACATCGACGCTTTGTGGCTTCCCATGATGAGGATTATCAATGTTTCAAGCCCTCTATTTCCTGAAAGTGGCTTGGCAACAATAATACGTCAATAGGCTACTGCTACCACTTAAAATTTTTCAAAATGTGCAGTACCACAACGACTTTGATTCTTGAGTTGTTGATTCTTCATGTCTAATCCATTTAACACTTTCAAATGACCAACTGCATGAAATTCGCTTTTTGGAGGAATTTCTTTTCTGAAGCAAGCAAACTAATGAAATCTTTACTGATAAAAAGTTGTAGTATTTTTTAAGTTCACTATGAAAAATTATCCAATTACTTGAAATCATGTACACACGATTAATCATACCTAATACTAAGCCTCTATGCCATTGCTTAGGGCAATTGGGTCGAAAGTTCAATAACAACCCAGTATACGTGTCCTTTCGAAACACACTGGTCTCTACAGTATTCGACATACTTATGCTAACATCTAAAAAAGAAATACTTAAGCCTCCTACTTCAGAGGTAAATTCCAAATTCGGATGCTGTTGATTTTTCACAGTGAAATTAAAAAAATACTACAACTTTTTAACAGTAATGGTTATCCCGAGAACTTTGTTCTCAACTTGGTTAAAGTTGGTTACTTTGATTTGTATTGTAGAATTTGTACATAAAGATTCAACATCTTAGGAATCAAAATCGTTGTGATAAGACGTATACAACTCCTACACCGGGTGCAAATCCTTGCATCGTGATTCGTCATTAATTCCTCGCATTCGAATTATTATTTCTAATCATATTCAAATAATATGATATATTTTACTATGAGTTGAAAAAGCCCATTTTAGTTTAATAAGTGAAAATAGAAAATAGGGCAAATTTACTGATCGAAAATATTTTCAATTTTTAGTATCGATGCATTTTTATGTCCTTCGGACAAACAGTCATATTCACGATAAAAGGCAAACAGGATATGAAATTCAAAGTCACTGAAATCATTTCTGATATTTCAGTGGGTAGTTCAGAATTCAGAGTGCGTCTTTAGAATTTTAGCGTACTCGGTCTTGTCTAGTTGTCTAACTTCTGCTGCTACTGAGTAATACAATTTTATCTTCTGATGGATTTTGCTCTGATTTGCATATCATAGAATGGTTATTTATTACTAAAGAATATTACATTGGCGACGAGTAGAAACGAATCTTGAATTACATGAAATCTTAACTTACTGATTAATTGATTGGACTATACGGAAAAGTTTGCGATAAGTATTGCATTCAGTATTATACATCTAAATTGTACGTAACTACCTCTTGTTTCAGTGAAAATGACAGCTAGCTCATCAAGCACAAGCTCTAATGTGTCTTCCAGTTCAAGTTCTATCAAAATTGAACCTTACTCAAGACAAGTTGATTTTTCAATTTGGCTAAAGAAATTTGGACTTCTACTGAAATTAGCTAACGTACCTGATACTGATAAAGTCAATTTTCTGTTCACTAATTTGGAACTGTCAATCCTTGAGTCGGTTGTAACTACTTTTTCCAGCATTGATGATCATGATCAAATCGTTTCATTTTTTACTGAACGACATTCAACTCAAGATAAGTTCTTGAATAGGCTTGACTTCTTGAACGTTACTTTTAGCGGTTCCTTTGATGAGTTCGCATAACGCTTGCAACTCCTTCATGAAAATTTTTCCTATGAGAATATATGTGAGGAAATTCTTATTTCAAAATTTCTTAATACCATTCCTAAGTCACTAAGCACAGAATTGAGGATGCGAGGAGAATTGAGAAGACTTTTTCTGCAGCTGTTGTAGGTCTTTCTAATAATAAGAAACATGAGAAAAAAATTAGACTCAACTACAAAATGTTATACATGCAGCTCTTTTGATCATTTAGCTTCTGATAGTAAATGCCCTGCTAAAAACGCTACTTGCAACCATTGCAAGAAGGTTGGCAATTTTTCATCGCTTTGTCATGCAAAATCTACTCATACCGACACGTCGAAGATTGATCGACCTAAGAATTTGAATGTTCATATGAACAATGTTTTGTTATATGCATGAATATTTTTCGAAAAATACAGTGTCTAAACCTTATGTGAATTTGCATGTTGTTTCTGATACTGGTAATGAATTTTACAGGTTCGGATGCTTGCATTTTGCCTACTGACATTTATAGGGGATATTTTGAGAGAGACATCGAGCCCTTCATGAATGCAACATTGACCAATTATGACAAATCAGAAAGTCCTGTTTCAGGAATTTTGCTTGACGTAGACTGTGCCTTACGTGATAGGAAATCGAAACTTGGTATGTGATCTTGTACGTGACAATGATGTGTCAATTATAGGCGTAAACGCCATTTAGAAACTGCAGATTGTTGTTTCAGGCGAACTTAACAAATTCTATCGAACGTATTATTGTCAGTTCAAATGACCCTACTACTGAGTCTAATCAGAAGTCAACGACGCTACTTGAAATGAAAGGTTTTCAATATTTTATACAGCTAAAAAGTGATGCACCCTCCACGTTGATTCAGAAAAGAGTACCTTTTGCGCTTAAGTATGCTATCGAAAATGAAATAGCCAAACTTTTGAAAAACGATTTCATCGAAGAGATCGACTTTTCCCCTTCTCTATCCCGGATTGTGATAAAGCCTAAAGGAGATGGTATTCGTCTTTGCGTTGACTATAAAAGATAAACGAATACATCGCAGTTGAACAGCATCTTTTACCGACAGCAGAAGAGATTTGTGCCAAACTCTCTGGAGCTAGAATTTTCTCTAAACTGGATTTGCGTTCAGCGTACCATCAACAGATCATACGAGACGACTCGCATAATTTAACAACTTTTGCGTCACATGTTGGCCAGTTTAGGTATAAAAGACTTCCTTTTGGGTTGGCAAATGCGCCTTCTGCGTATATGAAAGTGATTTTTCGATTCTACGTTACTATCCAAATGTTGTCAGTCACCCTGACGATATTCTTGTGTTTGGCTAAATTACGTTCTTGCGGTTGTTGCCATGAAGCTGCACGTGATTCCTCGGTGCAAGTTCCAAGCCATGTAAGCAAACCATGTCACCAACTCGATACTGACATTGAAGGTCCGGTATAAGATTCCTCAAACCGACCTTTAGACATTTTGGTATTGATCGATTGTTAATCAAAATTTGTGACAACTCGTGTTTACATTACAATTACATCCAAGGTAGTGATCAGTTTTTGAGCAATGTTTTTGCTTTACTTGAAAATTTCACTGTGCTTACTAGTGACAACGGTCGACAGTTTGTGTCTCATGACTATCAACTATTTTTACGTGGCCGTGGTATTATTCACTGACGCTCTGCAGTGTATAATCCACAGAGCAATGGCATTGTAGAACGTTTCAAAAAGAATATTGCCAAGTTAATCGATAAGACTTTATGAATTGTACCACGCTACAACAATCTTTGGATACATATATATAAATTACAATGCAACTAAACATCTCTCAACTGCCTGTTCATTAGGTAATCTGATTTTGAGCTATGTTATGAAGACTAACCTTAATGTGACATGTGACTACTGAAAATGACAACATAGTGACTGACGCAGGACTTAAATTACGCAATAGTAGTGAAAGAAGCACAGCATATGCAAATGATCGACGACGACCTAGGTACAAAGTTCCGCATTAGGTGGGTGACTATGTGCTTACAAAGCAAGGAAAAACAAGGAAGTTAATGTCACAAGTGGGAGCTCATTCCTTCAAAATGGATTACGGGTTTACCATTAATGTGAGAAGCATGAAGAAGAAGGTGGAAGCATCTAATGTAGACTTGCTGTGATTTTATCATTACTGTAGGAACAAGTTGTAAAACTACTGTACCAGTAAATATCGAATTTGAAGTAACTCCCAGTTTTGAAAGGGATTCTGTACAACCAAACATCAGCGTAACACGGAGGTCGTCCAGACAAAGAAAACTGTCCTCACACTTACAAGATTTTCAGTAACGAGTTCTCAAATTCTTTTGTGTAAATCTTATTATTAAATTTGATTATTGTACAGATAGAATGCATAAGGTACATGATTGCAAACTAACCAAATGATTTCATGAATTACAATGACTTCATAAAATTCAACATTATGACGTACATGTTTCAACCTTATGACGTGCATTCCAATTTTCCAACAAGTGACGGACTACTGCTTTTCAAATACTAGAAAATGACATTTCATTAACCATGTTTCCTTCATCTTCTGCGTGATTTGCCCCCTATTTTGTATGTAAAATTGAAACAATATTGGAGAACGTTGTATATGGTATCCATATATCTAAAAAAGCATTCGATATGGTACATAGAGAAAGATTAATTGAAAAGTTAAATAGGATGGAGAAGGACCGGAAAATAGTAAATGTCATGCAGAATATTTATAATAAAGAAAAAGTTGTGTTGCATATGAACAGTGAAGAAGTTGGAGAAATAAGAAGAAGCAAAGGTATACGGCAACGATGCAAAATTTCACAGACTGTTCGTTATCATGATGAATGAAATTGTAGACAAAATAAACAACATGTAGAAAAATGTAATAAATATATTTGTGCATGCGTACGACGCTCTGATGGACACAGAAGAAGAAATGAAGAGAAAAATTAATGTGTATGAATTTGAGTGTAAACGCTTTGGTTCAAACATAAATTACGAAAAAAGTAAAATTGTGTTGCTTGGTGGAGGCGAGGATAGAGGTTCTTGTACAAGCGTAAAAAATATACAAAACATAATATAAAACATGCTAAGAGGAAAATTATGAAAGAAAGGATGAGAAAAGCGATTTGGAAAGGTACAAAACTCCCAACAATAATTTATGGCATGGGAGCGATGGCAACCACAAAGGAAATACATGTAGAAAAATTAAATAAAAATCGAAACAAAAAATGTTTAAAGAAGCATGCTGCAAGTTCCTAGAAGAACGGCACAAGTATACATCTTGGTTGAAATAGGTTCCAGCTCCCAGAGAAAATGGGATAGAGAGAGTAAAATAATGTTTCTAAAATATGTGATGATAGTGCTATTGCACTGAAAGAAATTTTGAAACAATAGATAAAAAATAATTCATCGATGAAGCAATGCGAAGAGTACATGAGTGAATTAGGAATATCGTGGTGATATGGAAGAGATATCGAAAAAAAACTGAGGAATATTTGCAAGACAATAAATGAAAAGGAATGGAGGATAGAAATGGAGAAAAAGTCAAGCTTAAAATACTATAGGAGAAATAAGAAGAAAATGGGGATGGACGAAAACTGGAATAAAAGCGGCGCGGCGATGACCAGAAGTAAAACAAGCAGAACAATAGAAGAGAAGAAATGCGAAACATGCAAAGTAGAAGAAGATTTGCAACACATAATGAAGTGATTTAAAAGTATGAAGAATTAAGGAGAATATTTAACATGGAAGGAAAGGATGTTGAAGAAGCTATTTTCGGGTGATGGAGACTGACTTGCGAATTGTTTAGATAGAGTTCAGATTTGTTTTCCACTGAGGCTGATGAGGGACACAAGTGACTATTAAGTAAAGAAGAGAATTGATACTGGAGTGCCGCATTGAAGGCAATACTCCATCCGAAAAGTAACAGAAAAAGTAAGTTAGATTCATGTAAGCAGTTAAACAACTCCGAACGACGGATCGATTGACGATGCTAAAATTGGGAGGATAAGACGTTTGCGAGAACGTCGTAATTAAATCTAAAAGATGATGATATTAACTGTTAATTCTACCGGTTTCGGATAATAGTGAAACAGCCGCTCTTATCCTTCATCAGGAATAGAAAGACATACAAAAATATAAATATATATAAAAAAATTGGGAGAGAATAGCTGGACATCGCTTTGACATCAGACATAATGATGAAAAAATAGTAGTTTCATTTCATTGTTCAGAACATGGTCATCAGGAACAAAACGTGAGTCTCCATATTGGTTAGAATCGAAGGAAATGAAAATGAACGAAAAGAAATGAAATTTATAAGCCAATTGATGACCGATTATCCTTTTGGCTTAAATATGCAGCACGCTTTACAGCGGTCACTTATATATTGACCCTAAATCTCCTATTTCTGTGACCAATATGACAGGTAATTGACTTAAAGAATCTATGTGTTATTCTATCTCTTCTGTGTCTATGATTCTATGCATGCAAAGTTTTTTAATGCTTGTACCATTTGAATATTATATATTTTTGCATGTCTTTCAATTCCTGATGAAGGATGAGAGCGCCTGTTCCACTCTTATCCGAAACCGGTAGAATTAACAGTTAATAACATCATCTTCAGGATTTAATTACGACATTCTCGCAAACATTAAGTCCTCAGAAAAAGTAAGTTAGTAATCTACACAATGATTTCATAACCTATATTTGTACAGCAATGTGTCTTTAGAATTTGAGCGTACTCGGTCTCGTCTAGTTGTCTAACTTCTGAGTTATACAATTTTACCTTCTGATGGAATTAGCTATGATTTGCATATCATAGAATGGCTATTTAATACTGAGAATATCATAGAAAAAATATCCTGCGGGTGTCTTGTTGTTGTGGCACCAACAACCACTTTCTATAAGATAATAATGCATTAAGATCCCGGTGTCTGCGCATGTAGTAGGACGTCAATATTGGATGTTTCCATCTGAACCCAGCTGAGTATCTCTTGGTGTACTGGACTGATCACTTTGAGAGCATCTTGTGTAGACAGGACTTGATTCAAACTTCAAACAAGTTTGGAAGTGCTGTACCAATAAAGACATCTTTCGGCCAAACTACCAATCCATCGGGCTAATGAACATCGATAAGCCGCAGTCTGTTTCTAGCCATCGATGCACTGCCGCCTGCATCACATCACTGACTGCAAAAGATCGAAAAAGAAATGCATGTTCAGCACAAGCTCGCTATTATTCATTGGTAGGCCTCCATAGAATATATCCATAGTTGGCTACAGTATATTGCGAAATATTAAAATGAATTAAAGTACAAATAAAATACCGGCGATATACTTAAAATAGTTATCATGCTCAATCACATGTTCTGCTATATGATGTATGAACACACAAATAAGCACGAGCATACAATGTAATGCTTCAAATGCCCAACAACACTCAATGCTCCAACAGGTATATTGATCGCGTTGTTTTCGAGTTGTCAGAGGCAATCAATAGACCGACGTGAGATCGTAAAGCCTTGTCATCAAGAAGTCGAAATATGGCGGTAGCAATTATAAAAATCTGAAATTACCCTTGATTTATTATGCATGTGGATTAATAAAGATTTTCTGCTGATGGCTTAAAATGCATTTTTTCGCAGCATCAGCAGCATCGGCTTTCAGATGCCACGAAAAACATTTACCAAATTTGAGAAGATGTGGCTGGCCATTGAGTTGAGCTATGTGTAGGACAATGGACACAGCATGTAGTGCAGTAACAGCATGGTGACTTAGTCACTAAGTTCACTTATGGTATATTTATCCGAGAAGATATTATGAGTCATTTTAAAAATTAGTTTCGTACTATGATACACGTGGTTTTTGCTTCACCTGCGTGTAATAAATGTCGATTTTAGTATCTTTCATGTCCCTGACGATACAAATATGTGCCGACTGGATAGCAACATTTCCTAGCATCTTCATCCATTGCCCTTCTTGGAATCTTAAGACAAGTACTTTTTGACATACTTCGCTTCTTCGTATTGCAGCGGCACTGATGGACTATGGACGGTCTTAGCCCTTAACAGGTCGACTTCGGTCAAAATGACCGACCTCTTGCATCATTTAATTGTTGTTCAATATCGACTCACTACTACTTCGGTCAAAATGACCGACCTCTTGCATCATTTGATTGTTGTTCAATATCGGCTCACTACAAGGACTTCCCGCTGTGACTTTTAATATTTCTGTCTTGAGTATTTGAATCAGTCATACAATCTCTGATTGATCTTTTTTATCAATGAGCTTGTGACCGATTGTTGTGGTGTTGATTATTTTTCATTCATCTGCTAGTTAGTCAATAAATTTCATGGCAAAGTCCAGTGAGAAAGGCTCCTGCAGATTATACTGATTTATTGTTTAGCAATACAATGGTCCTGGCAGGGTGTCCACTGTACGTGAAATTCACGTATGTACGTGAATTGGTCGTGAATTTTGAAAATTATGAAAATGTGCGTGAATTGTACGTGAATTTTAACTCAGTTGCGCAGATAGTGGTATTTGCTGCTATTTACTCCTACTTGATATCCACTGATTCTTGTTACATTTGCTAAATTTTTGGAAGACTATGGGAAGACTTTTAGATTGATTAGTTTTTTGCTATGGTGGACTCAGTTTATTGTTTCTATCCTGATGTTTTTAAAAGAAATAAAAAGTTATCTCCTTGAATATGCACACTAATATTCTTAGTTTTAATCTGCTTCTAGAAATCTAAAAACGCAAACCCTATTATTATTGCCCTTGATTTTTATCCGAACCTCCTGCTTGCGGTAAAAGGCACAGTTGGATCCATTGCATGCTCTTTGTGTAGAGAGATTACATGTAGTGAATGATCATCAATATCTTCGAAAATCATTTCTTGTCATTCTCATGCTAGTGCTTCGACAATGATAGTTCAAGTCATTGCTAGCTTCTGAAATGGTTAAGACTGGAGTGCTTTTATGCAAGGATGTGGGAAAGCTATTTGATGTTTTTCCTATTTCCAATGCCAGCCACTAACGTTGATTTGAAATTACCTCATCTGTCCATCTCACGTAGGCCTACCTGTGCAGCATGATGAGCGATTCACATTCTCCTTCAAACCCCATTGTCTCCTTTCAGCAACAAAAGGGTGCCGGCTGAGCCAGAAAGGCATCCGATTTTCTTCCATCAGGAAGATGACTCACTTCCAGCAAAAGTTCATTTTCTTTTAACACGAAGAGGGTCTCATACTTTTCCAGCGCCAAAAAATTCTATTTTCTGAAAGTGAAGGGGTCAGTTTTCTTCAATCACAAAATGGGCACTTAATCTTCCATGCGAATAAGCCCCACTAATTCATACAACCAAAGATAAAAGAATCTAGCATAGCTAGGATTTGTTCAGGGTACATATGTTGTGAGAAAACATATGCCACATGCACTAGAAAGGGCTATATTGGACAAAGAGTTATTGCGAGCACATATATTGTCATCCTACATTATTTTACATTTTCTGTAGACTACCTCCCCTCCCAAAATAGTATACAATAGTAAAAAGTGAATACATGATAGGAATACTGAGGTCAAGTCTTGCACATTAAAAAAGGAATGGATCAATCAGTCCATTCTCATCTTAGCAGACATTTTTTGTGTGAATCTACATGACTTCTTCGCAGTCCAATTTGATTTATTTGTGAATAAATATCATATCCACTGCATTAACCCGATGTTGGTCGTTGTTGATCGCAGACTTTCAACTGTTTTTTAGGTCACTATCTAATTTAGAAACTTATCGTATAAATAAATGTGTGAAGTTGTTTGAAAGACTGAAAACTGTTCGAAAGTGGAGTGATAGTGAAGGGTAGAGATCGATGTCAAAGATGCAGTGATCAAGACAGCAATCTAAAACTTGATAGATCTATTATGTGAACAGGAAGTTATATCAAAGAGATAGGAGGAGTAATGCTCATTATGAAGAACCTGAAATTACATGCATGACGAGAATAAAATCCATTCGAATATGAAAGTGGGTCATCGGAGTTTGCACAGGACAGAGTTATGTAATCGAATCGACCAAGACCAATCACTGTGCAGTGCACACTGCGGTATTCAGAATGTCTGCAGGCGTTTGACTGAAGAATCCGCAACACCAGACAGAAAAAATTTTAAACTACACAGGCTAGTTGAAAATCAATGTCCTGAAATGTAGGCAACATACAAAGACATCTACTAACACATTGAATATGAAGGATATCTACTGAGATGATCAAAGAAATCTAAATAAGAATAAGGAAAAAGCTACAAAACTAGCAGTCGCCTTGTCAAACTTTGATGTTGCCGATTGAGTTGGGATTGGAGGCTTTAAATGAGCACAGCCTCAGCAATTTCAAGATTATGTTTTTTATCATGCTGGGATATTCATGTTCTGCAGCATTGTCATACAATCTTTTTCGCCATGTGTTCATGATTCATGACATCATGCACATTACATTTAAATTACAAAATTTATGTTTTATATATACAATATACATGTAAATGCGTAGTTCAGCACAACTGTGACAATTGGACAGCAGTTCACTGCAAAGCGTATAATGCAAGCATATACGAGCATGCAGTAGATGCCAAAACATTCTTTAGCATGCTTTCACAAATCAGTTGTTTAGCTACTACGGTAATTGTTAAGGCCGGGTCATAGTCGTCCTTGTTGTGGATTGCGCATGTGACGTTGCAGCCAGAGGGAGAGGGAAATCCTCCATCATCACTAGCACGTGACTCGCGTCATCTCCTCGCCCACACATGCGGTTCTCTCCGGCAGAGTCCGTATGCAAAATAAAGTGATTTGGGATGCATTCAACTATTTCCGTATTGCGGAAGGACTCAAGTCATTCCACAAAATTCAAGGTGCAATCATTTACATGATGGAGTTTGATGACTGTCTCACCGATGCTATTTGAAAATTATCAAAAGCATGCTACCAACAGCCTAGAATATAAGGATAGAAACATGTGTGTACAGTCGTGGAAAACGATGGCAGAAACAGTGCAACAGTTGGAGAAGGAGTGCAGGTACAGATGACGATATCACCGGGATACGTTTACAAAGGAAAACGGCGATGGTAGAAAGTGATAAATAATAGAAGAAGTGGTCGACGAACCAAACCAGAAAATGTCTTAGGGTTCATGCGGAAATATCAAGGCGAACATCATTGTCTTATGTTAATACGGCGACGTGACTGTGGTATTCGCCTCGAAGCTCGCGGGAAATGCTCAGGTTGAACGTAATGTCGACGTCTCGACGATTGCTGTATACCAGATACAGAAATTATATATTTGATGTATGTTGCCGCTCCTTATCTCATTTAAGTCAACGATGTAATGCGCAATGCGTAGAAACTATGAGCACCGGTGCGATGCGGTCAGTTTTCATCACATGTTTGGCGATGACTAATTCATGTCAAGTGCTTTCTCCCTGTGTAGCAGACTCTCACTGTGATGTTATATAAGTGCATCTTGCGGTACGGACGACTATGAATCGGCCTTGAGGCTGCAGTAAATTAAATGGCAGTTTCAATTTGTTTGTGAAACGAGTTCATGTCCTGCGCTTTGCATTGTGATGTGAAGTGTGCAAACATCATAAATATTATTGCCTTGGAATTAAGCTTGACAGCTGCCATCATTGTAAGCATGAAACGCGTTTCAGTGTATCACAAAATGATCAAGCATTTTCTTCGTTCTTAAACACAGCTCATAACGTATTTGTCCATCCTTTTAGCAAGCCTATATCCTACAAAAGGTATATTGAGATGGACCTACAACAAGCGTTCTTAATTTGATTGTTGATTGAATTTTCGAATTTTCACGCGGTAGCTTTATTATCCAATTATGTCTTTTACAATATGCTGCTGAAATTCAAGATATACTGTACCGCTGTTTAAATTCATTTTCTTGAAATTCGTGAAGCCATCAATATTCGTGAAGCTCTGACAAATTAAAATTCATCTAATTTGCTAGTTGGCATCTTTCACTATGCTTGGAACTTCAAAAGAGGTTATATTAGCCGTCGGACTTCTTCTGAGGCCTTAGAGACAATGTCAGATGGTTAATCAGTTTTCCTAAGTTATGTACCAGAGGAAATTAAGAATATCATATTCATCTTAACTGTTTTACAGATAGTGGCAGCAATAATATCAATTATAACACCCACCTAATGGGACACATGTGTCCCATATCGAAGACCCATTTCGGATAATGGATCATATAGCCTATGTCCCAAAAACAAAAGTGGTCCTAGATCACATAGTATATTTTGACAACCTAATAAATACCGCCTAGCAATAATCCATGCTAACTTTGCATCGTAATAGTCACAATCAAAACAGATTTGATGAAGAAATAGGAATCGAAAATTTTATTCCCATTTGGGATGACAGAGAAACACGAGGAATAGTTTTGGAAATTTGTTCCAGTATTAGATGAGAGTCAAATTGCACTCTAAGACATCAATCATAGTACATGGGTGTGCACAGATGATTAGGTACTTAAATAGAGTCACCTGGGATTTGATGCTATTGTGTTTAGAGCTGCCACATCATATGACATCGGTCTTGCATCTGTTCAGTTGAGTTTTATTATTCTATCGCTATTCGTCGATGTTCTCAATTTCTGTAGAAAGTCGAGTAGAAAGTGAAATAGATTCAGATGGCTGAGATGAACCGTGAATTTAAATGTCATCAGCATGCGCATGAATAGTTAAGCTAGTCACTATTTTCTTTCAACTTACTTCAGTTCGGCCACATATAGAGATTTGAAAAACGAAGACAACGTCATTAATAGAATTGTATTGAAGAGCTTTCGACTACGTCTTTGTCAATTCAATAAAACAGCAACTACCTTCAACAGAACATTAAAAAAGGAAGTTGTCTGTTCTATTGAATTGACAAAGACTTAGTCGAAAGCTCTTTAATATAGTTTTATTATTCACCTTGTCTTCGTTTCTGAACTTAAACAATTAGGTCAATGGTGAACTGAATAAATGATAAAAAGAATAGGGCCGATAGTAGAGCATCGAGGTAAACCAGATGTCACCCGCATTGCATGTGAAAATTGGTCATGAGACAAGGAGTACATAATGGATCATAAGGTCGGAATGATTGATATTCAACCAAGTCCCTTGTAGAGATTCTGAAAGATTTTGTTGTTGATAGTGGGTTTCATTTTTCTAGTATAATGAGCTTCACGAAGTCTTAGGTTTGATGGATCACTATCGTGGGAAGGAATGGTTGTGTAGAAGTTGCAACTGTGGCATTTCTGAAGATGGTTGTACATGGAAGACTTGCTGTTTGTTTTATGCTTACGGCAACGGATACGTAATGGTCTTATGGTACTTCAATGTAGAAGTTATCACACTTATCACAATTCAGCTGATAAATTGCACATTTCTGATTGCAGATGTTGCTGCTGTTAAGTGGGCAATTTCTTAAATGACAATCTTGGTTTATTTTAGGCTGTTTCAATTCACTTCTAAGAGCTCTTTATCTTCTTGTTAACCTTACGTTCAAGTTTTCTCGACGAAAAACATTTTGTAGTTGTCTATCCACTTTCTCAGAAATAAATGGAAAATATAGCCATTGAAAATATTTTTATGCTAGACCATAATTTCCTTCCTTATTACCTGAAAATAGTTAACGGATGTTAACTGAAATTAATTGTAGAAAAATAACAAAAAAGAAAACAAAACCACCATCTTTCAATATTGGCGCTTTCCAATTACATTCAATTCAAGGAAGAGTAAAATGCTCCTACATATGTTTCTAGTCTATGTCATTCAGATATTGTAGAGTCTCAGACAATTACGACTATCTGTTCTATTTTTATTATGATGTACCTCCAACATTTTCAGCATGAGTCGTGGGCGTTCAAATCTTGGTGTTTTTCTTCTTTTGTTCGAGCTTTTCAATGTTGGAATAGACCGAATACCAAAAGTAACATTGGTGACGGTTATAGGTCAGATCATCATATATGTGCGAGTAATTGCCGTTCCGAGTCTTCGACAGGTGAGCAGAAAAATGAAGTTCCTGAATTGCATGACTTTGTTAGTCGTAAATATATATAGTCTACACTTGCAGTCCTTAGACAATGTGCGTTGAATGTGAATCTGTACAAGCCTGCAGCGTCGCTTGTATTCCAGGATCACAGGCAAAATTTCTCTTTACGAGCCGTGAATTTTGGGAAATCTGGGCAAATCCTGAGTTTGGATTTTTGAGAAGAAATCAAATGTACGAATAGAAACTTATTTTCTAAGTCTCTTTATGTCTCATGACATGGTTAGTTGATAATTTAAAGGCGTTTATTCATGGGGGGCATTGGTTTCAGTAGACTGTCCTTGTTTCATGCAAAGAAAATCAATATATTTGATTTCCAATACAGCATTATCCTCCTTTCAGCATTTCTGTATTTAGTCTTCTTACTTGAACAATTTTGCAGTCTTCTGGTCTTATAACTTATCTGCTTATTATACTTTAGCGTAGTTATTTCTCACTTTTCTTTTTCTTTACCTACAATATTTTACAAAGAGACACATTTGTTGCATAGTCCCATCCTTCACCCTCAAGCTTTGGTCGATTGCCAAAGACCAACAGGATTACGATTTCAGGAACTTTCAACTGATGGAAAAACCTAGATTGAGGGTAGGCTGTCTCGTCGAATATCAAAAAGAGTGATATCTAATGAGTAAATTAAAGACAAAACGACAACAACAGCTTTGAATCCTCGACCGCATTCCCTTGACCAAGGAATCGAACCGAAGTCCTCGATGGCTAAGGGCTCACATTTTCGTGACTAGGCCAGGACGACGGCACTGGTACCCTGTTACTGCACATGTATGCGTCCAATTTTTACTTGTGCGTTTGACTTTTTGTAATGCGCCCAATATTTACTTAAGAAGTTTTCTTCTATCGAACGACGCATTTTCCGCATCATTGGCTATGACGAGGCCTGCTTCATTTTGTCATCTGTAAATAAAAGTTGCAAAAAGCTGTTCACATCTATTAAAACTTGAAAGGTGTGAGTGTCACCACCAAGTAGCATGTTCAATGATAGACAAACGATAAAAATATCTCACCGAGTTTCCACGAACTAAAAGATGCAAGAACTCTTTCATCAGATATTGTCAATAGTCTTTTTCTTCCATTTATCACCCACTGGATTTCATGGATTCCCGTCTTTTTGTAATTTTGATTGTGATCACAGTGACCACCGCTGCGCTATTCTAGCGCATTGCGCTATTTTTACTTTTGTGAGCTAATTGCACTACTGCTTTGCCTTAACCCATTTAGCGCCAGTGTAACGTTTTCGTTACAGCACTTTTCGGAATCTGCTGTCTTCTCCAGCTTACGACATATGATACAATATTTTGATTACCATACATTATTTATCACATATTTTCAGGTAAACAATCGCCAATTCAAAATTTATCACTTTTTAGTGCTTATATTTTATCACGAAATTAGACAAAAAATGGACTTAAAATCTGCTAATATACTGAAAGGCTCAGTGTATGAACGTCCACATGTAATTTACTGTCAATGTCATTTGCGTGATCTCATTATCCATCAAATACCGAAAATAGCAATCAATACTTGCTCTGATATTCATTCATGACATGGCACGTAATTTTTTTGAACCGTAACGTTTTAGTTACACGGGCGTAATATGATATACAAATGTTAAATACAGCAACAATATAAATGAAGTAAATGGTGGTGAATGCTATCAATTTTCTTTAAAACTAATGTTTGGTGAATACTGAACACGAACAATTTCATTGGAATATTGCATTCTTAGTGTATTCTATGAGTCTGCAATGGTTGTTGCTATTTATAGTCTATGGCTCTCCCGTCACAAAACCAACCGAAGTCAATTGCCGTAGCAATTTCCTCAACATTAGACTTGTTAGCTCATGTACAGAAGCAAGTCAAAGAGAGATCAAATCTCAAGCATTTCCTCTTATAGCTTAATCATTAACAATGCAGGGTGCTAGTTCGCCTGGGCATAGAATACAAAGATGTCCTCCGATTCGAGCAATTTCTCGATGCGTCTCTCCCTACAAGGGCATGCCAGAGGCTCGAGATGGCCCAAACTGGTTTAAAATATCTATAAAGGCTTAGCTTGATTATATCAACCTGTGTAGCTATCTGAAGACAATACCCAAGCTGTTGCTAACTATGGATAAAGAAGTTACTGAAATATGCAATAGGCCTAATGCCGACGATCATGGTATATGAATGTTGCCACAAAACCTCCATAAGTAAATGCTTCATCAGAGTTTTGAAACGATGATGAGTTTATGTGTTTCAGAGGTAAGTCTCTCAAACGATATCTCAGAGTTTAGTAACATCGTAAGGCAGTGTGAGATTGCAACGAAAGATGATTTGAATGATCATTTCAGTAAACAGAAAAAGCAGTCAACATAATGGCAAATATTGGTAATTTCCATCTTCGCAGATAGGACAAGCATTCTCTGGATGCATTTCAAGGCAAGAATCTTTATGAGATGCTTGATACGCATGCTGATGGTCTTATCGACCTCAGTGGCAGAAACCAGTGACTACCCGGGACAAAGGAATTGTTTAGGCCTACATAATACTAAACAATCTCAAATGCGTTCATTTCTTGATGTTCTTTATTTATGTGGACATTGCGAATGACTAAGGCGTCTCCAACTCTACCATGAATTTGGAGTCGATGCAGAAAGAGAATCAATTTCTCGACATGAATTTCGAAATACAAAAACTTGTTCTCATTTCAACGATAACGACTTTACAGCAAACAGCAACGACAAGTAGCATAAAGCAGGTCTTTGATTAAATTTGCTAATTCACAGTTTCGACAAATACCTCTGAAATATGATGGAGAGCTTTCATGCTGAAGCTATGACTCATTACTTCGGCAGGAATTGCTTGGAGCAATTCATAAGCTGCATTTGAAAAAAACATGCTTTTGTATATTTTGACATCATATGACGCCATCGTAACGAAATCGTTACGACTTTAATTTCTAAGATAGGGTTATTGTAATGAACTGGTCATCATATATTATTCTTAATTATAACATTCTGAAATACTTACCACCGTTTTTATAGAAAATTTGCCGATATTTACATAGGCGGCCTTAAATGGGTTAACCAGGGTTTCTGCGCTATCTTTTTTAGACCGCAGCGAATTTTTCCTTCTCTAAGCTTTTTTAGTTTTTATTCAAAAGTAAACAAACTGGTATTTCCTAGTTTAGTGTTCCGATGTGTGTGTCGAATCGAGTAGGAGTAGGCAGGTTCTTCATCTTCACAGTTCTGTCCTTGGATGCCTCCGCCATCAGAACAAAATCTGAAGTATTTGAAATACCACAATGCTACATGATTTATTTGTAGGATGAATGGCTATTTTGCAACATATTCAATTTAATTTAATCATGCTGCACATTTCAAGATACATCATCATCGCATAATTGTTGCTATGTATGATACGCAAGTATTATTGTCAAATTGGAATCGAGACGTAGGGCAACATAATTGTAGTACAACGGAAAATTTTGTGTAAGCTGTCATTCAAAATTGGAAGCTAATATTATTGGTTAATACATTGACAAGTACTTAACAGTATCCACTTTCACGAAGTATTATTATGCAGCATCGCTTACGTTTAGAACAATCGAATCAAATGCCAAATCTCCGTTGCGCTCGGGACATAACTTAAGGGAGGTCCAAAAAATTCAACAATTTTATCTACAATCTCAGACCAGGTCTTCGGTCCTCAAAAGAATTTAACGCCTCTCTGTTGTTGGTGATTACCGACCGGTTAGGAAAGGATGCCGGCCGTTGACCGCGACCTTACGAAGTTGAGATCGTCCTGACGTTGTTCGATATATTGTGAATTCATAGTATAATCATTCGGATATTTTTTTATTTTATTTTATACGGTCATCTTGAGTGTCACATTTCCTGTATTTCGATAATATATTGATCGTCGATAGACATGTATCATCAGACCGGCCGGTCATGCGTCATATATTATACCGGCAAGTATCCCTATTGGATCAGAAAGCAAAATTTTGAGTGCCTCTTTTTTCTTATCCTCCAAGGGGATGAGAAATAAAGTCTCTACCTGCCGGTCTATACTGGTACAGTTCGGTCGGCGGTTAGATCTGGAATGTTTCGGACCTGCTACATTTCCGCAGTAAGCACGAGTCGGTTATAGCGCTCATCAGGGACCGCTTCATGCTAACTGGCAAATTCGTCTTCCATCAAACATCAGACTTTGTTCTGAAAGGGTTTATCACAATGTATTGTAGGCCTTATGCAATACAATTGAAAAATGTGCCTAAAGAGGAAGTGCAAATGCAGCCAGTAGTATACAGGAACATGAATTATGCGTGAAGCAGGACTGTCGTGCGTTTCTCACGTGTAGGTTCAAATTTCATCGCACCTCACAACACATGGAAAAGGTTCGACGCATTAGTTCTGCCGGCCGTCGAAATGTCTTTAGAACTCTGATTCAGAGGTCCTAGTAAAATACCACTAATTATCGAATTAGACTTAAGTTATTCAATGTGTCATTTACCTTATGTTGAAAGACGCTATTTGACAGATACAGTCACACTCAAATTGATGCACACTCAAATTATTTGTTTAATTTGAGCTTAATTGCTACATGCAATCCTTTCAACAGATTTAGAACATCATCATGAAAAAGCAGACGACGCCGACTGCCAAATCCGGGCCAATTCCAATACTGGTAATTGTTCAGAGACTGTATACAGATTGTAATAGAGCTAGTTGTCTAGAGACTAGACTTTTAGAAGTAGTTCAAACTGCATATGCCAGTACAAATGCAATCCATTTGAAATCTCCAACCTTTAGCATCGTATCAGCCCTCGCATTAACTTTATTGTGTAACTTAAAGAATTTTATTACAGCAATTCACTTTTTCCATGCATTCATAGCATGCAGTGGGAATTAATCAGAAATTACATATTTTGTTAGTCAATTTTGCAATATTGAGAGTAAAGTTAATGACTTACTTTTTAAATCAGTGGTTCTGTAGTTATTCAATACGTATTACTAATTATTCAATTAAAGAAAAATGTTTGATTGATTTGTGCATTAGTGTAGCTGAATCTTAATAAAAGTGCACAATTGCATCGTATAATCTGTCTGTTATAAGCACATATCATCAAAAATTTCATTAGTTATTTCATGAGGAAGAAATTTAAAATTGCCTTACGTCTCAAGCGCGACTAATGTATTTGTTTTGAAATATCTCATGCGAATGGTGATCCAGAAAAGTAATAGTATAACCGAATGCAGTTATACCTGTAGTATGAACGCATGTGAAATGAATTGTAAAAGATATCGTAACAGAGCAGATATCTACATCTTTGCACCATGAACTACAACCTTAGTATCCTGGCGCAGCGAATTTTAAAATGTGTATAGGCACATATCAAACTGTACCAGGTCGAATTGTAGAACATAAACATGATGCGATTGAATGGCATGTTTTGCCATAGAACTCTATGCATCATATCTGTGTTCGATGTGAGACCAATCAATCCATCATAAAAAATTGTGGAAGTGTCCCGAGCGTAATGGTGGAATGGCCGTAAAGTGGATTCTATAAATGTGATTTCTTATGGCATGCTGTTTTGCGGACTTCATTTGAACATCACTGAGACAGCGCACAATTTTGCATATCTTCTATATAGAATAATAGTATTATCATTGATTGGTACTACTGTTACACGAAAATTGAAAAAATTTTTCCTGCACTATTTTTGCGGCCCTCGCTACTTTTTTTCTAAATTTGTGGTGGTCACCATGATTGTGATGTAATGCGTTCACCGATTCTATCAATGTCTATTACCTTTTTTTATCTTTTAGGGTATATTATTTATTTAGTCACGACCTCACACATAGGTGGTCGGTGGAATTATCTCAGGATCTCGGAGTCCTACCAGGTCTCAGGGAGATCAGGAGTGCGCCTAAGAATGTAGGCGCTGCCAAGTACAGCAACCTTCAGTAACTAAGGTGCTCGGTGTCGATCGGAGATTTATTTCAGGTTTGTGGTTAGTTTTTCCGTGTGGGCTCCTAAGGCTCCGACAATCTCTGGTGCTACTTTCACATGAATCTCCCAGTTTCTACATTTCAATTTTCAAGTCTTGATACTTAGTGATCTTGTTTTGTTCTTCGCTACTTATATATCAATTGAATCCATCTTCTTTTCTTTATCAACAACTATGACATCTGGTTTCCTTGCTGAAATTCTCTTGTTAGTTCTTATTTCGAAGTCTCATATGATCTTCACTGATTCCGTTTCAATTACTGGTTGTGTAGCGTGTTTCCATGGCTCTGTCGGTACGTTGATGTCATACTGTAGGCACATATCTCTATGTATTTGTCTGGTAACCCTATTGTGACGGTTCATCTATTCGTTTGGCGCCAATTTACATCATCCTGTAAGTATATAGGATACTGTCTCATCTGCCGACATACACATTCTACTTCTAGCATCGCTCCGAATTCTTAGTATGTAAGTGGAATTTGCTTTTGTCTTATTTCCATCTACAACATCAGTTGTCATCTGCAGATTGACCGATTTTAGCCAACCGTGGCAAGCCTTCCTCGACGTTATTTTTTCCATCTGTCTCGCGTATTGCCATGATGTACGTATTGCTATTGTAATTATACATGTGCAATATTTTGCAGCTATCACTGCATCGAAAGGTACTACGTTTTGCAGAGGGAAGTTGTACTATGTCAGTAATAAATTTTGATGATGTATCAGAAGTTCAAGTGCCGAAAATCGTTTAAATCGTCTTTAATATTAATCTTAGGTTAAAAACTTGAACAAGAAGAGATGCAATTAACAAAAGATTATATACAATATAAGATAACACAATCAACAAGAAAGCTATATTAAATAATCATCAGTAAATTACATACATGTACGAGAATCACCGAGCATCTCAAGCAGAACAAAATCTTCAAATGCTAGCTATAAAACAAATCAATCGATATGGGCAGAAGTATTAGATAAAAACAGTGATATCATCATGCTTCTGTTCATGAACGCTAGGATATAAGATCCTTTCTAAATGTGCAATTTACATAGTCTACATATTCTCAGTGGATGGATGTCAAGATGGAAAATTGTGTCTGTCGATGCAGTGATAACTGAAATATTGTACAAATATAAGACATACATTGTAAAAGCAGAGAAAGCTATTACAGCTGATTTTATTTCACAGTAAGTAGAGCAGATCGAAAATGTCAGCAACATCAACTTGCTTGCGTACGTTGTACAACGTTGATTATGTCTTCTTACGCACTATTCCCATTATGAATACTGTAATAATTAGACAGGATATGTCCACAACGTTATGGACCGGTTGTCTTTGAAGACAGCTGCCCCTTCGAAGAACAACTATTTGGAGAGCAAAGAAAGCTAGATCATTTAGATAACGGAAACGGAAGCACACCGGACACTGTAATTCGTTGTCTGTTCTTCTTTAGTTCTGGTGTCGAAATTATTGCATTTCTCAAACTTAGTTATATGAGCAAAATGTCATATTCAAATTACTTTTCATTTGAAGACAACTTCGATGAAGTTGAGCTAATCTAAGAATCATCAATACAGATGGCCATTGCTTCCTATCGAACAGTCTACAGAAGGCAACACTCCATTCCTTCTAAAAGGACGTGTAATTATTTTCACACGCATGTGCTACTAGTAAGAGTAATAATGTACATGTAATAGTATGAGGTAGTAGTAGGAGCTCTTGATGTGTCATTTCCTTATTTCGAATTATGTTACATAAAATACTACATGTGTGCATAGGTGAACCCATAAAGTAAGTAGACTCTAGAGTACAGTAGACTCTATGGATGAACCTATTTGATGTGTTCTTGAAAAACTTCATACATTTCCCTACTTCACCATCAACTACTAAAGCTATAATTTTCTGAGTGACGGGCACAGATTCTTCGCAGTGTTCTTTGAAATATGCCTTCTGTGATTCCCGTATTTTCAGCTTGATTTATTTGACGCATTTGATTATACTTGCATTAAATATTTGTAGAATAGCGGATTCATTAGAACATTGCAGCCATCTTAGATATGTTTTGGTTGTTGTAAGCCAATGATGGAGATTGACACATTGTTTGCAAAGAGAATTTACACGGTATGAGCAATGAAAAAATATACATTTATTTTGTAAATATTCTTTGTTTATGTTTCAAGGTATGCTCGTCTGTTCTGGATGTTTGGTTTCGACAAGATTATCGGAGAATCGTTTTGGCAACATATTTTCATGCTGACGATTGGCATCTATATTACAACATGTTGTCATTTTTGTGGAAAGGTCGCTCTCTTGAACCTATGTTTGGATCAACGTACATGGCTACGATCATCGTTATATTTGGCATTTTAAGTAATATTGTGATGTTGCTGCTAAATTATGCGGCAGAGGTGCTTCTCCATAAACCGTCCTATCTTACTGATTGTGCGGTTGGATTTTCTGGTGAGTTTTTTTAAAACAAGTCTAAATGAGCTTGATAATCTCATGTATCCGTAAAATCCCCTTGATAGTTATCTGTCTTGAAAACCGGACATGATCGTCAGTCTTTTGTATTCGTAATTTAATTATTTAAGGAACTCTACTACAGAGAAAACGTTTTCATCTGGAATGATGGCACTCAGGATTTTGTATTATCATTGAAGATGGGATGAATCTACAAACACATCAGCTAGTTCGGTAATAAAGAAATTTTTTATCTCCTCTGCCTTCGAAGTTGAATCGAGGTATATTTTTATATAACGAGATGTTCATTTGCGACTCTACATTTCACTCCAGGGATCGCAATTTTCCGTTTTTTACTAAATAAGTCTAAGATAAATATTTCAAATTTATGTTTTCAAATCCCGGTTTTTCCCGATTTTCAGTTTTTCTTTGGGTGAATTGCGATCTCTGCTGCACTCGCTCTGCCAGCATTACGGAAGTGCATTTGTCAAAAGATTTATTGACATTTCATACGCAATTTTTTCACACACAGAAGGGATTAAATAGTCTGAAAAATAATGGATTGTGCATCGAAGAAAGAAAAGACGCCTTTTGCAGGAAAAAATGATACAAAATCATATTAAACTATTGTTCTTTAACTAAAATATATTCTAAATATATATTTGAAATATCATTTTTTAAATATCGCAACCCTGATTTGCCGTGACAGACATAATTTAAAAACGTGCAAATTATACTCGATTGCGCATTAACGCAATACATAGGCCTACAGTCGTGGCCAGTAGAGACAGACCAAACCAAGAAAGCGGTTAGTATTTCAACGACGTGGTGAATATGATCAGAAAGTCATTTTTCATTAACAAAATTTGATGGCAAAGCTGTAGACTGATGTTGTTGTTCAATATAATCACAACACAACACATGATTCAGTACTTTGTTTATTTTCCTATGACTTTCCGTCAGCCGCAAACACTACGACAATGCGCGAAGCATGGGTTCGATGAGGTCACAACAGTACTGAACCGTTATTTACTGACTGACTGCTTCAAATCACTGAGATGCTTGATTTTCCGCCGCTACATTGCGTTTCAGTCGAACCCATCAATTTGTAAACGGTTCATCTGGGGACGATTCCGACTATGGAGACAGAACCGAAATTAACATTGGTGAATGTAGTTTTCACAATTTTAGCCTGGTGACAAGAGGCATCGTCATGCTGAAATATTGTGCAATGCTTGGGGAAGCCATGAGTCCATGACTCTTTTTCTTGGAGAGTCACCTAGCAAAGCATCAACAAATTCTTGACTGGTTTTCCCTGCATTCATAGCAGCTCGACGCTGGGTCATCCTCAGGATGATTTGAAGTCTTCCTCGCAGCACCACGATGTTTCGGAGGTGCATGTGTTGCTGTCTTCTTTATTCTGGCAAGCGTTTTTTGACAGGGGATTTGCACAGATATTTTTGTTGCGAATGACTTGCGTCGAGGAGTTGAATATCCCACGTAGTTACTATTATAAGTGAGCCATTGCTGATGCCTGGGAGAACGAAGCTTGACTAAAGTTGCGAAGATCATTTTAATTACAAGAGATTAAAATTTTGAAATATCTATGTTAATCAGAATTGGGAGCACGCTAATCAATTGTAGTCAATATGCATAAAAATAGTAATTCTCATACGATGATGAAAGTCATCCCAGTAGCCATTTATAATAGAATATAATGCTTACTAATTTAAATTATTAGTTAAAGTAGTCCTAAGGAGGACTGATGGCGTTCTCCAATCCGCAAGTGTACAAAGGCAATGCTACTGTAACCATTGGATTAATCAGTTCTTAAAAGAACTCAATGTAGCTTTCTCGTGGCAACGAATTAAAATTGATCAGCTTTGGCCCAATATCTGGTAAAAATGGAAATCTTAAGACTTGTAATACTACTCATTCTTGCTGTTAATATACTAATACCATAGATTCCAAACACTGCCGTATACACGTTCAAAACAGACTTCTAATATACTGTACCGACGACAGATGCTGATAGTGGAAATAGAATAAGACAATGGTCACCATAGGTTAAGGAAATTAAAAATGGATATTATAAAACAACAAGAAACCGATGAATAAAAATTGGAAAAGTGGAGGTAAAATATGGAAATACAACTATGCTACTACACTGATTACAAGTGAACTATATCTGACACTACACTAAGTGGATAAGTGGAAAGTGGATAATGGAGGTAAACAATAGAACTACAATGACACTCTACTACACCGAAAGCAATGAAACTATACACACTATACCTAAGACTACACATGGAAAATACTATTTCTTCACTTGAATTTGTTATCGCCAGTTTCTTCATCCGTCTATAGTACTTCATGTAATTCCACATTTCTTCATTTGAATTACAATACATCGACCACTACTTCAGCTACCGATTAAGGGATATAAAACATAATACTGCAGTCCGTCAGTCATCAGCAGGTACTCGTCTAGTTGTGTTTCGACCCCTAACCTGAACACTCAAACCCAGACGAGCGGGGTCCCACACATAGTGGCTGACAAAATACTGAATAGGTAATGATATGTCTTGAAAGATATGTGACAAAGATAAATCAGACATCATTCAATTGTTGCGTTTCCCACATGTAAACAGATCCTGTCATTAAATTCATCCCATCAATAAATACAGTATGCTTTTTGCGATCCTCACATGTAAACAAATCCTGTACATCAATCTTTGCCTTTTCGATTCCCACAAGTAAACAGATCCTGTTCATCCTCGAATCTCATAAAGATGTAATCGCTGTGTGATAAATATGTAATCCGCCTTTACACAAACTTCGCCTCATACATCAAGACTTAAGAATGGGAGCTCTCTCATCTCCCGTAAGCCACGCTAAGCGCTCTGTATTCACTCTTCACCGCCCACCCCCATATGATGGCTACAAGTCATTGTTAGTCGTTTATTCACCTATGCAGCAAGGCATTAAGGAAAATGTGAGTCGTTTGTTGGTCGCGTGCCTCATTGAAATTCACAGAGTGAAGTGAATTGTCGAGCCGAGAAAAGACCATATTTGTGAAGCGATTCATTATGCCTTGTGAGAGCCTTTTCTGTGTAACTCATCAAGTCATGCTGAGAATAACCTCTAGATTTCATGATATTTAGTGTCTTGTTAGTTTTGTGTACAGCATCTTGTAACTTCGAGCATATTCTACAATATCTGACTACCTGCGACGCGAATACATGAAGGGCCATCTGTAATGGGATCATGCTCTCTGGAAAAGTCAGTTGCACCACAGAGAAAGAGAAGTCATCTACCTTGTGATATACTGAAGTTCTCAAGCTGTTCTGTGAGATTTGTATTTTCACATCAAGGTAAACTACCTCTTTATTGTTATCACCATTTCTCTCCGCCAACAAGTCAGGTGGATAAATTCTTTGAATCAACGAATTAAAGTGTTTATAATTGACAACACATATATCGTCTATGTATCTTGATGTAGGTGATAACAAGCGTGCTAAATGATATTTCTTAGTCTTTATCAAATTTTGCATAAAAATATATTCGCAGTGTAAGAGGAATAGGTCAGCTAGGAGTGGACTAGAATTTCCTCCCATTGGAATGCCTTTAATCTGCCTGAAAACTAAATTACCGAATGTGACGTAGGTCTGTGATAATAGGAAATGTATGGCTTCTTTTAACTTCTGTTTATCAAAACAGTGATAACCACTATATTTTTTCATTGAGCAAAAGGACTTATCATATCCAATGCAAATAAATTTTCTATTTGAGGAATTAAACACCAAATCCATAATAGCGAATATGTGATCTTCAATCAATTTTTGATCAAGATTCGTATATAAGGTTGAAAAATCGAAAACTTGCAATGAATGAACTTGTGTCGAATTTAATCTGTGTAGAAATTCTTGTGTGGACTTTATACTCCAGAAGCAATCGAAACCGCTGTTTCTCTTAATTGCCATACAATATCTCTGAAAATTGTCACGCAAAATACTTAAGGCTGAATTTACTTTGATGGAAAGCTTTTTCGATGTGCATTGTCGTGCTCCTGCTATGAATCTAAATTTGCATGGAGTTTTGTGAAATTTTGGAATCCAATATAATTTTGGTAATTTTCTGTCTTTTTCACAGACAGATAGTTTAAACTCGCTTTTCATAATTGTTGTGTGTTGCTCAATTACATTCTGCGCTAAAATTTGCTCTGGACCATAGGTATCATTACCCGATATGTTCGACGTGGAAATATCAATTCCCAACTCGGCTAAGAGAATTTGGAGATAAAACTTTTTGCAAATAAAGGCATAATTATTAGATGCTTTATCAACTGGCGTAATTATGACGTCATTCTGCAATTCTTTCAGATTTTTACCCATTTTGGCATTAATCTTGTGTCGATTACTGTGTGCGCGAAATCTATTCGAGGATTTCTTGGCAAGATATATTCGATCTTTAATCAGTGCCATGATTCTTGATTTCCACGCTGAGAATAAAGTAGCCTCAAGCCTCTCTTTCTTACTTATTTTTGTAATATGCTCATCTAATGAATTACTAATTTGAGTTGTTATGGCACTCCAACTAAGGCTTTTGGGGATTCTGTGTTTGGTACCAAAACTGAAGAGTTGACGTAAGTCTTCATCATCCACAATATCCAGATCACCCGTTATTACGTGACCATAATGTGGGTAAACAAAAGATTGCCTCTTGCTACATGAGCATGGATTGTTCATGATGTGCATCACATCCTGAAACTTTAGGTTATTCAAAAAACGCCCATAATTGCAAAACTTCAATGCAGTGGGTTTATCTAATTTATAGAATATTTTCGGTGGATAACGTTCTTGAATTGTGCTTGGAATTAGCTTGCACACACTGTGATCGCAGAATATAGACATGAGATTGAGTGAGTCTATTGTCTGAGATTCGAACGGGATAATTATGGTTGCTCGTTCTTTTACATTTTTGTTCTCCGAGTCTAGGTTAAGTTTATTTTGAATGTATGCTGTTAGTACAAATGTCATCATGTTTGCCTCATCCCTTGTCTTGCCTAGAATGGCTCTTAGCATAGTTTTAGGGAGAGATTTTAGATGATGATAAAACCTTGACATCCTACGCGTCTCAAAAGAATCTTGTAATTCTTGATAGGTATTGTCAAGTTCCATAATACCTGAGCTTTTTCTACCCGATTTTCTTATTCCGTGACTCCTTTTTCGTCTGCTAATCGGATAACTAAAAAATTGATCATTGGATATGGACTGCTGAGATACACATCCACCTCCCAAAACTCTATCATTCAAACCCAAGGGGTATAAGGTATTGAGCATCTTGATATGCATGTCTTCCTTGCGGTTGAGCTCTCTGTTTATCTCTTCCGGTGATATGTATATATTGTCATCAACATGATCAATAATTTGCAATTCAACATCAGTCCAAGAATGATGATCTTGCTTAAAGTGATTGCTAAGATATGTGTTTAAGTGACCTTTTAATACTGAATGACGATGACCATTTAATCTACAATGTAGCGGTTGCTTTGTCTGTCCTACATATTGCATTCCACATCTGCTACATGATATAAGATAAATAACATTTCTACTTTTACAAGTAAAAACACCTGGCTGATCAAAGATAAACCGGTTGCCTGTACTGAAACTTTCGTAGCAATTTTCGGTATTCAAAGATTTACAGCAAAGACATCTATTGCTACCACAAGATCTAATGTTCTTCAAAGTAGAGGGCGCTATCCACTCCTTCGCATTAACGCTGAACACTTTTCGTACCATATAAACCATGAGAAAATTTGCCAGAGCCTCGAAAAGAGCGAGGAATTTGCCGAGGTTGGACTTTCAAATTCCTGCTATCTATTGGCATTTGCGCCTAAGTGACTATGTATGATAATTATTAAGATGTGGGACAAATTAGGCATTTCGCCAGCTAGCAGAGATGATAAGTCATTCATAAAAAATAGAAATCACCACTACCGTGGAATTAGAACGACTTCGCCAATACGTTAAGAAAAGAGAAATTCCTGAAGATGGTCACTCTCTACTGTCCTCAACTGTATATTGTATATAGACATCAAGTTTTTGAGGACGGCAAGGAAAATCATCTTATGAACGAGCAACCGATTGTGTTTCCAAAAATCCAGGCCAAGGATACTCTTTGACTAAAATTTGATAATGAGGGATTAATATTTACGACCGTTAGAAGCAAAGAGATGAGTGTTCGTTCGTGACATGGCAACAATTTCATAATTATCCTAGCTGAACTAGGAATATTTCTGAACTGGCAATAAACTATAAAAACACCTTTCTGGTAATAAAGAGGACAATATGTCACTTCAGGAGAGCTTCAAAAATAATGAGTAGGCCTACACGCAACATGAAAATGTAAAAGTTTTCATGGTCACTTCGAAGGTGAAAGATGTGCCGATCACAATTGTCCATTGTATTATCTACTTAGACTGGTCGAATGTCAGATTTCTGTACCCATGGAACATCACTGGGATCAGACACATGATCATGTATAATGATCGCGAACATTCCTTGAGGAACAACATCTCATAATCATTGTCAGCAAGACTGGATGATTCCGATGAATCTCTTGGTGGTGCCACGACTGGTGCTAACACGAGCGATAACCATGTCACCGACACGAAACTCGGTGGCATTTGGCGTAGAATGGCCGTTGAATTAGTCGCTTGGTTGCCTTTGACTATCCTTTGATGTTCCGCCTGAACACCGGGCATCATTGACGCGTTCTCGAGAGTAAGAGTATCCTGTAACTGGTGATGAGTACAGTAAATGTCACCGGACGACACGACTATGCCTAGATGTTTACTGTTACACTCGCTGAGACAGGTAGCGAACTGTTGAGCACTCTGCACCTGATAACGTCTCGAGCGAACATAGTCCCAAACCATCCGCTTTGCAGAACCGTCGATTCCGTCAACACATCCTTTAGCATGAGCCGTCGCGAAGAAGTTCTAGCTAATCTGTTAATGTATGGGAATAGATCTGATGAATTTCTCAAACAATACTTCTTCGCCATTTCAGCTCGAGTCTTGCCAATTTTTCGGTCACCAATCCATTGTTTTATACGTCCTAGTCAAGAAAATTCATGGGACGCACAGGGCTACTAAAAATAGCGTAGCTTATACCTATGCTTCATGTGAAAATCTTGGATACTAAAAATAGCCCATTTTTTACCCAATACATAAATCTGCTCCCTTACTATGAATCAGTGATGTCGTGAGAATCTCAGAGCTACTAAAGAACGCTTAACTAATATTATCCATGTTCATGTTAAAACATTGGCTACTTAAAGTATGGACTATCCTTTCCGTATATTTCTCTACCTAAGACGTACATCTGTTCCCACCCTGAATAAATCAGTCTTAGAATAGCGTAGGAATCCCTCTACTACTAGAAACAGAATAAATCGTGTGTCAAAAGAATTTCTTGGATACTTTGAGAGTAACTTTCAAGCAATTAAGACGCTGTAGCATGCGAAAATTTAACACAACCGTGAGTTTTCTTAACCTTGTAAATGTGCACCAGTGTGAATGACTTTAGTGAATCAAGTTGTATGTCAAAAAAGACGACGGATGCAGTAGATATTCGATGCGCGACACGAAACAAATGTTAACTAATGATTTATTAACTTCATCCTTATATAAAGATAAACGTGTGGGACGCGTTGTGACTGGTTTCTTTTTCGATCTTTTTTGTATCATGAGGTTGGACAAAATGTTCGTTCGTGACCGCACTTCTCAAAACTTGTTACCAGCTACTGATGAAACGGTCCTGGATTTCTTTTCAGCATTAAAGTTGATTAAGTAGCATGCTAGTCTATTAAATCAGAGTAAATTTCATGATGATGCATTCAGAACTTTAGGGGTTATCAACGTCTATATATATTTTTAAAAAATCGTGTCGTTTTGCGTTCGTTCGTGACCATTTAAACTATAGTATTTTAAACTATCATGTACTCATTTTTACATTGGTTTGGCTTGTGGTTTATGAACAGTGACCATAGTAGCCAATTCAAATAAAATTTGATTACCACCGGTTAAATAGGTTTGGAATGACAATTAGAAATGTAAGGAAATATCCTGCTAAGTTCGTTCGTTACTGCGTGGAATTGCCCATATGAATATGACTTTATATGAATTCGACATCGAATGCTTCGGGTTGTGCGTGGACATTGTGTAATTAGCACAGTGCATATGTAATGCAGAACGTTTGAAAGTGAAGATGGAGTTTGGCTTGTAAGATGTTCTTCAATGTAGACGTGCTTCAAAAAAGTTTGGAGGACACTTAAAGGAACAATTAGATTCAATTATCTTGTACTTGCATGAGAAACAGCCATTTCAATAGGAGAAATTTATGAGGCAGTGTGACGCTATGAGCAAATTTTAGGGTGATTCAAGAATTGAACGAACCTAATGTACAAAGACGTTAGGAAGCTTTTTCTCAACTTGTAGATAAGCTTGACATTATTATTCCATCAACCAAATGGTGACAGTAGATGAACTTAGGATATATTGGGGAAATGCCGACACGTAAAGCGGCAGGTTATGTTCCACTGACTGCTCCAAGACCAATACACAGTCGCACAGCAAATAATCAATTTATCTTTTTGGATGGAATGGGAATGTAAAGAAATAAAACGAGTAAAATGTTGTTCATTGTTGTGATTAGTTTCACAGGTTAGGACTGCTGTACAGTAAAATCGGAGAAGACGCACTGCTTCCGGATAGTGTATCATACTATGCCACCTCTCATATCGCTACTATCATCATCGAAAAGTTGACCTGGATTCATTGCCACATCCTTCCTACTCACTAGATTTATCACTATCGGTCTACAAATCGTCCTCTCCCCCGAAGCGATTTTTACCAGTAAGAGTTTTCAAAACTGGGTCTATCTTAGTTCTGTAATCAACAGTTGGCTTGAAACAAAACTGATGAACTTCATCCGTCGAGGATTTCAGACAAATGTGGCAGGATAGATAGAAAAAAAACATCAACAACAGCGGAAACATTTTCCAACACCTATTTTTCTAGTCAAATCTTTTACTTCAATATACTTCAACTGTTGGTGAAATCAATTTTTTGCTACAAATTTGTTTTATGTACATGCTTAGCGTGGACGCTCGTACATTCAGAACTCATGTGAAACATTTTGAAAGAAGCAAAAATAAGCAATTTTCTACGACCGCGTTGTAATTTTATTCCCAATATTTCGGCTTAGCCTTTATCAAGGGATGCAGAAAAGGAAATTATTCAGAATGTCATTAAGAAAAATTTAAACTAACCTATCTATGAAATACAACCTAGAACCTTAGTAGAGCATGGACATTGGGACATGCTAACACAGAGTTTTAGCAAAAATATCATGGATTACAAAAGGATAAAAATATTTATAAAAGGAGGAAAGCTAAAAGTTAGACAGAATTAATATGATTCAGTAGCATTTCAGTTGGCCTTGCTTTTATCTCCTTCTTTTCGACCCTTCTTCTTTGAGCCATGCACTGCAAGTTTCGATGTAATATTGACCATGTGATGGACTTGTGTGTGATTGGGGAGTTGTGTGTGATGAGATGTTTATAAACTTCAGATTCAGGGCCTTTTAGATGTTCATTAATTCTTGATCTCATTGTTCTCGAGGTTTCCCCAACATATAGTTTGTCGCATTCGTTGTTGTTACATTGTATTAGGTATACACAGTCTTTGGTGTTGCATTCTCCATTAGTTATTCCATTCTCGCATACATCACATTGTTCATAATAACACTTGTTTTGGTTCTTCTTAAGCAGACGCTTCAATGGAGGGTTGGTGAATACTGGCCGCACATGATCAGAGAGATGTGTTCTTCTGACAAGTACGTTAATCTTGCGTTTGAATTTGCTGTTTATGAAAGGCAAGACTATGTTTCGCGGTTGTTGTTTATCTTTATTAGATTTATTTATCTGATGTTTATTAATCAGACAAAATGTCAACGAATCGTTAATCATTCGCAATGGGTATCCATAATTCACAAACTTTTGTTTTATAGCCGTTAATCCAATTGATTGTTCTTGTTTGTTTGATGAGTTACGGATTGCTCTTCTGAATTCGTTGGTGATCACATTCCTTTTCAACGACATTGGTACATGTGAAGACCAAGGTAAAATGTGTCCTGAATGACATATCTTGGAAAATAAAGAAGTCGAAAACGTTTTATTTACTGGACAAAAGTTGATTTTTTAGACTTGACTATCAACTTATGTCCAGTATAAACATCAGATAAATAAATCTAATAAAGATAAACAACAACCGCGAAACATAGTCTTGCCTTTCATAAACAGCAAATTCAAACGCAAGATTAACGTACTTGTCAGAAGAACACATCTCTCTGATCATGTGCGGCCAGTATTCACCAACCCTCCATTGAAGCGTCTGCTTAAGAAGAACCAAAACAAGTGTTATTATGAACAATGTGATGTATGCGAGAATGGAATAACTAATGGAGAATGCAACACCAAAGACTGTGTATACCTAATACAATGTAACAACAACGAATGCGACAAACTATATGTTGGGGAAACCTCGAGAACAATGAGATCAAGAATTAATGAACATCTAAAAGGCCCTGAATCTGAAGTTTATAAACATCTCATCACACACAACTCCCCAATCACACACAAGTCCATCACATGGTCAATATTACATCGAAACTTGCAGTGCATGGCTCAAAGAAGAAGGGTCGAAAAGAAGGAGATAAAAGCAAGGCCAACTGAAATGCTACTGAATCATATTAATTCTGTCTAACTTTTAGCTTTCCTCCTTTTATAAATATTTTTATCCTTTTGTAATCCATGATATTTTTGCTAAAACTCTGTGTTAGCATGTCCCAATGTCCATGCTCTACTAAGGTTCTAGGTTGTATTTCATAGATAGGTTAGTTTAAATTTTTCTTAATGACATTCTGAATAATTTCCTTTTCTGCATCCCTTGATAAAGGCTAAGCCGAAATATTGAGAACAAAATTACAACGCGGTCGTAGAAAATTGCTTATTTTTGCTTCTTTCAAAATGATTGAATCCCGACCGATAGCAACTAAAAATCAAATTCATGTGAAACACATACTAAAGAACAGTAGAAGTTCTTAAGCAAATAGATTGCTGTCTCTGAATAACATAATGAGCTTACACGCTGTCAATGACAAACAACGATTCAAGGAAAACAATATAACAATTATCAAAAACAATTATTCGAATACTTTTAAGAAAAGGTATTTACCATAAAGACCTAGGGTTTGATTTAATTTAGGAGTTTCATCATTTATTGACAACGCTTCTACTATACGAGTTTCAAATTTACTTTATTTTCAGTTTACTCACTTCATCGTTTTTAGATGGTGTTTGCAGCATTAAAGGTCGGTTATATTGTTATTGAAGTTGACTTCTGGCTTGTAGAGCATTCCAATCTATGAAAAATGAATATGCTGATGACATCTCAATAGCCGAGAAATTTTCAGTTACATTGTTGAAGTAACTGATGGGATTGTGAACAGTGAACACAAACATTGAAAACAAGACTATAAAGTTTGTTTTTGCTTCTGTTGAGTTACTTGTTACTTTTGTCTTTGTTCTTTTGTGCAACAACTTTTTCATAAAAGTCGATTTCAGAAATTTCTAAGTATCAAATTTGTACTTCAAAGACACTGCAAACTTGTAACTTAAATTGTGATTTAATATAGTGTTATTTTATAAAGTCTTCTTTTTATAATGAAGTCATGTACAAAACTGTCACAAATTATAAGCAGATTTCTCCGTAAATTATTTATTGGTTATTTACTGGTTATGATCAGCGAGTGGACTGGTTGAATTGGTCCCCTTAGGGAAGGTTACATAACCACAGAGCTTGTGACATTTTTGTCAGTTTCATCGAATAATTAGGAAATTTGCTCAATATATTATTTAGGGAGAGATCTATCTTTAATTTATGACAATGAACGAATCATGATAATTTCTGACGAACTGTGGTTTAACAGTCACAGTATTTTACTTTGAGCTTAAGGGTCATGAAATAATACATGGAGGATGTTTGGTGGAGAAAAATGGATGGCATGGCGAAATTGTCTCAATATTTTTGATATAATTGATCTCTTTAATTTGTATTTACCAATGGTGTTTGCTGATAACATCTGTCAACATTTCAGGTGACTTTCGAATATGCCTGGTTCATGCACTTTCCAAGACATGTGGTTAAAGAAAAAGAGTTTAGTGATTGGTTGCGCAAAGGTAATAGTTCGACAGTGGCGTATTGCAGCTTTTGTGCTAAGTCGTTAAGTCTCGAGCGCATGGGAAGATCTTCTCTTTTAAGTCATATGTCTAGTAAAAAGCACGTTGCATCTGTAAGAAAAGGGTCGCAGAGCAAGCCGATCACTGATTACATAACTATTTTCAATTCACCGGTCGAAGAAACATCGACGTCTGAACACTCTCAATTACACGCAACTTCTGAGAAACCTGTTGATTCAAATTATTAGAAATCATTCCTCTCATCCAATGCTGCTGCTGCATCTTCGTCTGTTGTTAAAGCCGAAATCAAATGGACGATGCATACAGTTTATGAGCATCATTCGTATAGGAGTAATGCGAACATAAAAGCTATATTCAATGACATGTTTTCTGACTCTACTATTGCCCAACAATTCACTTGCGGCGAAAACAAAACAAACTACTTAGCCACGTTTGGTTTAGCGCCTTATTTTAAGTCGCTAATATCGAAGAACGTTGAAAATGCTGATGAATATGTTCTATTATATGATGAAAGTTTGAACAAAAGTTTAAAACAGAATCAGATGGATGTGCGTGTGAGATACTGGCACTTGGATCAAGTGTCGACGGTCTATTTTCAGTCAGAATTTTTAGGTCATTCCAGGGCAGATGACATCTTTGATAAGCTCCTTCCCATCATTTTGGATTTCGACAAAACAAAACTTGTTCAGCTATCAATGGATGGAACAGCCACCAACTGGTTGGTTTTTAAAAAAAATTGTGAATGCCTGGAAATACACTCCAAAAGTTTATTGAATACTGGCTCATGTGGATTGCATACACTACATAACGCCTTTCGTAGTGGTTGTGAAGCATCAGGATGGGATTTGGAAGACGCACTTGGGTCTTTGTATTATATATTCAAAGACTGTCCCGCTAGACGTCATGACTATATATCCGCAAGTGGATCACAAGAATTTCCAAGATAGTTCTGTAAATGCCGTTGGCTAAAAAATGTTTCAGTCATGAGCCGAGCATTAGAAATAATGCCGAATGTAAGCAAATTTGTTGAATCAGTCAACAAGAAAGCAATAAATAGACCAAAAACAAAATCATTTGCATCCGTTCAACAGACTGTCAATGATCGCTTTTTTGAAGTGAAAGGAAAAGTTTTCATTTCTGTTGGAAATGAAATCGAGGAATTTCTAAGAAAATATCAAACGGATGCACCCGTTCTTCCTATAATGATAACAGATTTGTATTTCCTTCTGAGGCAGCTGATGAAGCGATTTGTGAAGTCCGAAAAAATGAATGATATCTCGTCTATTAATGATCTGCTACGAATTGATTTTGAAAATTCTGAAAACCATAAAGAGACGTCAAAAATACAAATTGGATTTGCCGCTTCCGAAAGCCTTACAAGTGTGAGAAAGAAATTCAAGATATCAGATCTCGATGTGTTTCGTTTCAGGTCTGCATGCTTGGATTTCTTCATGGCCACAACAAAGAAGATATTGGAGAAATCGCCTGTTCGTTATCGGCTTGCTCGAAATTTGTTGTGCCTCCATCCCGATTTAATCAAGCAAGACGAGGAGAAAATTATCAATCATTTTACCATCTGCCTCAAAGAATTGACAAGTGCTGGACGATTACCGTCAGAAAAAGCGGATCTCGTCATCAAAGAATTTACAGCATTTCGAATTTATTTGATAGAAAATTCTGTTGAATTCAATGCTTCGAGTGATGGTTTAGATTCATTTTATTACCGACAATTGAATACAAAGGACGAATACAAACGACTTTGGCCAGTGGTTAAGGTATTGCTTTGTCTGAGTCACGGTCAGTCAACAGTCGAACGAGGATTCTCAACGAATAAGTACGCTGTGGTGGAAAACCAAACCGCACTCAACCTTACAGCCAGAAGACTTATTATTGATCACATTCAGAAGGCGGGTGGTGTTGAAAAAGTTAATATCACTAAGGACTTGATAATATCAACCGGAAATGCAAGACGCCACTATCGAACTTACCTCGAAACTAAAGTGAAAGAAAAGACAGAAGAAGAAAAACAGATGAAGAGGAGAGCATCAATCGACGAAATGGAATCAAAGAAACAAAGATTGGAAAAAGACATCACAGGCACTGACCAAAACAGGTCAAAATTGTCCATAAGATTATAGCAATCATAAGAGTAGATAGCAGCATCCTACAACTAATCATTGTATTGGAAAAAAGAACAAATGGGTTCGAAAAATTTTAATGGGTTTTAGCTCCTGAGAAATGCTGAAGTCTCCTTGGAAGTTATTCTTATCATCAAATAACCAAATTTAAGCCTATGTATTTAAACTCAGATGCAACATTTAATATACGAGTATGTGCAGTAAATCATTGGAAAGTTATTGATTTTAAACAACTGTCTCAAAATTATCTTGACGTGAAATAGTTAGATAAATTCAATGCCCAACTTTACTCTACTCTATACCACAATACCTACGCATGAAAGGAATTATATTTTATTTACATTTCTAATAAATGAGATTTTTATCTACATTTTGTTCTTTCAGTCATCCATTGAATGTGCTGAAAGGGCAGAGGAGATTGCCGATTTGACCTTGGTGTCGAAATCAACTGCTATGCGACGAAGGGCCAGCGAGAAAAAGGAAGAGCTCTCTTTTATCAACGTCGAACTCAATAAACTTAAATCTGTCTGATTCATTCACGATTACTAAGCTTTCATGTGATCTGATCTACGCATACGCATTTTGTTATCCATCAAAGTTGTTACGAATTTAATCAGAACTTCTTTATCAATTTTTTTCATGAGAGTTGTTAATCCTGAACTGTATTGTTATGATCTGAGATTTTTTTAGAGTTTATTAAAAAGCTGTAACCACTGAGATTTTTTTTCACAATCATTCACATGTACTAACTCTTGCTTAAGTCAAAATAGCTTTCTCATTTGCGTGGAGGGATTACACATGTAATGCCTCTATATGTTATACAAAACCGCAGGTAATTTGTGTTCGAAGTTGGCAACCAACGCGATAGCACATTTTGCGTTATTAACCTATAATTGTCCCGTTTGTTAACTGATGCCGTCAAGTCGGCTACGACGTCTAACCAGTATGACACATCTGTCGCTGCGGCTTCTGGCCGCGTCATAGATCTTTAACTGAATATTTAAGTATTTAACATATATTTCAATTGATTTTCTACTCATTTTAATATGTAAAAATGATCTATTGAATCATGGAAAAAAAATGTATTTCAATACTTATATATGAGAAATCTCAAATTTACGTTACCCTTGAAAATCACTGATTTTGCCCTTGAAAACCCTTGAATTTTTTGTTCGAAAAGCCGCGGGAACTCTGTATGTGCTTAAATTCATTATCGCTTCAGGAGCTTCCCATCTTTTTTCTACCCAGAGTCTTGTAAGTTTTTTATTATGTGTGTCTACAACTTGTTTTAAGGAACTGTCAACAATTTTACACATACATACTTTTAAGACAGTGTACATTACCAGAGAAAGTTTAGCGCGCAAACTATATTGCTCATTTGTGCTATTTGCACATATTATGTTCCGTTTGCGTTGCTTTGAGATGTATTTTATATGATCATCAATTATTTGACTATTATATTGATCTCTACATCTATCCGTTGTCACAATAGACGTGAACTTAACGGTAAGGAATTTTGGCAACACATGTAAGAATTTACATTTTTGAAAACATCCAATGTCTAGTTTCTGTATTTTAATTTTGCACGTTAGTCTTTCAATACGTCGTAATTGTTTAATTGAAATACCATGATCTCAGTTGTATTGATGAAAAATTTCAGTCACATTTTTACTTTTATATAACCACAAGATGATAAGTAATGCGACATGCATAACCACTCCGGTTATGGAAAAAACTGCAGTCTTGTTTCATACTTTTAATCTAATCTTCTTCATTACATGTAGTCTCCTGCAGAGACTAAGAGACTACATGTAATGAAGAAGACTAGATTAAAAATACGAAACAAGACTGCAGTTTTTTCCAGCATGTCGTAGGTAAAACATCCATAAAATTTCGACGCAAACGTGTTAAGATATTTAGGAAATTGGACCATGATGTTAAAATAATATTCAACATTTGATCCTGATACCCAATACTTGGGACAAGAGAAACGCAGATTACATCAAAGAATAAAAGAACATATAAGAGTTAACAGCCGTAAGTAGCCATCTGAACATATGTCCAAACTGTAGTAATTGTTTTTCTGTCAAATACAGAGGACGTAGTGAATTTGAAACTCGTACAGTAGAAGCGTTGTCAATAAATGATAAAACTCCTAAATTAAATCAAACCCTAGGTCTTAATGGTAAATGCCTTTTCTTAAAAGTATTCGAATAATTGTTTTTGATAATTGTTATATTGTTTTCCTTGAATCGTTGTTTGTCATTGTCAGCGTATGAGCTTATGATGTCGATTCTTTGGTTGCAGCTGTCTCAGAATAATTTTGCAATTCCGGGCTTTTACATAGCAACCTACAAAAATATCCATAACTACATAGTATTATGAGCTGATACATTCAATTTCCTCTGTACCACAATCACACGAAAAACAAACAGTGTCGTTATATTCTTGGTTTTTCACTTTTTTACAGTTTGTAAGACAAGTGGGTCTGTGTTGCAACGAGAATTGCAGATGTCTGGCGATGACTAGAACATAACGTGCTTGTAATCTTTTCGATTATAAAGAGTCGGCATTGAGAGACGCGCTTCTCATTTGGCAAGATTCTAAGTTTCATAAGCGCTTGTGAAAGGATTGACTAAATGATTCCTACTGATGCTTGTGTGACAGGTTTCTATGGGTCTTTTTTGGAAAGTAATATTACCGACAGTCAAAAACTTACTAAAAGAACCAGCGAATTCCAGATTTCTAATAGTATCACCAATGCTTTTAGAATCACCTATGCCCCTAAGTCATATTCACCATGAAAACCTTGATAGCCGTCAGGGCTCAGGCTAACTTAGCAATGCACATCTCTACCTTAAAGTCACCAATGGTCTGTTTCACTAACTATCATGTGAAGACATAACGGCTCAATAGATATTTATGACAGTATTTTGCAGTTAGTGCATTTATTTAGCAGTTATAATGTTTGTATGTATAAATTTGTTAGATGCTTTGATGCTAGGTAGTTGCTGCACACTAATGACCTCCCAGATTATCTAGTAACATTACAAACATGTTCAATTGACTTCATGCTTCTTTTACATTCCAGGTGTACTATTCGCGTTGAAAGTTGTTACAACTCATTACAGTCCTCCACATGCTCAAGGATTTATTCTCGGTCTCGTTCCTTTTCCTTTGAAATATATGGTGTGGGCTGAGTTATTCATCATTCAACTCATCTCGCCGAATGTTTCTTTCATGGGTAAGTACTGAGCTTGTGCATTGTTAGTTTCAGATTGGTCTGGAAACCTGGAAAACCTGGAAAACTAGTTCCAAACCATTTAAAAGATTTCATTAACACACAATTGAATGCATTTTGCATTGAGTATTAACTTATTAACTTTACTATTAACTTATTCCGTTGGTTTTGTAAGATAGTTCGGACAGTAATCTGAAGAGCAAAATCTGTGAAAGTGATGGATTTAATGTGGCAATTCTCGATGTTTCGACTGTTGTTGTTAGGGTATAAAAAAAGGTTGTTGATTTATTGTTTTTTATACTAGTACTTCGCATATTTTTTCAAGTGAACAACCAATTGAATGCGTCAGCAATCTCAAAAGCTGTTTTGATGCATGAAACAAAAGCACCTGTAGTGTCGATGACATGTTATTCACAGCTTTACTGAGTTACATGTTTATATCATAATGCATATATTTGCTGACAGCTACATAGTTTGTTGGATGTGTTCTAAACCTTATCATTCGCCATTTTAGCAAGCCATGGGTAGACAGTAGGATTATTGATCTACTTGTCTTAGGCCATTTTTAGAAAGACTGAATTATTTCTCCCAGAAATTTATTGGCGAAATGTACTAGTGATTTACTCGCAAGAAAAGTTAATAATAATTATAATCAAGAATCGAAAAATGCCCGACGCTTCGTGTCGCAGACATATGCTCATGGAATTTTGGTGACAAGCATGTGTATGAGTATGTGCCTGCGGCACGAAACGTCGGGCAGTTTTTGATCTTTGATTGTTATTTCATTTATTATTCAATCTACAGGGTAGGTGTAAAGTAGATAGGTAGTGAAAATTAGCTGTAATTTTTCTAATTTTCATCGGATTGCAATGAAATGTTATGTGCATGTACTCCATAAAGTAGGAATATGCATGGAATAAGTTCAACCCTCTCACAATAGATTCCTTTTTTCTAGAATTTTTTAAAACTTGATATCTTTTTGTTTAGAGATGAAATGAAAATCAGCTAGGCAGTCAAAACATAAATATTTCAATGAAGAACATGTCCTCTCTGTACCTATAGAGCATAGAAATCTGTTTTCTCTTATTCATGGTTTCTCTGAACAGTCGTAACAGTTGAAAGAAACTTCGTAAACTTCATGATTGCACACGCCTTCTGAACACGCATTTCATTTCTAACCGAAGTAAGATGAGCGAGCGGTTGACCATTACAGAGCGTGCGCAAGTTGCTGCACAATACGAAGTCTGGAACTCAGTGATAGCTGTGCAAAGGTGGTGGCGTTCGGTTAAAGGGAGGAATGAGTCTATCCGGCCAGAGACAATAAAAAATTATCATAAGAAGCTGATGACCACGGGGTCTGTTACAGATGCACAAAAAAGTGAGCCTTCATCAACGTCATGTTCTGAGGATAATGTGGTGCTTGTGCGGGAAATGTTTTCAATGAGTCCTCAGAAGTCCACACGCGAGGCTGCTTACGAAAGTGGACTATCAAGGCACACGGTGCGTTCGTTTCGTGAGTTTCACTCGTGGAAACCTCATGTTGTGCAAGAACCGACTCCTGAACACTGTGACCGTAGGCTGGAGTTCGCCGAAACAATGCTTGATTGGCTTGACCAGTGGCCAGAAATGTTGGAGAATATTCTCTGGAGTGATGAAGCCGTATTCCATGTGGGCTGAATGATCAATCGCCATAATTGCCATTATTGGGCGGAGCACGATCCCCAATTCACAATGGCGAAGACACAAGGTCAACCAAAGGTGACAGTGTGGTGCGGAATGACGACCGATAGACTTGTTGGCCCATATTTCTTGCATGACACGATGAACAGCGAGCGCTACCTGACAATGCTAGAGGAATATGTTTGGCCCATTGTATCAGGGTGGGAAAACGTGCGCGAACTTGTTTTCATGCAAGACGGAGCGCCACCACACTTCGCGCGTACGGTACGTACTTGATTGGACGACCATTTTCCTTAAAGATGGCTAGGAAGAAGAGGACCACATGAGTGGCCAGCTCGGAGTCCCGACCTCACGCCGTTTGACTTTTTCGACTGGGGCTGGGCAAAAGAAAAAGTCTACAAGAGCAAGCCACGAACAATAAAGCAGCTGCAAGAACGAATACTGGAGGTTTTAGCGAACGTTCCTCTGGATTTCTTGCAGAAGTCAGTGGATTCCATACCAGTTCGTTGGAGCAAGTTGATCAACAATTCTGGTACACATATCGAATACTGACAATCTGAACATTCTATATGATATTTTGTATTGGTTAACATGTGACCAATGGAAGAATTGAAATTAATTTTCACTGCCTAGCTGATTTTCATTTCATCTCTAGACGACAAAGAGATATCAAGTTTTAAAAATTCTAGAAAAAAAAGAATCTATTCTGAAAGGGTTGAACTTATTCCATGCATATTCCTACTTTATGGAGTATTTGCACATAAAATTTCATTGCAATCCGATAAAAATTAGAAAAATTACAGCTAATTTTCACTACCTATCTACTTTACACCTACCCTGTGTATGTCTTAATCTGTTGAAGTCGGTTTGAATAAAACATCAAGGTGTAAATCATCTTTTCAGTTACTGGGATCTCAATCACAGTTTAAAATCATGGATGTATAGGTACATAAAATATACCATTTCTCTTGATAACTACTATCAAATTTATCCCGGCATTTCGGAATTTACAAAATCCCTACGAGACCCCAAATGCAACTTCTAGCTAGAATAACTATTTTGCGTTCAAACAGTAGTGCAACTGCTGTGTAAACCTGACGTATAATAAGAACTGATTCATTTCATTGCAGGTCATCTTGCTGGAATAGTAGTTGGTTTGGCATATGTGTATGGTCCACTGAAATCACTTCTTGATCCCTTCTTTCTTCCACATGTCTCCACAAGTCATCGTGGAAGGACGTGGGGCGGAGGAAGAATCGGCGAAAATAATAATAGAGGCTCTTATGGATCATCTACTGCATATACAGCTGGACTAACGGAAGAAGAGCAGTTGCGGGCTGCGGTGGACGCCAGTTTGCATGACACGACGGCCAGAGCTCAAAGAGACACTCACAATGTCAATGCTGATGAGATTCGTCGGCGCAGACTAGCTAGATTCGACAACGGATGATCAAATTTTTGTGACATTTTGTATAGTGATGCAAAGAAATACTTCTAAAAGTACTAAAATATAGTTAGAGGAAACGATGATTTGGTTTGTGACATTTTTTACCTCGATAATAATTATGTCATTATTACTATGTCGGATCTTTTTCTAATGAGCAAGTTTTGGAACATTATCAGCTTCGTATCGCAAAGAAGTGAAGTTATCAAGTTAAAGTATCAAATTATGGTATAGTCAGTGTTGTGCACTAATAATCGCGCGATTGTGCTGCCATACAGCATGACGCTTGAATTTTCACATTTGATTGTTCATTTTATTAAAGCATCAAAAATAAATGGTGCGTTACTTGATAATGCATGTTCAGAGTTGGAACCAGCCCGGAATTTCCGGGCATATCCCGTCTCGGCCCGCGTTTTAGATTCTTTGTTGAACAGAATTATTTAGCGATGTCATAATAGTGAATTCAATCTCGATCTAGCCTTTATTTAAATCTCGAGATCTCGAATTCGATATTACAAGTGTGCCTACATCAGGTTGTGCCCATTATACTCAGAAAGTGTGATTACAGACAATTACTAGCTACTACACGTGAGTCTAATAGTAGGCCTAATTGCAACTACCTAGTTCTATTTGTAATTGAAATCACAGATGCAACACAAATCTGGACTACATTTGGCACCAATGCGATTTAGTACCTATGGCTATAGTGCAGAACAATATTCTCACAGCTGAGAATTTTTTCCTACCGTATAGCGAAGTTACATGAACTCCCAGGCTAGCATGACGAAGGTTACCCAAGTGCTAATTTAGTTCGCTTGGGAATTAAGCTATCAATCCATTTGTGTAAAAATCAAGCACTTGCAAAATGGTACCGCACTTCGGTTTTACGTTTGATACTCGAGTAGGATGACCACGTAAAAATGTTAAAAGCGTCGCACTCGATCGTGCTGCGTAATCTGCGCATGAATGTGATTGTTTTCAAATGTAATACCTGACCGGGACTCAAGAAGGCTCGAGTCTCTGACAGTGACCGATTTCATTTCGTATGTCCGTATTTATTCGCAATTGCAGAAATCCGTATTTCATTTGCGATGAATCATGATGAACGATTCTAATTTGCCTACCGGTAAATACGATGAGAAAAATGTTTATCTACTTAATTACCTCAAGTGAAAAGAATTCTGTTAATCTGAGTACATATCAAACAAAAGCACAAGCTTAGAAGATGAGTTAAATTAGGACCGCGTTCTGGACAAGAACTGGGTGGAATAGCCGAGGGAGAATCCATAACTTATGTCAAACCTGCCTGAATGAAATAATTGAGTAATCAAATCAGGAAATCAAGAGTAATCAAAGCTACTCAAGCAGTTCTATCGGCACACATTTTGCATCTCAAATTGAAGCATTTATTGAAGTTTCTAAGTTCCATACCGTCCTCATCAGCAAGTCAACTTTGATCAGTTTGCTCGTGTGTTCGCTAAATTACTTAGCTAGTAATTTGCAAAACTTATGATATTAAATCAGTATGCAACTGAACCAAACAATTACATAAGCATCTCGCTCAGTCTGCGTAATCATATCTCGCTTCTATAACTTTCCGTCACTATATTAAGGAAATTCGCCACGCGCACGCAGCTGAGGAAGTTCGTTCACATTGTTGGCAGCCTGGTCGTGGCCGCATTCGCGAGCCATGACTGAAGATCAACGGTCGATAATATTCTCTCGCTGCGAACTGTTGATACCTGTGACTCAGCGTCCCTGCTTAATAATTATTATCCGCCCATCACGTGGGACAGAAAGCTGCGCAAGGCGCAGTAGCTTGTGCACTCTTCGCTCTCGTGGTCTATCGAACACGTGTTTACGTTAACTGCTTAATATTACAAAAGTCAGCGCATCAAGAGGATATTTCTACTTACACACCTTTATTTATTCATCGTCGGTTTGTGATCGTCTACGTTTTTTCATCATCTTGCTTAGTTATCATGCACAACATGGAACACAACTCGAAAATGAACACTCGCATGTAGTCAGTGAGTTCTTCCAGTCAATGAAGCCATCAAGTTCCTTTGATTTTTGCATCAGAATTAAAAATGCACCTCTTGGATCAAACTACAGAAAAATGGAAAGCTTCTAAATGTTTCTGAATTTATTTTGTCAACTTAGTTTCAGCATTTAACTGCAAGTCTTGTATTTGGAAATCCCGAAAACAAAATCAAAGGAGAGATTTGGGTTTATTGACCATGAACGCGTAGAGACATTTCTATTATTGACTACTGCTATATCTGTTCTTAATTTTACAAATACTAAAGAGCTACTAGCGTCATACTTAATTTAATTTACTGATAACAAAATATCTCAATTCCTCTTAGTTCCTCTTAGCAGACTTATCACATTTTTGGAGTCCTACCAATACTTTGAATTCATTTGTGTAATCGAAAACCCAAGTAAAGCGATGTGTTTCTTGATAGCTATAATATTTATTTATATATAAATATTATAGCTATCAAGAAACACATCGTTTTACTTGGGTTTTCCATCACACAAATGATGTCACATGCCCAAGGCTTATTCACTTTGAATTTGATATGGGAATGTGCATGTATATCAGTTTTCACGACGACGTTTCTCGTTGAAAAATCGATCAAAAGTTGATTGTGTCGTCAAAAGAATCATAATCAAATTGGAATATGTTGAAATGGTAATATATTGTTTTCAAATTCGTAATTTCTGATTGCTTACATTGAAAATAGCACAAACATCTGGTTATGTTGAGACAAAATAGTTGCATGCTAAAAACCTTAGAAACTATGAGCACGAAAGAACTTAATTAGCGCATTAAAACCATTTTAATTTAGCACTTCAATATTTAGATATGTAGTATACTTGTGCAATAGTATCAATATTTGGATGACAAATAATTGAAAAAATTTTTGAAACAGTCAAACATGCTATAAGTCATAAAGTTCTATTTCAGGACTGCAAAAATTTTAGATGGAGAATGTTTTCATCAATGCGAACAAACTATTGAGCTATTCGATATCTGCTTAAGTTATGCAATTTAATCTATTTTCTGAAAGATGGATCCATCAAGGAAGCTTGTTTAAATAGGTTACTATTTCCATTTTATATATGTTGAATTGAAAACCTGTACCTACCGCCTATGATATTCAATTAATTTTTTCAGAATTGCCACATTTTAGAAAATGGTATCAATTTGACATTTCGAGTAGTTTAAGAAAAATGATCAAGCACACAAAAGGCATATAGATGCTACACGACGGACTGCACGTTGTAGGCTAGCCTACATGCACACTGTAATAAAGATCAGTTATGCGTTGCAGTCCAACAATAGGTTTAGTTTTGCAAAATCAATAATTTTTCATGCTTTACGATAAATAAAGCAATCAAAGTACAAACTCATTGCTACTCTTTTATTCAATTTGTGTTTACTTATTACAAATTATGCTTCGCACTTTTCAATATCATCGTAGGCCTAGCTATTATGATCACATGTTAGTTGTAGGCCCACCATGAATTACCTGCAGAGATGCTGTCATATAAGCGGTAGACAAGATGACATTACGTGTGTATGTGTTTGCAGATTGTGATTTTAAACAAATTGTTTAAAATAAAATAAAATATCAAAATAAAATTACATGTACGGTATTAAATACTATAATAAAAATTCAAGCATTCCTGAATATCTTCATCGCATGAACGGTTGACAAGCAGTCGGTAATAGGCTACATCTCGGTAAGGCTCTGTTTTAATTTGCAGATTGCATTTTTTGTAAAAACAATTACCAGTACTTGAATATCAAAATAAAATTATTGATAAATACTAAAAGTATTGATTAAAAAAATAATTGATAAATTGTTAATGATCACAATTCAACCACTCTTGAATATCTTCATTTGCTATCAAAATTCCTAAGAATATCGCTTCCCACATTGTCAGAGATGAAATGATCCAAAAGCAGTTTTCTTAATAGTCTTTACTGTAACACCTAAAATTACTATAAATGATTTATCTTCTAAACTTTGAGTAGGCCTACCCATAGAATGTCAATTAAGATCCGTTAAGTATGATAATTCTCCTCTGCACATCAGCACAAGATTTGTCTTCTTTTTTACAGGTGTTGATTGCTGAGGCTGTGTATCTGTCCATCGATGACTCAATACCTGACCTACATTCGGCTGCTTTTCCGTCTTGTCTTGTGAGCTAATTAACCCCGAAAACTACTGGAATTATTCTTTATCCATAAATCTCTCATACTCGCAACGCCCCAGTGATCATCAGATTCGGACAACCGTGTTGTGGTCCAACCGCGAAGATGTTTTTTTCAGTGACCTCGTGTCATCGTTTCAAACTTCACTTGGTAGTGACTGTTTCTCCGTTGAACTGTAAATTTTTCGTGATATCACCTCTATTCTTAAAAATGTAACTGATAACGGCGTGACGGTGTTTGACTCGAAATGACAGTGTTTCAGATGAAGTGAAATGCGTATTCGGGCTGTGGGCATGCTTTCTGGTTGGAAGAATTTTCAAATGAAGAATGATCAAATCCGGATAGAGAAATTTCCTTTATGTTGATAAAAGTGATATTCATAAAAATTATTTGTATCGGATCGTTCGATGTGTGCTACTATATAAAAATCCGTTCATTTTTTAATACGTATGAAAAATTGTATTTTTGAAGGACATCCATTCCTTCTGCTGTTTACTTTGGGGAGCAGGGCTCAGTTTTTGTAATCTCTATGAATGTTATCGTACAAAGTATAATTTTAGTAAGATCAGTCATTTTATTCTAGTCATGCAGTTTTATATGCCGTACGGATTTTGAACGATTTTGAGCATGAATAATTCGAGTAGAGCGTTTTACTAGCTATCTTTTTGCCGAATTATGATTGTTTTGGTTTTCTATTTGATATATATAAAACATTTCATACAAGAAGATATTTTTCATGAATTCAAATTTGCAAATGTATCGTAATCGCCTATGAAGTAGGATAAAATTTGCTTATTATTTACTAAACATATTATAAAAGCTAGAAATAATTTGCTAAATGTTTTGTAAAAGTTTGGAAAATTTACAAAATATCTACTAAACATTTCGTAAAAGTTCAGAAAATTTGCCAAATGTTTTGTGGAAGTTTAGAAAGTTTGCTAAATATTTAGTAAAAGTTTAGGAAATGTACTAGGTTTGATAAATATTTCTTAAATGTTTAGGACTTTTATGCCAAGTACGTGGTAAGTATTTGTTAAACTGACAGCGATGATATTACTCGGGTCGGCTCTTATATATCTCATCTTGTCTGCATGCACAACCTGTGAGCAATGCCATTACTGTGTGAGCCTAATACCTGTATAAGTAAACTCAAATGATAATGTGGACTAGTTTGGCTTCACGAAATCTGACAAGCTATAAGCTCAAAAATCTAAGTTTGATTGGGAAATGTGTAAAACAAACTAGAAACTACTTCACTGCGGCAATTAATGAAATTCATAAAAACAAGCTCATTCAAGAATATATCATTCATTTCACTCTATCAGATGATTGTGAAATTTGCTTGGCTTATAGGCTAATTCAAAAGCAAGGGAATGCCAAATTACTGTTTTAGTCTATGATCGGAAAACATATCATTTTATTTTTAAAATGATATCATTTTACTTTTTTATAGTGAAGATATATCACATTTTAGTGAAATATACGTAGGCCTGCATCGTAAATAGATCTAATCATACGAATTTTTCGATTTGCACTGATAACGGTAACCACTATGAATAGACATTTAATACTGAATTATGTTTTGGAGGTGGCCTATATGAGCTATATAGATGTTGGCGGTTAAGTTTTCATTACGCAATACGCATATATCACACGAACATAGATATAAGAGGTAATCTTAGCACTATAGAAAACCTGCTTTTGCGCTATGATATAAAAATGTAATTTGTCAGTGACTAATCAGCATTTCAAGGAAGTATCATTATCACATTAAATCGCAAAGTGATATCTATTACCGGGTGTCCCACAAAGATATGCCCGTAAGTATTGGACGTTTTAAAATTTAAATTTATAAGCGAATTTTTGATTTCAACCACAATGAAAACGTATTAATTAATGAACAAAATATTTAATAGTCTGTGAGTCCCCACGGGATGCTTTTACACCTCTCAGACGGTTCGGAAACGAGTTCAGCAGATTTTCAGAGAGCTCGCCGTCATTCTCCATGTCTTTCAAGATTTTCGTTAATGCAGTACGTGCCAGTTCATTCCTCAAGTGACTAGGATTTCGTTGAAGTAAAGCATCAACTTTATCCTTCAATGTTGCACCAATATTTTCGCAAGGTTAAGATAGGGAGAGCTCCTTGGCCAAACGGTGTTATCGAAGAAGTCAAATCCAGAATTCCTTAACATCTCTTGTGTTCGCATTGCCTTAAAGCACGGAGCTTTGTCATGCAGCAAGGTAGCTTGATCAACGTTCTCTAAGTTTCCTCGTTTCTCAGAAACGGAAATACATTTTGCAAAAGCAGAGCTTCACGAAAATATTCTCCATTCCATGTTTCACCGTTTTCTTTGATCACCGTTTTCGCTTCTCGTCACTATCAACCATCTCTTCTTTATTCCAAAGTGAAAAAATGAGTGAACTGCAGACTGTTTTTGTGATGACAATATGACTGGTAACATTCGATGTAACGACACACCTATCGTGGCCGTCATAGAGAGCAGACGTATCTATTAATGTCCTCCGTTTCTCTCTTACGATTATCTCATTTTCTAATCTTCCATCCAAGTAGTGAAAACTGTGCCCTACTTGCGACGGATAGGTACATGTAAAATGTAGTGTTATCAATAGGTACATGGATAGGAACATGTATAATTCAGTGTTATGAATAGGAACTTGTATGAGATCTGTTTTACTTGATAGGTACATGTGTTTGGTACAATCGGTTGAGTACACTGTGTTTCGGAACGTCTATGAGCGAACTTGTGTGACTTGGTTCTGAGCACTTGGATACGTACCGATAGACATCCGTTGTTTGATTTTGAATGGGTTTAGCTCAATTGCGACTATTGTGACCATTGTAATAATTATTGAAAATATGAAACCTTAATGTGCATTTATGATTTTATTACTTCCCAATATGAAAAAAATTCCGGAATTATGTTCAAAGTGAAAAGACAAGAGATTTACGATGTAAATATTATTTAAGATTGAAAAACAAGTGAAGTGTAGAAGTCTTTTCCCGTAGGGGACTCTATTATTTTCAAGAAATCGTCGCTCCATTCTAAAAAAGTTACATTGTTTGTGAACTCGTGTTCTATTCGATGAAGCGGACACTTGACGGATTTTTGGTTGCGCCTTTGAAGTGCTGTTACGATCAATAGCCTCCAAAGGGCCAATTTGCAGCCACATGAGAGATGAATGTCCATGTCCAATCGTCCACCCATGATTGTTTCACTTCCATTTTCAAAGAAGAAGAGTTTCGACATGCTTTTGGATAAGAAGTTGGAAATTATAATCTCTTGAGGTAATAAACTTTAAAGTTTGGAACAATTACATCTTTATATGTTAATAAACTTTAGGGAAGTTCGGTACATCTCTGATTGGCTGTTAGGATTTCCTTTGTTTAAAAAGTATATAAGTCCGAGGTTTGTACCAATTCTTATCAAAGGTTCTAATCCTCACGTTTACAAGTTACAATTATTTTAAATCTACAAGTCATAATGGATCGCAAACAGGAAGCCGCAGTTGAGAACGGTACTGCTGATCGTACCACTTCGCCAGTGGAACGTACCAATACACCTCCCCAATCTCCGATGGAGCGATCGACAACACCAAACGAGCCGGTGGTGTTCACCCAAGTCCTTGCATCGCCCGACTACTCGAGTGATGATGGTGAGGATAGTGACGTATCAATCGAGACGATGCGTCACATGAATAAGAAGTCCATGCGAACGCCACTTTATGGAAGGGTCACGGTCAAAGTGAAGAACGCGCCGAAAAAATACCACACGAAACGGGTCTTCATGCGAATGGAGCCGAACGAGCGGAACCTCACAACCGCTCTCGAATTTTCGGTCATCGACCTTGACACACCACGTCGCTGTCCCTGTGCGCCCAAAAAGACCAGGATCCATGTGCAAGTGGACTTGAAAAAACTTGTACCCTTTCCTTACCTTGATGACATTTAGTGTGTTTTTTTCTTAATCTCTTCATTTAATATTCATTTGTATATATGAACAGACTTGTTTTATCATTTCACACATCGGTCTTCAAATAAGGTCTGAATGGGAAAGGGGAAGAACGATCTACAATTGATGATGTTCAATAACTGAATTGAAACAAAAAATCAAATATGAAGACTTCAACTTGAAATAAATAGGAACATATAACTTTTAAAGAAACAGTTATGTTGTTAATTTTAAAATACTTGTAGCAGTCCAGGATGATATCATACATGTGTCATACACGACACCATAAGAATGAGAATGAAAAGACCTTTCGAATGATATAAGGTATGTATGTACCTATTCGATGGGAAAATCCTAGTTGTATGCAACTGTATGCAAGCAGACAAATGATAGATTTTTAAATTCACTAAGTTTTTAGCCCATTCTTTAAAGGCATGTAGCTCTCTAGTTATATGTCATACATGTGTCATACAATACACCATTAGAATCAGCATGAAAAGAGCATTCGAATGATATATTGTTTGTGTCCATTTGATGAAAAAATCCCAGTTGTATGCATCTGTATGCAACTTGAAAAATTCCACGTTTTTTTACAAAAATGACTAAGTTTACAAATTTTCAAAGTTAAAGTTTTACAGCCAAAAATGACCATAATATACAAACCTCTACACTTGACCTTGACCTTGACCTTCATACACTTCATACACGGCGGGGGGGCCTGCGCGCCCTCGAAATTTTTCGGATTATAGGGTTAATAAATTTTCGAGTGCGCTTCGCGCACTCGAAAATTTATTTACCCATGGGTTCCGGGTGCCATAGATACTCTTCTGGCTTCCCTAACCCTAACCCTAGCCCTAAACCTAACCCTAACCGTAACCCTCATCATTAAATTTGATTATTTAAAATTTGGCGCGAAATTTGAATTTTCGAAATTTGGCGCGCAATTTGAAATTTTACAATTTCTTAAGCAATTCAAGCATCTGATATCTTTAAATTCACGTCATTAAATTTGATTATTTAAATTTTGGCGCGAAATTTGAATTTTCGAAATTTAGCGCTTAATTCAAATTTTAATGTTCTATTCAAATCACACGTTTTATATCTTCAAATATGAATCATTATATGACTATTAATAATAAAATGTATATCAAAGTAATATATCAGTTCATATTACTTTGAATTCACTATACTGTTTACATGTAGAAATCTTTCAACACATATCATGGCACTTCCATTTCTAAGGTTAAAAATAAACCAGCTGTTCCAATTCTTGTTTGAGTTTCCAATTTTGTTTCACCGTACCAATTCCAGGATGTGATGTCATAAGGTCTTTGTTCATAGTTGCTTTGTCAATTTCATATATAAAGAAGTTGCACACAACGAATTTTCACTCATTTTCAAATAATTCAGTGTCCATAGCAGACGTCGTTCTTCGTTCCTCCGTTCTCCGATTCGTACTACAATTCTGAAGTGAGTTTCACTACTATGTTGTGCTACTTTATAGGATATTCGGGAGTAGGAACATTATTAAGTTTTTATAACCAAATAGCTTTAAATATAGAAGCTCGGGTTTTAGGATAGGAACCCTTTATGTTATATTATGAACCATGTTTTTTTAATTTTTTCATCCTATATTAAGTCATTGAGCGAGAGACATGAATATATCAGTTTAAATGTAAGTGTATTTGAATCAACAAGATTTTCACAGTTTGTTTATAAATAAAAGATACCTAAATAAAGCCTTAATCCATTTTAAATATTCAGTCTGTCATCTGCTAACAGATGTATAAAATTCAAGCTTGTTTGATTAAACAAATTGAGGATTGGTTGAAATTTTCGAAATTTCACTTTCATTCCATTAAATTAATTTCGAAATTAAATAATTGTAAATCAGCTGTTTCCAAATTCCAACTCTTCTTATGAGCAAACCCTTTTCGAATAAATATCTAATTTTCGACTTTCGGTTTCAATTTCAACTTCAAATTTTATTTCTTTCTCAGATTTCTCCAATATGAAAGTAGCACTTAATAGAGCTTTGTTGATGGTATATAAATGCGTTCTCGTTTAACAAGAGATTAAATTATAATCAAATTTTTTTCCTACATAGAAATGGTCCGACATGAAAGTATTGCGCGACAACGGCTGATCTTTCACTACTGTGAAACATGCCGACTGCCTGTTCGACATGCCAACAAGAGTGGTCACAAAGACTGCATATTCAAACAGGATTTCACATACCTCTATTGTTTAACCTGCAAGATAGATGAGAGGAGCAACGACAAGGTAAACAGCGACTCAGTAAAGGCCTTCATTGCCAAACACACGCCCTGTGCCCAACAGAATGGCCGGAAAGTCATCAACCTTACCTCCAAGGCAGAGAAAAAGAAATTGGAGAGGCTATTTACCAAGGAAAGGCCGACTGAAGGCGTGCTCTCACAGGTGGACGAGCCTGAGGCAAAGAAAGCCCCAAGTCCCGAGTACCTAAGAAAGTCCCCAAGTCTCGAGAATTTATTGATGAGACTTTGAGTGATTTTGAGGTAAGTGCAGTCAATTCTAAATGCTAACTTGAACGGACAACTGACTCACAGTTGACAAAAAGTACTGCTTCCTTTAGATTAAAATAAATTTGTTGTTAACACATTTCAGGACATGGTGATGCCCCCACCGAAGAAAGCCAAGATGTTGGTGCAGAAGAAACTGGTCGTTCAAGATGTGAGATTCTATTTACTCAGGTTAGTAATCGTGTGCATAAATTAAATCAATATTTCATAAATATTTCAGTGTGAGGTGCCCCGACCGCTGAAAGTCAGTTTCGAAGACAATAATGCGGTGGAAAACTTGCGAAAGGTAAGAAATTAATTTGCTTGTTACTTCTTAATGTGAAATTGAACATGAATTTTCCTAGGCAAAAGTAGTGAAAACTGTGCCCTACTTGCGACGGATAGGTACATGGATAGGTACATGTATAATTTAGTGTTATCAATAGGTACATGGATAGGTACATGTATAATTCAGTGTTATGAATAGGAACAAGTATGGGATCTGTTTTACTTGATAGGTACATGTGTTTGGTACAATCGGTTGAGTACACTGTGTTTCGGAACGTCTATGAGCGAACTTGTGCGGTTTGGTTCTGAGCACTTGGGTACGTACCGATAGACGTCCGTTGTTTGATTTTGAATGGGTTTAGCTCAATTGCGACTATTGCGACTATTGTGACAATTATTTTAAATGTAGCACTATTTAGATGTGAAACTTTAATGTGCAGCTATGATTTAGTTGCTCCCCAATAAGAAAACCAATTCCAGAACTATGTTTAAAATGAAAAAGACAAGAGACTTACAATGTAAGTTTAATTTAAGCGTGAAAAATAAATGATGGGTACAGATCGCGTCCCTCAGGCGACTCCATGATCTTCAGGAAGTCATCACACCATTCATGAAATGTCTGATTGTTGCTTAAGTCATGGTCACACTCGTGTACCGGACACTTCTCTGGTAGTCCACTCCGCCTTTGAAGTGCTGACACAGTCAAGGTTTTCCACAGGGCCACTTTGCAGCCGCAACAGAGATGCATGGTCATATCCAACTGACCTCCCATAATGACTTGGCTGTCATTTTGAAAATAAAATAATGGTTTTGAGGACATGCTTCTTGTTATGGAACGTTGAGGATAAGTACTTAACAGTTTGGAACAATGACATCCTTTATATAGTTATATATTCTTTAGGGAAGTTCGGTACCTCTCTGATTGGCTGTTAGGATTTCCTTTGTTTAAAAAGTATATAAGTCCGAAGTTTGTACCAATTCTTATCAAAGGTTCTAATCCTCACGTTTACAAGTTACAATTATTTTAAATCTACAAGTCATAATGGATCGCAAACAGGAAGCCGCAGTTGAGAACGGTACTGCTGATCGTACCACTTCGCCAGTGGAACGTACCAATACACCTCCCCAATCTCCGATGGAGCGATCGACAACACCAAACGAGCCGGTGGTGTTCACCCAAGCCCCTGCATCGCCCGACTACTCGAGTGATGATGGTGAGGATAGTGACGTATCAATCGAGATGATGCGCCACATGAATAAGAAGTCCATGCGAACGCCACTTTATGGAAGGGTCACGGTCAAAGTGAAGAACGCCCCGAAAAAATACCACACGAAGCGGGTCTTCATGCGAATGGAGCCGAACGAGCGGAACCTCACAACCGCTCTCGAATTTTCGGTCATCGACCTTGACACACCACGTCGCTGTCCCTGTGCGCCCAAAAAGACCAGGATCCATGTGCAAGTGGACTTGAAAAAACTTGTACCCTTTCCTTACCTTGATGACATTTAGTGTGTTTTTTTCTTAATCTCTTCATTTAATATTCATTTGTATATATGAACAGACTTGTTTTATCATTTCACAAATCGGTCTTCAATTAAGGTCTGAATGGGAAAGGGGAATAACTATCTACAATTAATGATGTTCAATAACTGAATTGAAACAAAAAATCAAATATGAAGACTTCAACTTGAAATAAATAGGAACATATAACTTTTAAAGAAACAGTTATGTTGTTAATTTTAAAATGCTTGTAGCAGTCCAGGATGATATCATACATGTGTCATACACGACACCATAAGAATGAGAATGAAAAGACCTTTCGAATGATATAAGGTATGTACCTATTCGATGGGAAAATCCTAGTTGTATGCAACTGTATGCAAGCAGACAAATGTTAGATTTTTAAATTCACTAAGTTTTTAGCCCATTCTTTAAAGACATGTAGCTCTCTAGTTATATGTCATACATGTGTCATACAATACACCATTAGAATCAGCATGAAAAGAGCATTCGAATGATATATTGTATGTACCCATTTGATGAAGAAATCCTAGTTGTATGCATCTGTATGCAACTTGAAAAAATTCCAAGTTTTTTTACAAAAATGACTAAGTTTACAAATTTTCAAAGTTAAAGTTTTACAACTAAAAATGACCATAATATACAATCCTCTACACTTGACCTTGACCTTAGACCTGACCTTGACCTTTGACCTTCATACACTTCATACACGGCGGGGGGGCTCAAAATTTCTGGGGCGCTTCGCGCCCTCGAAAGTTTATTTACCCATGGGTTCCGGGTGCCATAGATACTCTTCTTGCTTCCCTAATCCTAACCCTAAACCTAACCCTAACCCTAACCCTAACCCTTAACCCTAACCCTAGTATTTTAATTTGATTATTTGAATTTTGGCGCGAAATTCAAATTTTCGAAAAAGTCTTTAAATTTGATTATTCGAAAATTGGCGCGAAATTTGAATTTTCGAAATTTAGCGCTTAATTCAAATTTTAATGTTCTATTCAAATCACACGTTTTATATCTTCAAATATGAATCGTTATATGACCATTAATAATAACATGTACGAGGGTTGTCCGAAAAGTCCTGTTACAAATCAAGCTGTGGTAATGAAGACGAAAGCAAGATCAAATCTACTTGAAAGTCTTGACTAACATAACATTGTGAACCCACTGGGTTGTTTTCAATCAATTCGATTTGATCTGTATTCACTAAATATCATTTGCTTAGCACATGGTTTCAGGAACTATGTGAAATTCGGTGAAATCCGTTCACTTTGCAGTCGTTATCAATCTTGCCACATGAAGAATTTCTTGCGTTCATTCAGTTTGCAGAACACAATGCAGAAAAGTGATTCAACGAAGAGAGTGGTGATCTGGTTTCTCTGGAAGCAAGGGAAACGGAATGCTGAGATTCACAGTGAGATGCAACCCGTTTTCGGAGAAGAAACTCCTTCAAAATGACCATCAGCCGCTGGATGGAGAAGTTTGATGGTGGATGTGAGGAAGTCAGTGATGCTCCAAGATGCGGCAGACCCGTGACCACGACAACATCGCAGAACATTCAGCGTGTACAAGCCCCCATTGATAAAGACAGGAGACTGACCGTCCGAGAACTCGAGGACTTACTGAGAATTCCCCATACCACCATTCATGACATTTTGAAGGCACATCTTGGAATGGCACGAGTCTCAGCTCGATTGGTGCCGAAACTGCTTACCGAAGACCTGAAAAAGATTAGAGTTCAAGTTTGCAAGCAACTGCTTCGACGTTTCCGAGAAGATCCAAGTTTCCTGAACCGGTTGATAACAGTTGACGAATCCTGGTTCCATCACTATGAGCCGGAGTCAAAAGCAGCAAGCACGCAATGGAAGCGACCTGACGAGCCAACGCCCACCAGAGCACGTTCCATACCTTCTGCGGGGAAGAGAATGGCCACTGTCTTCTGGGACAAGAAGGGAATCCTGATGATTAGATGGCTTCCAGAGAAACACACTATCAACAGTGATTACTACGTTCATCTGTTGACAGAACTCCGTAGGGTTATCAAAACTGAGCGCAGGGGACTGCTTTCACATGAAGCAATCCTTCAGCAGGATAATGCCAGGCCCCACACAAGTCATCAGACCTTATCTGTTATCGAAAAACTTGGCTTCGAACTGCTTCCTCACCCGCTCTATAGCCCAGATCTTGCTACATGTGACTACTGACTCTTCGGACCTATGAAAAAATACCTGGGCGGCAAACATTTTCAAACCATTCAAGGCCTATCTGGTGCAATTAGTCAGTGGGTGAGACAAACTGATGTTCAGTACTTCGCTGACGGGATTCAGAAGCTTCCAGAACGTTGGCAGAAGTGCATCAGTGTACAGGGAGAGTGGTTTGAGAAGATGGACTTTGAATAGTTCCATAAAATTTTGTTGTATAAAAGTCTATATACTTCGTAACAGGACTTTTCGGACAACCCTCGTATATCAAATAATATATCAGTCCATCAGTTCATATTACTTTGAATTCACTCTACTTTTTACATGTAGAAATCTTTCAACACATATCATGGCACTTCCATTTCTAAGGTTAAAAATAAACCAGCTGTTCCAATTCTTGTTTGAGTTTCCAATTTTGTTTCACCGTACCAATTCCAGGATGTGATGTCATAAGGTCTTTGTTCATAGTTGCTTTGTCAATTTCATATATAAAGAAGTTGCACACAACGAATTTTCACTCATTTTCAAATAATTCAGTGTCCATAGCAGACGTCGTTCTTCGTTCCTCCGTTCTCCGGTTCGTACTACAATTCTGAAGTGAGTTTCACTACTATGTTGTGCTACTTTATAGGATATTCGGGAGTAGGAACATTATTAAGTTTTTATAACCAAATAGCTTTAAATATAGAAGCTTGGGTTTTAGGATAGGAACACTTTATGTTACATCATTAACCATGTTTTTTTTTAATTTTTAATCCTAAATTAAGTCATTGAGCGAGAGACATGAATATATCAGTTTAAATGTAAGTGTATTTGAATCAACAAGATTTTCACAGTTTGTTTATAAATAAAAGATACCTAAATAAAGCCTTAATCCATTTTAAATATTCAGTCTGTCATCTGCTAACAGATGTATAAAATTCAAGCTTGTTTGATTAAACAAATTGAGGATTGGTTGAAATTTTCGAAATTTCACTTTCATTCCATTAAATTAATTTCGAAATTAAATAATTGTAAATCAGCTGTTTCCAAATTCCAACTCTTCTTATGAGCAAACCCTTTTCGAATAAATATCTAATTTTCGACTTTCGGTTTCAATTTCAACTTCAAATTTTATTTCTTTCTCAGATTTCTCCAATATGAAAGTAGCACTTAATAGAGCTTTGTTGATGGTATATAAATGCGTTCTCGTTTAACAAGAGATTAAATTATAATCAAATTTTTTTTCCTACATAGAAATGGTCCGACATGAAAGTATTGCGCGACAACGGCTGATCTTTCACTAATGTGAAACATGCCGACTGCCTGTTCGACATGCCAACAAGAGTGGTCACAAAGACTGCATATTCAAACAGGATTTCACATACCTCTATTGTTTAACCTGCAAGACATATGAGAGGAGCAACGACAAGGTAAACAGCGACTCAGTAAAGGCCTTCATTGCCAAACACACGCCCTGTGCCCAACAGAATGGCCGGAAAGTCATCAACCTTACCTCCAAGGCAGAGAAAAAGAAATTGGAGAGGCTATTTACCAAGGAAAGGCCGACTGAAGGCGTGCTCTCACAGGTGGACGAGCCTGAGGCAAAGAAAGCCCCCAAGTCCCGAGTACCTAAGAAAGTCCCCAAGTCTCAAGAATTTATTGATGAGACTTTAAGTGATTTCGAGTTAAGTACGGTCAATTCTGAATGCTAACTTGAACGGACAACTGACTCACAGTTGACAAAAAGTACTGCTTCCTTTAGATTAAAAATAAATTTGTTGTTAACACATTTCAGGATTTGGTGATGCCCCCACCGAAGAAGACAAAGGTGTTGGTGCAGAAGAAACTGGTCGTTCAAGATGTGACAATCTATTTACTTGGGTTATTTTTCATATGCATAATTAAATCAATGTTGTTAAAACATTTCAGACTGAACCACCTCAAGCGATGACAGTCGGGTTTGAAGATGGAAATGTGGTGGAAAACTTGCGAAAGGTAAGAAATTAATTTGCTTAATAGTTTCTAAGGAGAAATCAAATATGAATCTCTTTTTTAGCTGTTTCTAAGTGTTCAACCAATCCCCACATGCCCGAAGCTGCCTCGAGGGAATTCCCCAGGAAGAAAACTCACCTCTAGCCCCGTTAATGTGATTGCTGTGGTCTACGCTCAGATAACAGACAACAACACCTTGAAAACCTGTCTATGTCTATCTCTTTATATAAGCATATTGTCACATTTTTCCGCTGCAGGCTGTGCGATTTCTATCCCTTAAAAAGCATAGGAGCTTTTTAAGCACGCCAGCGACCACCACGTCCATTGAGGACAATGAGGAGAGGCCTTACTCCATACACGAATCATCCTCATCCGAGGATTCTGCAACATCATCCTCATCCGACGATTCTCCAACATCGTCATCCGATGATGACGATGAATCTGTTACTAATGTAAGTATGAAGCTTGGTTAACTGCTTCAGTGTAGAATTTTCTATTAAAACATTTTGAAACTTACTTTGTTGACAATTATCCTAATAAACAATTGTTTCCTTTGTTTACAGGAGTCCGTCATGTGTGCCTCACAGGAAGAGGTGTCCTTCAGCCACATCCGGGCATCCCCCAGCTGGAGCGTCCGCCTGCCGCTGTCCCCGATGATGACGCTTGCTCCTCCATCCCCTGTGCGTCCTCTATCGCTCGCAGTTCCTTCTTGTCCGGCACCTCCGATCCCACCCCCTCCAACGCCCGCAGCTCCTTCCTCTCCGTCACCTCCGATCCCAACCGCAGCTCCTTCCTCCGCGACACCTTCTATCCCCACCGCAGCTCCTGCTACAGTTCCCAAGGCCCCTCTCCCAGTGCGAGAGTATGATGTCGACCTCGACGCAACGACGGAGGAAGACATTTACTCCAAACTACGCCGTTGCCTAGAGCGTCTGAGGGAGTCCGAGGCTCGTGAGGCTCAGCTAATGGAGGACAACAGAGGTTTGGTTGAGTCCTTACAAAATATAACTCAATCAAACCTCCTGTTGGCCTCGCAAGTGACCAACATTCAGAGGCACGACAAAGAAACATTGGTGCACATCGAGTGCAGAGACAATGCCATTAGAAAGGTGCGTCTAACGAGGATGGACGACTTGGGTGGCTGCAGTGAAAGCTGCAGCCACTTGAAGTTGTATCACAATGGTATTGTGAAATGTGTTAAGCTTTGACTTTTTTTCTTTGAAAAATTAATTACTGAAAATTTTATGTGGTTTCTCTTTACAACAGATCGGAACATATGGTATTGGCTGGTGATGACGCTGACGTCATTAGATGGTAGATGTATATAAGGGCTTGCTAATTTCAATCCTCATCAATAATCATGGTTGTCTGTACCAAGTGTGGAAAAGTATTTACTCTCATAGGCAATTTGCAACGTCATGAAAAATTTTGTAAGTTAGGAAAAACGTATCAATGTAGCAAGTGTCCATATAAGACGAATAGGATAGATAATCTTAAGAGGCATAAACTTGTATGCAATAATAAACCGAATGATAGCATAACAGAGTCAAATTCAAATAATCAAAATAGATCTACTTCTAAGCCAACAACCAGCGCCTCAACTAACATACAAAACTTTATGCAATACTGCTCTCGGTGTGGCAAAACGTATAACTCTATAAGTAGATTTCGACAGCATATGAATGTACATAATACAAATAGTGAGATGAATATGCATAATAACTATGGAACTGTTAGTCTCAGCGAAAGCGCACTCAATGGCCATGCACGTGTGTATGATATCACGCCAACAACACCTACTGTGGACATAGCATCATTCGGAGAAAGCATGCGTTCCATGTTAGGGAATTTAGTGTCTGACTTACTAAGGAGCTATCAATTGCGCGGTCGTCTGATTGCACAAATTCGTTATGTCCGTTCTAATCCTCAAGAAGAAGAAACTTTTCTCGCACACTTTGCCTCATCATCCTCAAACTATATTTATGACTATGATGCTTGGTTTCACGATCATCTAAATAGTCTAATAAGTCATATTGAAGCCTTCACATAAAAGGGTAGCAATTGGATTATAGATGATGTACAAAATATAGAGTTCAATGTAATAACAAGTCCAATACTGTCAGGTGGACAATCATTTCCTCTACCAAAGAAGCTAAAAAGTTCTAGAGCTGTCATTAATGTTAATTCAAATGAAAATGATTGCTTCCTATATGCAGTTTTATCAATATTGCATTATAATGAAGTACCTTATTCAAGGAATGAATTAAAATCATATAGTAAGTGGACATCTGAGCTAAATATGGAAGGCATTTCCACACCAGTATTAATCAAAGATATTCCAAAATTTGAGAAAAATAATGATATTAAAATTAACATTCACTTTTATGAAAATGGACTCAAAGGTGTTCGTTACAATAGTAACTTTACTGGCAGGCAAACGGTTAATATTTTGCTAATTCTAAACAATGGGGCAGCACACTATTGTGGAATTCCAAAGCTGTCAAGATTGTATAGGAGAACTTTAAAAAGACATAAATACTTCCGCGAAAAATGCACTCAGTCATTCACATATAAGACAACACTAGAACGACACTTCCAGTTTTGCATTCGAGGAAAAGCACAAATAGAAAAAATGCCATCGGATCTAAAAGTACTAACAAGTAGCATGGAATATCAACTAAGTCCTCCTTTAGTAATTTATGCAGATATAGAGTGCTACATTGATAATAAAATAAATAAACCTGCGGCCATTGGAGCTTATCATGTCTGGCATACTGCCCTTCAATCGAAATTTGAAAACAAGTATCACCTCTTTGAGGGAGAAAATTGCATTATTAGTTTCTTGCACCACTTAGAAACTGTAGCCCAAGACTTATATGACAACCAATGTGCAACAACTAGGCAGCCAATGTCACTGTCAGCGGATGAAAAAACACGCCATGAGAATGCAGAATGTTGCAACAAATGTAAATCGAAATTCAGCGATGAAGTCATAAAAGTTCGTGATCATGATCATATCACCGGACGATATAGGCAAACATTATGTAGGAAATGCAATCTGCGGTTAAGACTTAACAGACGGGAGCTCCCCATATTTTTCCACAATTTTAAAAATTATGATAGTCACATTGTTTGCTATAAAATGATTGGAAGAATGAAATCTTGGAAATTAGATGTTGTAGCAGCAACTGCTGAAAAATATATAACTTTATCCGCCAGTGTCCCTGTAAATGAATACAAAGGGAAGACAGTATACTTTAAACTAAAATTCTTCGACTCATATCAATTTCTAAGTGCATCCTTGAGTGAATTAGCCAAGGGCTTGCAAACGTATGAGCATGTAGAGACATTAAGGGTAGAATTTCCACAATTAAGTGATAATGTTTTATATCAGAAGGGAGTGTTTCCATATTCATACTTCAAAAACTTAAACACGTTGACGGAAGACTGTCTACCACCACAATTTGAATTCTATAATGATCTTACTCGTGAGCACTGTTCCGATAGTGAATATGAACACGCCAACAAGGCATGGATTGAATTTAATTGTAGCACATTTGGTGATTACATGCTGGCATATCTGAAGTTAGATGTTTTATTGTTGGCAGACATATTTGAAGTGTTTAGAGCATTGAGTCAACGTGAGGATGAAGTCGACCCTGTACATTTTGTCAGTCTCCCACATCCAAACTTTACCAAACTATCCAACTTTCCAACTTATCCAAACTTTCCAATGATCCCTTACACTACATACAAGATGAAAATATGCACAATCTATTTGAACGAGGAATTAGAGGGGGTATGACTTTCACCAACATTCACCGAGCGCGTGCACGCATTGAAGAATTAGGAAATAATACACATGAAAGTCGACATTTGACCTACTTAGATGTTAATAACCTTTACGGTTCTTCACTCAGTAGGAATCTACCCCACTCAAATTTCAAATGGTTGAATGAAGGTGAATTAGATAATTTTTTAAATGAAGAAAATGTTCAAAATATAGATGATGATGGTGAAATCGGCTACATTTTTGATTTAGATTTAGAGTATCCTGATGCCATTCATGATGACACTGCCGATTTCCCATTAGCTCCAGAAATGCAGATGATTGAAAAGAGAATGTTTTCACACTATGTGAAAAATCTATATGAAAAAGTAAGACCAAATACACATTTTTTTCTATCAAGAAACTTCTGCTCCACCAATTTGATAGGGAAAATTATGTAGTCCACTACTCAATTTTAAAATTTTACTTGACCATGGGCATGAGAATCAAGAAGATTCATAGTGGCATAAAATTCACACAAAAGCCTTGGTTAAAAACATACATTGATATGAACTCTCAAAAGAGGGCTCAATCAAACACTGACTTCGAAAAGTCATTCTACAAATTGAAAAACAATTCTTTATATGGTAAAACAATGGAAAATGTAAGAAGAAGGAAAAAGTTTAAACTAGTCAACAATGAGAAACAACTACTGAAATTGTCAAATCATCCTCTCTATGTTCAACACAAAATATTTGATGAAGATCTGGTTGGTATGGAAATGTACAAACCTTCAATAGTTTTAAATAAATTAATATATGTTGGTCAAGCAGTACTTGACTATAGTAAGTTGGAAATGTATCAATTATATTACAATGGTCTAAAAGGGTGTCCACTGATAAATAGAACGCGGCTTTGTGGAGGTGATACCGACAGTTTCTTCCCATGTTTATACACATCACCATCTGTCCGTCTGGAAGATATACTTCTATACTTCGGTGAAACGTTTGACTCTTCAAACTATGACAGTCATCACCGACTATACTCAACTACAAACAAAGCTAGATTAGGTTGTTTTAAGGATGAGTGTGCTGGAAAGTTGCTTGAGGAAATGATCCTACTAAAACCGAAAATGTATTCAATGAAATATCTAGACTCTACGAATCATAGCATCAAACGTGCAAAAGGAATTCAGAGAGCAGCAGTTAACAAATTGAAACCTAATGACTATAGGAGTGTCTATTATAGTGAGAATGATACAACTGAAGATATGACAATTATAAATTCAAAAAATAACATAGTTAGCACAAAATCATTTAGGAAGCGAGGTCTTTCACTTTGGGAGGATAAGCGCTGTTGGCTGGATAAAAATTTATCATTACCATATGGACACTACAGCCTAGGTCTTCCCCCACCGTCGAAGAGAAGGAGATGCCTTCCTGTCACAGGTGATGTAGAATAAGTCTAAATAAAAACAATATAATATTCCACTTGTAATAGATCTTGCGATTGCTGCATCTTCCGACATGTAGCAACACTTACTAATACATAAGTAGTCTTACTAAAATTGAAATTTCTACACATTTCCGATATGTAGAAATGATTACTAATAAATAGGTAGTCCTAATGTGAATGAATATGTGAAGAATTTGTACTCAACATCATTCCGATATGTTGAGCTAATATAATAACAAACTTTAGGCAAACATTAAACTCAAATTTGAAACATAGCTTTCGGAACATGCCTCATTACATAAGAACATGGAAACTTAGTGACGTCCAAAACGTTCACATAACAAATTCTAAAAGAATAGCATTTCGTCATTCAATAGCAAATAGTGTTCGAAAACATCGTGGCGTTTGCATTAGTATTGACTCATTGCCTCCACTGAAAGACTTCGCTGATCTCATTGGCAACCATAAGACTCGGATCAAGATTCCTCTCGATGACAAGGTATGGATAAAGTGTGATTCAACAGTCAAACTATACGTCTGCTCACCAAAACGGGAAGATGTTGAATATTGATTTTTTCGTTTCAGTGACGTCACGGGAAACCTTTACAAGGGAGATACTAGCACAGATAACGTCATTCATTAAAGATGGAGGACATCAAACGGTTGGAAATTGTAAATCGGATGTTAACTACAAAAGCAAACTCAAAACTCAATCTACAAGAGATCGAGAGGAGTATACCCAACCGAAAACAATGGTTGCTGATAAAGCGCAAATTGAAGCCGACAGCGAGCTTACATCTTGGAAGACCCTCAATGTTAACATGGAGGATTCAGAGGAAGGATAAATCTCTCACTATCCTATTCTTTCCAAATGGAACAATCCAATGTATTGGAAGGGTCATGGAAGGTGATCTCTCATATCTACACTTTACTTTGGAACATTTACTTGGTGATTCATTATCTGATTGGAAAGTGAAGACAATGACCGTGTTATGTGAATTGCCTTTGGCGTTGCAGTGGGAAAAAGATTTGGGTAGGCATGTGAGGATGATCCCGCACCAATTGTGAAGTTTGTCAACACACTGTGATTAACTGGATATATTGCATTGTTTTTCCTCAATCCTGTCGCATGCTCGTTGATGACTGACGGGTTCATTGTTACTCGCCTTACATTGAGCACGGCATTACTTATGTTGACTTGATAGTTTGTAGCTCCAAAAGCCATTAACGCGAACTCAGGATTTGCACGAATAAATTTTATTTGCATTTTAACCTGTGATAGCAGATATCTAGATTGACGAAGGAAATCAAGATAGACAGGTCCTTTCAAGTATAATTCCTTTGAATCCGCTGTTAAATCCATTCGTCTTTTTAATCCTGCATTTGGGACATCATCAAATTTCCCTTGCTGATCATCATACCAGCCGGCAACATGCAAATGTGACTGTTTAGCTTGCTTCTGAAATTGCATCATTGTATTTATGTATGGTCCATAGGGATATGCTCGATCCCCTCCTTCAATCTGTTTGTCATTCAATATAAGATACACATCTGAGAACAGACTGGCAATAGGAAGATTTGTCAATTCCACTTTATCCTTAGTTGAATCAATATTGGTACCATCAGTCTTCTTAATTTGTATACACAATTCTAAATCAATGGATTGACAGTCAATATAATCTTGAGGATTGACAGGTATATCAAACTGAATAGGCTGTTGGTTACCATCGATATTTGTTGTGGGGACTATGTCTACAATTGTTGAGGAGATGATGTCTGTCTGATGAGGGGGAGAATCGAAGAAACACAAACCCGATTTGATACTCTGCATCGTAGCTCTACAAATATGTTGTCTTCCTTCGTTTTGACTTGTTTCTAGTCGCTGTGGAATTTCGTTTGCGCTTTCTTGTTTTCACTCGACGTCTAGATTTAGAACGTGCTGCTCTAGTCGGCTTTTTACTTTTCCTGCGTCTTTGCTTAGTAACTCGACCGGATCCAACTTGTTTTGACTTCCTACGCTTCTTCCGAACTGTACGTCTCGTCTTTGTTAAATCATCTAATGCGTCTGTGGCAGATTGCTGCGCGCGCATTTTCATAGATTCACCGATATCCTCACCTTGAAGCGCATCAGCTGCAACATTTGCACCAAAATCTAAAGCCCTGCTTCCAACACGCTTCATGATTGGTACGCCATACGTTTTGAGTGTTGGAAGAACCATACGTCTTAGTGCACCAAATATGCCTCCTCCAACTTGTCGTCTACCTCCAACAAACACGGGATAACCGCTCTGATATGATGGTCTACTGTAAATGCCTGTCATTATGACTATTGAATAACTATGGAAGTCACAATAGCGTAAAGCCTTATTCTCGTGACCAAATATGTAGGGTCAAAACAGTAACACCACCACAGAACGGTACTACTTCTCCTGCGTTATCATGAATTGATATGTCAATTCTATTGATGTAATTTCGACTGATTGGTAGATACATTGAGTTAAAAAATTCTCGATTGATTAGTTGCTTCCTTACGGATGAGAGAGGAAATGTGCGCAGAAGTGGGGCCTCAATGTCGCCAACCCTTGTATATTCAATAATGTTACAATAGACGTATAAGTTACTTATATCACGCTCTAGTGATAGGGCTGTATCGCCTATTGATGTGCCTTCATAAATAGTTGATTTTGAGAATCCCAATGTGGTCGTTAACACGCTATCCAGCTTGATAAGAGAGTTCTTCCCTACCTTTAGAATCATCTGTTTCTTATGTGGGTCATAAAAAAAGTGATATTCATCTGCATTGAGGTAATCTACACCAAACTCATTTAACTTTGTACACAATTCAGATGGCGTTTTCAAGCTTTCAATGTTCAAATTAACTCTTTTTACAAGTTCACTGGAAGTAGACAATTCATCACCCAATATGTCTTCGCTGTATACGTGGATATCCCATGAAGCATTTGTTGATGCTTTGAGTTTAGAAGAGGACAATTGAACCTTGAATGTATCGTTTAATTCTGTCAACCAAGGTGCGCTTTCAAGGCCCTTAAACATCCCAATCATTTCAGATCCGAATTCAATAACAGCGGACTCAGACTTTTCCAATGGTGTCTTTTTAGTAAAAACAATAAATTCTGCCTCCGTTTCAACAGTAAATAAAGTTACTTTCTCTTTCTTATATTCACAAGTCATTAACGTTTCTGGCACTGATCCTTGAAACTTTCTTGCAAAGTCTTCAACACTTCTAATGACCTCAAATTTATTTTTTACTCGGATACTCCTGTTTTGTAATGCATACGATGGCACAATTCTACATTGAAAATCAGTGACTTTCCTCTCCGAATTCCACCCACGTCCATTGTACCAATACCTTGATGAGAAAGTTGTTCTGGAATACCCAAAAGTATGACTCAAATCCTTACCTAATACAAGAAGAACATGCTTCCCTTCCTTCATCAATTTTGTTGACCCCTTTATGACTGGTTTGTAGAATTTATTCAAAGTCAGCTTGAAGAGATCATTTATTCGTTCAAACATTCTACCGATTTCCTTTTCTGTATCTTGCAAGCTCATTGTGGGAACCTTAGAATCAAAAGTTGACGTTGCAAATGCCTTTTGAATTTTAATCATGTTTTGGACAGATGGCAAAGATGTTGAAAAAGGATGTAAAGTTAGATGATGAAAAGCCCATGTACCATGTCGACTATTGTGAAATATGCGAAAACAATCACCCTTCTCTCGTACTTCTTCATGTAATTCAAAATAATTGTTTTTTAGCGAACTGATATCGTTTTAATAAGTAATTTCAGTTAGAGCAACTTCATTGGGTCCATGCAGAGTTATTGGATTAGCGAATTCAACAGAGTATAGAGATGGTTTGTTACTTGGGAATATCTTGGGGTTGCTATTGCTTGGAAGAATGATGTTGAAGTTAGTAGACATGTTGACCTCATATATGTAAGAAGTCGCATGCTATATTAGCTTAAAAGTTACGAGTGTCTCCCACCTCCACATTTTGTAGATCCTGGTGCGTTATCCAGCTATTGAATGAATCAGGATATCCTTTCCATTTAACTAGATATTTCCATTGATTGCCATGACCTTTCCTCCTAATTAGTTTGTCAATCATATACACCTCTTCACTTCTGTCTACTACTTGCAATTCATATGAGTAAAATTTTCCTTCAATTGGATTGCCATGGTAATCTATTAATTTATACATGGTTGGTCTAAATTTTGTATTTACTTCATCTGCAAAAAACTCTTCTTCAGTCCAATTAGGTAGATACCCCTTCTCAAATGTAGACTTAACCTTTGAAATCCGAACTCTATCACCAACATTAATTTTCTTTTCATTGGAAATGTTTTTCGCTTTCTTATCATACAATCGAAGCCATACATCCATCGCATTATCTGGGGTAACATCAACTGGTTTCATCTTAATGATTCGATGGTAGCTTTCATTGTAATTCTTAACAAATTTCTGCAGCTCACCTAACCAAACATGTGTATTTTTTGCAGTGAAATAGCACCATATTTTTGTCTTCAGTGTGCGATTGAACCTCTGAACCATGGCAGCTATATAATCACTTTTGACACCAAACAATTCCACATTATGACTTTTAAGGAGACTTCGAACATGAGAGTTTTCGAATTCCTTCCCTTGATCGGTCTGTATTCTTTGCGGAACACGCCCCTCATCGAAAATGCTCTGAAAAGCCGCTTCAACTTCTGGTCCTCGTTTAGAAATCAGCGCACGTGCCCAAGCATAGCGAGATAAAATATCTATTACGGTTAAGATGTATTTATAGCCATCATTGTACTGTGATATCTGTTGCATGTCAGCCAAGTCCGCTTGCCATTGACTATCGATATTGTTAACAACATATTTTCTCGTTGGAAACCGCTTTCTCGCATTTTTGTGAAGAGTGTAAGTCGGTTGACTCCTTAACCACTTCTTCACTTTCTCTATTCCCACACTTGCTGCACGAGCTAGAACCTCCGGACGACTGAAACTTGCGGGGTGATTTAAATCGTAATAAATCTTTCTGAGTTTCACTGCTGTACTCATCGTCTTTGTTCTGATTTGCACGTGTATTACTCGCACAGCAACTGCTAACACAATTGATATCAACCTCTATGCCCTCTTCTGCTTTACCTTCGAGCGCAGATTTCAAACAACAGCAAAATTTTTGTAACGACATGATATGAGAGAGGCAAGGCCTAATTCATATTTGCTTAATATTTACTATACTCCATCGCAACACGCATTGAGCGCCTAGTAGCTCTTTTTGGTTGCGGATCATCGGGATCATGAATCTCTCGCTTGACCGCCATCGTGGGTGTTTTACTTTTTGATCCATCTGGTAAGTGACCCTTGTCCAACTCACTCACAGTCGGTCCTCCAATAATATTGTGAGGTACATTTTGATCAGATATAATTTTCTGAAAATATGTCCACCCTTGTGGTGCACCTAGTTTTCGCCTTACATCTCTGACAGCATATTGTAGAAGGTCATCTATGTGACTATTTCTAATAACATCACCAGTTGTTTCATTTATTATCTCCCCTCTATCATTGAACTTCACATGTGGATCAATGAAGTCAAATAATCGCTCAGCGCGCACACGATATGATCGAGGTGTTGACAAGGTTATAAATCGTCGCAACTTGTCACGAATCTGTCGCCTCTCATCAATGTTTTCAGCTGCTAACTGCATTCCTCGATGGGGATCCTTAATCTTCTGAATTTCCATAACCTTTTGTGTTAGTTCCTTAAGTTGATTCGTAATAGGTTGATCCATATTTTTGACTTCCTGTGCACTTTGTAATGTAGTCAATTGTACATACTCCTCTTGAGGAATGACTACCATCTTTGAATACGACATGTTTGAAAATAATAAGGCAACAAAGTACATTGCTTAAAACTAACTGTGAACCGAGAAAACTGTCATTGGTTCAGCGGAATTAGGTATGATATTTGTTCGAAATCGAAGTCGTTCCGGACATTCCTGGGTTAGATCAATAAATAGATAGCCATGTGGTTTCTTTGTTACATCTTCATATATTTTTGAAAGTACTTTAGGTTGTTGAGGTAATATCTGTCTACTGAGATGATGTATCTGACTGCTATCTCTTGGATTTTTAAATATTGCCAAATAATGTGTATTCAAACTTCTAGTTCTTTGCTCTTTCCCTCCATCGAAGATATTTTGGGTGATGTACATAATAAAAGCTTCCCTATGATGTGCAGTTTGAATGAACATTTCAGTTACATCCTTTGAAGATTTGCTTTCACGTAATAGATCATCTAATACTAATAAGTCACCTTATTTGATATCCTCAGTTGATGGCAACCCTTGCTTCACCTCATAACCTTTCTGGCGAAGTGCAGAATGTAGTTGTGGTTGAAATATTCCATAATACCATTTGACTCTCTTAATTTCCTTGTTAAACATTTCATTTCTATATTGTAGCAATTCAGTTACAAATGTAGTTTTACCGGACTGACTTGGTCCAGCGACACACATTGTGCGATCAGTGAATAGACGAAAATCTGTCATCTTACAATTCCATTAACATTAAACTCATCATCCCGCTAATTTTGCTTAGAACAACAAAACAGGCACATGTTCCAGATCACGGTTATTTACATTCAGAATAGAAACTTTCAAGTTACATTTACAAATTAAAACATTTGTGTTTCCTCATCACAATTAGGATTATAGAAAGTTTTCAAGTCAGCATCTTGGCGCTTCAACTTCAATTTAGGATTCCCATCTTTAGATTTCCGCCCTCGCTTTTTGGTCTCTTCCTTCCCATCACTTGAAGCAGCCTTATCAATGTTAATTAAGCACTTATCAATTGGTAGTGGTTCATAGACTAGTTGAAGAACCTTCATTTGTAAAGATGCGACTTTACCAGTCGAACCATGTGAGCCAATATAAAGTCCGGTAACGTGCACTAAGCCCATATAGCGACCCCGTTTGAGATCCTCACATTCCATCGCGTTTGTTAAGAGATCGAATGCCTGAAAATGATCCGATACTTTTAAAAACAGTGTATCGAATTCCGGCAATTCCTTGTAACCAACTCCTTCCTCTAATGCCTTTCTCCAATGAGTGGGAGCACTTTCAGGCAGCTCAACACATTCTTTCGCGAAAGAGTCAATAGTTTTAAGAATCACCTGTTGCCATTTTGGAAAAGTCACTCGCATTTGTCTCATATTGCTATACCCTGATATAAACATACCATTACTGTGGAAGAATGGAACTTGAAGATAAAAGCCATCATCACCATAATTCAATGCTTGAAAGTAGAATGTATTTCCAATCCCTTGCACCTTTCGTGTCGGACGAAGCTTCAAGAGATCTTGCTCAAAAGCGTCACCTTCCTCTCTGATTGTATACATTTTCTGAGTCATGTTTCAACAAGTACTACTTCGGAGCTTTCAACCAGCGCAAATGAATTGTCACTTGAAAGTGATAAAATATCATTAAAGCGTCTTCCTTATATACACCTATATATAACTCATCAATCAAAGTGATGACGTGTCATTTTATGATTCGTTAACCTTATATTAACATTGCAGCAGTTGCTGCAATCCTTCCAAGTGGACTATTGATTACACCATTAATACTGTTTCCAATATCATTTAACATACTTAGAAACCCACCACCACCGCGCTGAATTAAGTTTCGCCTTTTCTCATCACTACTCCTTGGGTTTGAAAACTTTTTTATGCTATTCAAAGACCCAGAATTCAATAGAGGCTTGTAAATAGGTAGACATTTGTGTATTGCAAAAGCTAAATCACGAATGAAATCATCACTTGAATTTTGAATCAATTTACACTTCTTCTTATTATCATGCATCCTGTTTAACTTTCGCAACGCCTTTTTAAACTGACTTGAAGGTTTAAAGGACCGTTTCGATTGACGAGAAGATGCCTTCCGTTTTACAGACATTTTTATTCTAATATGGAAATAGATCATACAATTACAATTTTTGCTTAGTACTTACAACATTATACACAAAAGTTTACAAGCATTCACACAGAGTTTGTTGCTGGTACTTATAAAATTACATAAAACACTTAACAAGTTGTAGAAGGAAACTGATACAGACTCACATCGGCTAGAGTCTGATTTGTAGCAGTTATGAGCTGCTCAATGTCTTTCATTAGATGTTTTGAAATTGGACAGCACATACAGCAGGGCTTTGAATGGAAAGTCTTTAAAATATTGGCATGGTATGCCCGCAAACTGATTACCTCAGAATGTCCTTGAGCAGCCACATTGATGCTTACTGATGGCGGTCAACTGAATAAGTCCAATTTACATTTGTCACCCTTCTCGTCAAAGTAGCTGGAGGTGATAATGTCATGGAGACATGTGTTGAGTTTCCGTTGGATACTGCTGCAGCAACAGCGAGAGTATTCCGGTACAATATCCGTTTGAGCTAGTGGGCGAAATACTTCATTGAGCCAAAATCTTGCAACTCGTGTAAGAGCGTTGTTCATGACTCTCATTAACATTCTCTGCACCACAACGTCCTCTCCGCAGCGGAAATACTTCACTATTTCCTCCATCAGATCCACCAAATCCGCTTTATAGCCAGTTATATTTACGGCAGAATAAAATATATTGCCGGTGAAGAGTTGACTTCGGTAAATTATTGAAATGGGAATGTTGGTAGTGAACGACATGCTGATTGACATTGTATTAGCCTCAAATTATGCTTGAAATAGAACGGTACAATGTCCTCCTTATATAGAAAAGTCACACAAAGACACAATAGTGACCAATCACAGACGTGCATGATGACTCATCATGCACGATATACAGTGACTGTTGAAGATATTTCTTCATCACAAAGGGGACAAGATGAAGTTTCAAAGGGTACATAACATGTAGAACACATAAAGCTATGAGAACATGGTAAAAAGAGAAGGGATCGTTCCTGTTTAAAACATTTAACGCAGTTCCGTTCGCATAATAATTTAAATGTCTCTTCTTCTAATTTCCTTCTGAAGTCACTTTTATTGGGAGAACTTTTTATCAAAACACTGTCAGATGTCTCCTTCTTTCCATATCGTTCCAATTTGATCCTCCTAATTTCACTATCATTGCAGTGTAGCATGGAGAAATCCTCTATCCACCTACGATCCAAATTGTGATCCATAGCATGCTCATCTAGATCCATTAGTCGATCAACTAAATCACCAGCGTTGATATTTTCACTGAGATTTGTTACAGTTTCTATAGCTTTGAACGAATATCCAAGGTCTCTTGCGACAACCCACGACGTTGGGATACTAGTCATCATTATGTATGTCATCAAACAATGATCTCATATTTATAGCTTAGTTTGTCTACGTAAAAGGAAAATCAATGTGTCATCTTGATTACAATGGTTGCAATAGTCACAATAGTCGCAATTGAGCAAACACATTCAAAATCAAACAACGGACGTCTATCGGTACGTACCCAAGTGCTCAGAACCAAGTCACACAAGTTCGCTCATAGACGTTCCGAAACACAGTGTACTCAACCGATTGTGCCAAACACATGTACCTATCCAGTAAAACAGATCTCATACAAGTTCCTATTCATAACACTGAATTATACATGTTCCTATCCATGTTCCTATTGATAACACTAAATTTTACATGTACCCATCCATGTACCTATCCGTCGCAAGTAGGGCACAGTTTTCACTACTCATCCATCCGTTATTCAAGAAATTCGATACGAGTGGTGCCCTTGATTAATCCTTACATATGTGCAACGCCCATCGTCTACTTTGCGTTGTGAAATGAGCAGTCCATGCTCAAACTTCCTTCCTCAACTACGTTTTTCCTCCACTCCCATTGGCTCTTAACACGCCGTGCATTTATCTCCTCAACTTTGCTGTTTCCTGCTGTGCTACGCAGACCCCTGCATCGTGGACACCTGGGCATCCCGCAGTCTGTAAATCTCATTGATATCTCCTCTCCATCTCGTTTCACTCACACTATCGATCCCCTTGAATTTTCCCCGCGAATCGCGTCATCCTTTTTCTGCGCCAAGGCCAAGTTGCCGACTCAGCTGCCAATTTCCATCCCACTGTGGTGAGACCTTCAACCTGCTGCTATCAGCTGCTAGATCATCTGCCGTGGACATACTCCCACGCATAACGTCAAGTTGCCAGTCAAATCTTAACGTCAAAGTTAGGGGTTTTCCTTCTGTTTTCTTTCGACATGGCAACAGACAAACGAAATACTCGTTCGAACGCATCGAATGTTGATGACTTAAGAGCTGTAATAGCCCAAGAAAATGCTTCCCTGTTCAAGCATATTGAAAGCCTAATAGCGAAGAGTAAGGAGGAAATCCTGAAAACTCTTACTACAGAAATTGTGAAAATATATGCTCAATTAGAAAATTTGAATGCTCGCATGACAAAGTTTGAGAGTGATGTGTCTAATCTCAGGCGAAATCAGTATCATCTTGAGCAAGAGATGAGTGCATTTAAGGTTGACATGTCGAAATTTGAAGAAACATTGAATAATGATGTGGTCTTCCAAATAGCTGAAGAGATGGAGTCGCGTGAAAGAAGGAAGCTGAATCTCGTAATATCTGGGTTGGAAGAGATATGGGAAGGCAGTCTCCAACAAAGACAAGAAGCAGACAAAGCCAAATGCTCTGAAGTTTTTAAGGCCCTGAACTTAAACAGCATCAATCTTTCAGACATCAAGCGAATTGGCAAACCTCGAGAGGATAGCAAAAGACCTATTTCAATTACTTGTCAATCTGTGACTGATAAACATGCTATCTTGAGATCTGCAAAATTTCTTCGCCATTCTCAATTTTCCAACGTATATATTAACATCGATCGAACACCTTTACAGCAACACCGCTTCCATCAACTGAGACAGGAATTGATCTCACGTCGTAACAAAGGTGAAAATGTGATCATCTACCGTGATAGAGTCTGCTCGAAAGACGAAGCAAAAGTGCCAAAAAACTTTCTATAAATGTTTTAAGATATGGAGCTTCTTTTCCGACTATGTTATTGCTGAATGCTAGAACGACATTTTACAGACTTGATGAACTTTTTGCATTAATTGTTTTGAAAAGACCTATGGTTATTGCAGTGACAGAATCATGGCTCCACTCTGGTATCACAGATGATTTATTAAGATTGAACAATTATTATTTTTTGCGTAAAGACCGCAACGATAGAAAGGGTGGTGGTGTCTGTTCTTGGATACACCAGAGTTGCAATTTCTCCTGTCATGTAACTGATACTAACTGCCCTTCTACCATTGAAGTTTTATCCTATGAGTTAATTGATATAAACGCCTTTGTTTTTCTGTGCTACATACCACCTAATCTTTTGAAAAGTGACCACGTACTCATTGCTGATTATATCATCAGTGTAGTTGATGAGCATCTAGTAAACATCCTGAAAGACAATTAATTTTTTGTGGTGATTTTAATAATTTTGATGACACCCTTTTCTCCGATTACTTCAATTGTGTGGAAACTATCCAAAATCCCACTAGAGGTGATTCATGTTTAGATCGTATTTGGGTCCCTCGCACGATTTGCGAACAGTATGAAATCGTTTCTGAAATAGGTCCACCATTGAAGACCTCTTATCACAACTGTGTGTTGCTCACTGCAAAGAAGGCATCTAAGGCGAATATCAGGACGATACAAAACGTCTATGACTTTAGAAGGTCTCACATTTCTGCGTTTCTAAATAACTTATCATGTGCCAATTTTTCGTCCATTTATCAGGCAGACTCAGTAAACGAGAAGTGTGAAAGGTTCTATGAATTGATGATGGATGCTGTTCAACATATTCCTAGAAAGTGCATCGTTCTCTCCTCCTCTGATAAACTTTGGATGACCCCAGTTTTAAAGACACTGATAAACGACCGCTGGGAAGCCTACAGAAAGAAACAATGGAACGTTTACAATCACCTAAAGACAAAAGTGAGAACAGAAGTTAAGAAAGCAAAAGATGTGTGGACCAAAGCTAGCCTAAGTAAAAATCGAAATATTTGGAATTTAGTCAACGATATCAGCGGCCGAAAACGATCCCCGCGTGTTTGAAAAGCCTCTCTTCAGGAGTGTATGAAAGTCTTCAGATTCTCTCCGATTCCTTTAAAGAAAATTTCAACTCTCTCCCAGACGAAACTCCTTTGAATCTCGATGATCAAAAATGGAATTGTTCGATAACGTCAGAGAATGTATTTCATCACCTCTATAGCATCAACGACAGAAAATCAAATGGAACTGATCCACTTCCCCCTCGTCTGTTAAGAGAAAGCGCTTACTTGATTTGCGATGTTGTCCGCCACATTTTTGAGAGTTCAGTCTACAGTCGAGTTTTTCCAGACTGTTGGAAAACTGCTTTAATTTACCCTATTCCAAAGAGAACGAAACCAAGCCTTGCAGATTACAGACCAATATCTCTCCTTCCTGCCCTAAGCAAGATTTTTGAAAAAATTGTTTTGAGCACAATGAAAAATAGCTTGCTGAATCTCTACGGCAGTGAGCAGCACGCCTTCCGACCCCTGGACTCAACCTCGACAGCTCTTGTACATAACAGGATGTTATAACAGGATTTATGGACTAACCTTCTACCGTCGCCGTTCGCCTAACGAGCATCGATCTATCCAAGGCCTTCGATAAAATACACCATAGTAGACTAATCAACGATTTCTCCAAACGTGGAATAAACCATGGGTTCTTAATTTGGTTGCTATCGTATGTCACTGACAGACAACAACGGGTAAAGTCAAATGATTTACTTGGTCCCGTTTACCCTGCAACATCTGGGCTGCCTCAGGGAAGTGTCCTGGCTCCATATCTGTTCGGTGCCTTTTTTGGATCCCTACAAGTCTCTTCAGAAAATTCAAAGATAGTGAAATACGCAGATGACTTAAATTTGATTGAAAGAGTTTATCAGTCTCCCGCCACGCCCTCCAATTTGTCAACTATTCAGTCTTGGGTGGACGAAAAGTGCATGGTCATCAGCAAATCGAAAAGCAAGCAAATAATTTTCAAATTCTCTCTCAATTTTACCGTGCCAATTATACCCGATATCAAGGTAGTGAAAGTCCTAAAAATTCTTGGTGTCATCTGAGTAGTAATAAAAGGGCGAACACTCGACCGGCGCCCCCCCCTCTGGAACGACAGAGGTTGTGGTCTGTCGTGGTGTGCCGGCCAGGTTGGTCCACGTTCACAAAATGTTCGCTGACGTCCCCCCCCTCTGGAACGACAGAGTGTCGTGGTGGACTTGGGCGACCGCCAGGATTAGTCTTGAGGCTATAGTGTGTGATGTTTTTCGTGCAATCTGCTGAATGTTGGGTTGTAAAATGGGCTGTTTCGAGTGGAAGGAGTGCTCGGATGAGAAAACGGAGGCCAGATTTGGATTCAGCGTGAAATTCTGCATCGGTATGGTGAATTTGAACGCAATCGGAGAGAAAAATTTTCGCTGACGTCCCCCCCCCCTCCGCCAAACTTCCAATTTTGCTTCTAGTGGACGGATTTTGTCGTGCAATAGCTCGTTTGAAAGCTAAGAGTGAGACAAATTCACTGAAAGAATCGGCTTGTTCATATCTGTCTTCGTTTAGATGTGAGACGCCATTTAAGATTTTGGGACATTGGCGAAAAACGACAGAGTTAGAATTTCCCAGGAAACAGCTCCAGCGGGCGAACGAAGGCTCGGATTGGTAAACGGAGGCCAGATTTGGAATCAGCTTGATGTTATTGTCCAATAAGGATCATTATCCAATGAGAATCAAGCATTTCTATATAAATAGCGAGCCTTCCACAGTGAGAATCATTCCATCGTTGAATCACACGAGTGACGGACGCATATTTTCTCTCTCTCTCTCTAGTTCCCTATTCTATTATCCAACTAAACTGGTAAGTCGCTACTTTCCTCCCTCTCCTCCCTTAAACGTAAACTTAATACAATCTTTTTCATTTTCAGGCATCTACTCCATCTGCTGTACTAGTAGGACAAAATGGCGGTCAAACGTTACAAAGTTCGCTACGGTCAGATCATCTACAACTGAGGCCAGTGGAAGAAACAACAAAGGTACATAATCCTACACCGCTACAGCGTAAATTTAAACAAGTCTTGCGTTATGACGATCATAGCGTAGTACTCCAAACGGGAATGCTCCCTTCCACGGATGTCAAGATAATGCGCAATCAGTATGGGGACTACATACTGATCCCCGTGAGTCCATACATTCGCCACCAACTTGATATTATTGAGGAGTACGTGACATTAAATATGGACATTCCTACTCCTCTTGCTCAAGAGTGGAAGGCTAGAGATAACAAGGATACTCCCTATAGAAAGATTTGGGATGGTAATCACATTTGCCTACCGGTATCACATTGGTGTACTTACTATAAGAAGGATGGAGATCATTCAATACCCATCAGATGTGATGAGCTCGGAGAAGGTACTTGGGATATCCTTTTCAAAGTGAATGGGCTATATTATGGTCGACACAAGGATAATAAAATAGTCTCTCTCCATGCATATGGAATCCATCCTATATATTCCAAAACCACCCAACGTGGATGACATAATTGATCAAATCCTTAACAGCAGTGGTACGAAGCGCAAGTCGGAGAAGAATGCTGCATCAAAACGCAAATCAAAGAAGGAGAATTACTAGTCCTTTCCTAACTCTACCCTATGACAATTCGCTTATGTGCTTTGAGTGTCGTAGACGTGGTCTTATTAGATACATTTTACTTCTTCGTTGCCATCATATCATTTGTGTATTTTGTCGTGAAAAGCATCGATGTAATTCTTCATTTTGTAATATGTTATAGAACGCTTCCTTAGATGTGTAAATTTCCGTTTTAGGCTTCTATCATCATTTTTATGGATTGTGAGGGTGAACCTGTACAGGAGCTCAGTGCTATTGCTATGAACAATTGGACATATCAGATTGTTAGTGTCTATCATCAACATGCCAACTGCGATCCCAATGTTGATCAATGGGCGAGAAAACACATTCATGGACTTAATCTGAAATATTTGCAAGACCATGGCTGTTCTTGTGAGAGTGCTCTTCTTATTGACTTTAAACGATGGTTAGCTGCTTTCAATGTTATACGCATCTTTTGTAATAATCCTGGTAAGGAGAGGAAAGTATTTCCCAATCTAATCATTGATGATATTTTGCTCCCGCCTTGGGATAGTAGAGTGAATCAACATTATCATGAAGTCACGAAACGTTTTAAGGATTTGTGTGTTCCTATTTTGTCTATTCGTTGTAGTAGCTACGTTCATAACCAATGCTTCTTTCCTCCTTACCTCAACACTGCCAAAGTCCTGTATGGTTATCATTGCTCGCTGTATGATAGTTACCAGCTGTATCTATTTTATCTCTTTCAAACCATTGATTTATAATGCATGCTTGTTACCGTTATTCAATAAATGTTACTATGAGAAGAGTTGTTGTTTTCATGCAATGGATGGGTTAGATAAAGGGCGATCATGTCTTTCTCAAACGACTGCGGAACATTACATTTTCATAGGCAAAGTTTAAAAGGAGCTGTTCAAGATTATGTGATAAATTTTCATAAAGATGAGACCGACATCGAAGCAGTGGTCGATGATGCTAGCACTCTATTTCTAGAGTTAATGAATACATTCTCTGATAGCATTATCATGGCGCGATTAGTTGCGAAAATTAAGTTTAGTCATTTTGGAAAGGAAGAGGTAGAAAGTCGCTCTTTCCATTTTGCTTCTTATTCAATGGAAGTGGTAGATCACCCCCAAGAATTTTTTAAAAGACATATGATAAAAATTGCTGAACGTCTTGACGCATTTAACCATCATGGTAGCAGTCTAGTGATTGAAGCGATTTCAGACATTCACATTCAACTTTCCATAAAGAAAAATTGAAAATGCAGTGGTACTTGATTGTAGCACAACTGGTTTTCGAGCTATGTCTGCTCACTCTCGAAGTATATTCCTTCTGTACATGTGTCTATTATTTAGAAAAGGCTAGCAAATTCATATCTTCAAAAAGACTTGCTATAGACATCAGTAACGGTGAAACTATGTGTTGTGATGTATGTAAGCGAAAGGATGGAAATGAAAAGCGCATCTTCAAGAGATGTAAGCATGCTTTTTGTCAACGCTGTTTCATACGTAATTGCATTCAACTTTGCAAATGTAACCACTGTGATATTGCTCATTTCGAGTGTCACTTATGCCGCAATAGTTAGTACCTATGCAAATGTGATAAAGATAGGTTTTAGCAAAGACTAACACGGAAAATGGCGAAACGTAAAATGGCGAAACGTAAAAGTCAAAAGTCTTCAAAGTTTTCTTCAGCCATTCAAGCTCTCCGACGAATGAAAGCAAATCAGCGATACAATGCTATACGACATGCTAACGATAAATTCATTTGTGAAATTATTTCTCATGTGAGGAAGTTGAGGACGAAGAAATTAGCGCCAAAACAACGAAAGTTACTTAAGCGATATGCTACGAAATTGCGTTTCATCTCCAATCCTAAAGTCACCCTTCAAAGAAAGAGGGAAACTCTAACACAAAAGGGCGGTTTCCTTTCAGCAATACTTCCAATGATAGCTCCTGCCGTGGGCAACCTATTGGGTAATATCTTTGGTTCTAAGCGTTAATTATGCAAATGTTGAGTCTCAAAGTAATAAAATGGATTTCAGACTTCAATGTGATACAGTTCTGACTGTATCAGGTCCATCTCATGCAGGTAAAACTGTTTTCACGCTGAATTTATTGGATAAAAGAAGGGAGTTGTTTAAGGAACCTATCAATCGAGTGATTTGGTGTTATGGTATTTATCAACCGTCGCTGTTTCAGGAATTGCAAAGTCGCAACTTTATTCGACATGAAGGAATTATTGCAGTGGATAAACTTCAGTCTAATGATGTTGTTGTATTGGATGATTTATTAAAAGAAAGTAAGAATTCAAAAGATGTTACAGATATGTTCACTCGTGCAGCACATCATAAAAGGTGTTTATCATCTATATCACACAAAATTTGTTTCCTGATGGAAAAGAAGCTCGTACACGAAACCTGAATACACACTATTATGCTATTTTCAAGAATCCGCGAGATAAAAGTCAATTTGAAATTTTAGCGCGACAAGTTGCACCCAGAGGATCAAAAGCCTTAATTGAAATTTTTCAAGCAGCTACTGAAAAACCATACGGTTACTTATTCATTGACTTTACGCAAGAGTGTCCGGAAGAATTTAGATTTCGAAGTGATATTTTGTAAACTCCCATGATTATCTACAAACTATGAGTTCTTATTCTCGCATGATTGTTATTCCTCAGGATGAATATGTACAATTGACTGCCATGCAGCAAGTAAAGCAACCTCTTGCAAGTCAAATGTATAGGAAAGAAATAGATTATCAGCAAAATGTTCACATCAAAGATCCACATCGTGCTGTATTATTACAATCGGAAACTGTTGAGCAATTAAAAAACTTGAAGAATAAGATGCGTGACTCTGTATCGACTGCTACACCTTTAGCATCTCGCGCACATGCCATATCTCTTTTCAATAGTATTGAGCCCCATCTCAATGTAAATGATAGAGGAGAAATCATTACAGATGAAAATAAAGTGATTGATGCTTCACGTTATGAAGACTGGATTCAGTAAGCGACACGTAGAAAGCGCCGTCAGGGCTATGTTCCACCTGGTTGGTCATACTTTCTTAAACTATTGAAAAAGCATAATGTGCCAAAATTTGCTTTGAATAATGAGACATTGAAAGAACTTGATTCAACAGTGGCTACTGCTCCAATGCTTCAGACGATGAAAATGCCAACAAATTGGTTTAAGACGTCACCTGCTACATCCCCTCCCACACTCACTAAGCAAACAAGAGGAAGAACTCGACGTAGATCTACATCACCACTAAAACTAGTAAAAGGAAAACGTAAAACAGCTCCTCCCAGGAAATACATGTTCTCAGACTATTAATATGAAGCAGATGTGTTGCTTGCCATGTAATGAGCCGCCAGAGGTGAATGTCGTTGTCACTTGCACTTGCTGCGCCAGCTCTCATAATGAAACCCCTAAGCAATGTGAACACGATCGCAAAACCGCTAAAGCTACATGCTGCAGTTGTTGTAAATGTAGAAAGGCAAGAAAACAAAAAGATGAGAAGGAGGAAAAAGAGTCAGTCGTCATCGACTGAACGTTTGAAGTCAATCTATTATGATGTAAAACATCCGGCAGGATTTGCATCTATCAAGAAATTATCAAAAGCGAGTGGTCTTCCACAATCACAAGTGAAACGATGGTTAAAGGGTCAGGCTACCTATACACTCCACAAACAAGCGAAAAAGAAGTACCGCACCCGCCATTATATTGTTCATGACATCGATGAATAGTGGCAAGCAGATTTGTGCGATGTCGCCTCCATTTCGAAACATAACTCGGGCAGTAATTTTATTTTAACCGTCATTGATATCTTCTCGCGTTATGCGTGGGCTCAACCTTTAAAAACTAAAGAAGGGAAAGGAGTAGCAAAAGCATTCCAAACAATTTTTCGAGAAGGTCGCATTCCAAAAAGAATTCAGAGTGATCAAGGAAAAGAGTTCGAAAATCAGCATGTGGGAAGATTATTTGAGAGATATGATATTGAGCTGTTTAGTGTTAAGAGTGCTTATAAAGCTGCACTCGTTGAACGTTTTAATCGCACATTAAAAAATCGCTTGTGGCGACATTTTACTGCCAACTTGACACAAAATTGGACAAAGGTTCTACAAGATACACTCCATGCCTACAATCACTCTATCCATCGTTCTATTGGACTCAGACCAGTAGATGTAAATGCTGACAATGTAGATAAAGTGCGCGAATCATTCCAACGTAAACGCACTCATGTGAAAAGTGATGTGAAAATTGGTGATAAAGTTCGTATCTCAAAGGTGAAAAGTGTTTTTGCTAAAGGGTACCTTCCGAATTGGACAGAGGAGGTATTTACAATATCAAGGATTAATCAAAAAGACTCTCCGACCACCTACAAGTTGAAAGATTACGATAATGAAGAAATTGAGGGTAGCTTTTATCGCGATGAGATTGAGGTAGTCACTGAAAGTGAAACATATTTGGTAGAGAAAATCATTCGATGTAAAAAACGGCAAGGTGAAGAATGGTGTCTTGTTAAATGGACTGGTTATCCTTTAAGTATGAACTCTTGGATGCGTCGTGCCGACATCTTTCATCTAAGTGATCGACAGTGATTCATGCAAAGTTGTAACTAACAATGTTTAGGGTTTGAGCTATGAATCCAACTGCCTCATTTTATTCACGACCCTCCTATGTAAGTGGTGGAGGACAAATTTACATCGGCGCTCGCCGCCAACGTGGAGGTAGCATACTTGGTGCACTGAAATCTGTTGTAGCACCTCTCATATCCAATGTCGGTAGATCTTTAAAACGAAATGTTTTAAGTAATGCCGTTGGCTTTGCTGGTGATGTTGCTAGTGATCTTTCCAGAGGTAGAAGTTTTAAGAGCAGTTTGTTGAATCGTGGGAAGGAACGCGGTTTAAAAACATTGAAGCAGACCTTTGCTGGTGTTACTCAAGGAAAGAAATCACCTAAACGAATGAATAAAGGAAGGAGGAAACATCGCGGAGCTGGTAAGGTGCGATCTTCAGTCAAAAGGCATTCACGCAAACGTCGCAGAGGCTCTAATCACTCATCAGGCGCTAAACGACGACGCTGCTATAACTTCTAATCATGGAGTGTAAAACTTCCGGTTTTTGTTTGTTTGATCAACAAGCCATACAGACAGATATTCTTAGTTCAAGTATTGTAGATTATCATCCTCGAACAGCTGAGAATGCTGGCCCCATTGAATTTGTTATTCCTGGTGGTAGTGATGACTACATAGATTTGAGTTATGCGATGCTTGATTTGAGGTTAAGAATTCAGCAAGCAGATGGAACTGCTATTGACGATGCACATAAAGTTGGACTGAACAATTTACCATTGACTACATTACTTCACGATGTTTCTCTAACGATTGGAGAGCAGCAGGTGGAAGGTGGTCAAAGCGATTTTCCCTATAAATCATATTTCAATCATGTATCGCAGTTTCATCCAGCAGCACAAAAAAGTCATATGGAAGCCATGGGATGGTACAGAGATGAAGCAGGAAAATTTGATGTTGAAACAAACAGTGGCTTTATAAAGCGATCTGCTATGATTAAAGATAGTAAAGTATGTCAGCTATATGGCCCGCTGAATTTAGACTTCTTTAGACAGTCAAAGTTTTTACTCTGTAATACTAGCATGCGACTCAAGCTGACATTGAATAAGCCTGAATTTGCGCTGAATGCATTTGCTAAAGTTGACAATTTTAGAATTCATGTGGAAGATATTGCACTTTACATTCGTCGAGTAGTACCGAATCCAAGTGTCATTAGAGGACATGCTGAAGGTCTTAACCGCCAAAATGCCATTTATCCCGTTCAGCATACAAAGCTTCTCACCTTTACAATTCCGAAAGATCAAAAGAGCTTCATGAAAGATGGCCTCTTTCCATCGGAAGCACCGAAGCTCCTCATGGTGGCAATGGTTGAAAATGATGCATTTAATGGTAATATAAAGAAGAATCCTTTCAATTTTAAACACAATCAGTTAAGTGAAATTGCTTTACGTGTAAATGGTGTGAGTCATCCTGGTCCACCCTACAAACCAGATTTTGCTGCGGATCAATTTATGCGCAGTTATGTTGATTTTATGGATGTCTTTGGCTTTTACAATACGGATGACACCAACGGACTCACTATGAAGGAGTTTAAGAGTGGATATACTATTTATGCATTTGATTTGACTGCTGACAGCGATATTAGTGCACCCTATCGTCAAGCGAACGTGCCTCATAATATTCGTTTGGATTTGACGTTCAAAAGAACACTACCTGAGACGATCAATGTATTAATTTATGCAGTCTTCGATTCAAATATTGAAATTACAAAGTATCGTGACGTGATTTTTCAGTATAATCGTTAATGAGTTGGTTGACTGCTGACGATATTAAGACTAAAGTGCAGCGTAATGCAGACGAAGCGACGTTGAAAGCTTTCGATAATGTCTATTCACTCGATACCTTACCACCTGCAGTAAATCACTATCCCATCTTTATTGCGCTAAACACTCATTCGCAGAATTTAGGCGGTGAGCATTGGAAAGCGATCTTTATTGGAGAAGACCGACGTGGTGAACTATTTGACTCTCTTGCTCAACCTCCAAATATACCAACACAGCAGTGGTTGAGAAAACATACGCGTCAATATCAGCGAAATGAACGCATACTACAACATCCACTTTCATCAACGTGTGGTGCTTTTGTACTGTACTTCATCTTAAAACGTTTACATTTATCTCGATTTGCATCTATTATTCAAAACTTTTCATGTAATCCATCCTCTAATGAAAAAATGATTTGTAAGTTCTATCATGATTTGAAATAAAAACATCATGTTGGAAAAATTGTTTTTTATTTTACAATCCGCTGGGTGCGTACATACTCAATGAGATAGTCTAGGATCACATTTGCTTGTACATGAGATTTTAGTCCAGTAATGATCACTTTACTATTATGAAAGATTGCCACATGCACAGGTAACCAACAACTAATGAGAGCTGCAGGAAAAAGTTCGGGTTCATAACACAAATTGTAACTGCTGGTACGAATGTTCAAAAATGATAGACTGTCACTCAATTGAGTAGAGATCACCATATTGTCCACAGTCAGATTCGACATCACACACCTCTCCCTCTTCCATATCCGACTTAGTAGTCTTTGTAGCTCTAAGCGCATTGACTGCGCCGATGAATGAGAAAGGGCGCCGAGAATCTGTACAGTCCCATTTGGGAAAAGTTGAAGATTCCGTGAATTGTTCATCTTCACCACTAACATTTGAGGTCGGCCCGGGTAATACTTGCTGTTTGGAAGGTGTTGGTGTAATGTTGTGAGATCGATTTTGGTGTAGAGTCTGAAGCGACGGAGAATGTTGACGATGGTGTAGCGATGGCGCTTCATGATGAAAAAATGAGTAAATTGAGCGATGTACCTTCCTTTTATACTTTTCCCAACTACCTTGATGAAATGTGAAGTTAGTATGAAGTTGGGAATGATAGAGTTGAATTCGCCGATTGTTGACGCGCAACCAGATGCGATTTCCAATACGTGAATGTCTTTTCATATAGAAGTATTTCAAATCCTTCATGATATGATGTAGAGATTGAAAATGACGATAAGATAAAGCAAACTCTCTTCTCACATTTCCAGTTGAATCTTTGAAATAGACGTTTCGATCATGATCCGTTTCAATACGTTGTAGGGAATCTAATTTCCAACTCATGGTGCGTGGTAGTCATGTCTGATTAAGATTTGCATAGTAGGGCGATGAACTCACGACGAATAAATGTCATGATGGAGTGATGTATGTATCTTCTATACTTCTCCCAATTGTATTTGCGAAATGAGAAACAGTTTGCGGAATGAGAATGGTATATTTGAATTTCATTTCTGTAATGTTGAAGCCAAACTTGATCACCCAAGGAGATGAATCTTAATGTTTCAAAATATTCCAAATCCCTCATGATATCATTGAGGTTGACAAATTGTCGCCATGTTAATGTAATGCCTCTTGATGTATGACCATGAGAATTTTTGAAGTGTACGTTTCCATCACGATCAACTCTGATATATTGTAGAGAGTCCAAAATCCAAGTCTTCATGATGTTATGCAAAGCCGCAGATCAGCAATATAAAAATGTCGTTTTATCATATTTTGCTTAGCAATGTGGCTACAAAGAGATTTGCTAGTAATCGAGCCGCACTCTTTTCTACTCCCATTGATCATGCACAACAGCTAAGTGGAAATTGGGAAGTGGGTGTCACTCAACTTGTTTATAGCAACTGTGTCTATACTTTTGATCATGAGGTGATGACTATTAATATGAGACGTACAGCTGCTTACCAATGTGAAAAGGAGTGCCGAGTATACATTCCACAGTGGCCAAAGAAAGATCTCTTATCATGTAAAAGGTTTATATATGATTTCTTGAATAAAGCGAGTAAACATATTGTCCAATTCACTCCGCACAATGATGATTATAATTATGTACATCATGTAGTTGAGAAAGATTGGATTGTTGGTTTAAGTCCAAGTTTAAGAAATGATTTAGGTTACCTCGCTAGCGCCTTAACAAGCTATGATAATTATAACGTTAATTACCACATAAGTGGTCATAAACAGTTAATATATCGAGAGGAAGCTTATTGTGTAGATCTTATTCCAAGAAATGAGAAGACGTTGGTGAAGAAGATTGTGATTAAGCCAAGAAAGACAAACATGACTCCTGAAACATTATTGAAGAAATTTAATTATCTCCTTCGAATTGATGGTAAACAAGTGGCAACATTGACTTATATCAAATCATCTAATCATATTGCAATAAGTAAATTAAATGATGATGATCTAGTATTAATTTGTTCAAAAGATTTTCATCAGTTCTTACGACATCGTTCTGCAGCTGTTCATGGAAAATCTGATATGCAACATTTACCATGTGAAAGGCCAAATCAATTTGATACAGAATGGACCGTATCTTTATACAGAAAGTGTGTAGAGCCTTTAGGTGGTATCTTACATGAAACAAGAGTGTTGATGCCTCGCATTATTACTTCGGTTAAATTGGTTGTAGATTATCTAAATGAAGTGATTAATGAGCAACATATTTCATTTTCTGGAAAAGAAGGTACTTTGTCTCTCACTATAAGTGGAAAAGGTATTGAACTAATTATGGATAAAACTCTAATGGACATTTTGGGTTTTGATCAAAATATCTTTAAAAGTGGTACTGTAACCAAAGCTAGCGCAGACCTGTCGCTATCGCGTCGTATTAACTATTTTCAGATATATTCCAATATTGGTGAAGATGTACGTGTGGGAGATGTTGAAGCTCCATTGCTAGCAATGATACCATACCAGCCAAAAAGCTGCAGTATTTTATCTGAGCATACTTTCAAGAAAGTGCATTATACAAAGCTGAAATCAAACTACATCCCACAAATTGATATTGCCATTTATGACGATGCTGGTGCGTTGATTCCTTTTCATAAAGATGCTGTGACAAGTATTACACTCCATTTCCGAATGAAGAGTTAATGCAAAAGTATGCTATTATATTTTTCCAATGTGAATAATATGGAAAATGAAAATAAGGACTCGTTTCTAATCTACTTGCCCAGTAATGCTTCTATGAATAAATTTCCCAAAAATAAACCATCAGACTATCGAGTAGAATTAAATCGCACACTACATTTAGAAGGTGAATGGGAGGTTGGCGTTTCTAGTATTTGCTATGATAGCAATATTCAGAATGTGAATGATTTGGAAGAAATGATATTGACTCCTCACACCCATGATGGAATAACGATGAATAATGCATTCCAGTTCCCATACAATTTAACATCAGATGGAAAGTGGAACTATGAATGGATTCAGATAAAATCAGATTATTATGGTCCATTTGGGAATGAGAAAATTATTAAGGCATTCAACAGTGGTAATACTTCCATCATGAAGAATAAGGATCAGAAAGCTTATGAGTTTACTATCTATCATTGGAGTGGGAGACAGTTCCTTCGCTTTCATTCTTTTACTAAAGGTCTTACACTGAGGTTGGATAATGAATTCTATCCGCATCTCGGTTTTGGTCATGGACTACATCTAACGTCAATTGCTACTGCAAATGTTAGAAAAGTTTATTCAAATCGAATCCATAAATTTCATTATAAATTTAAAATATTTGATGAAGATGTTGTAGAATGTGAAGAACGCATCATTTTGAAAAAGCGTGGTGTTCAACCTTTATCACTTATTGAGTTAGTAAAACGATGGAATGAGACTGTGGGTAAGAAGTATGGAGAGAAAATTATGGCGGACAAAAATAAGTTGGTCATTCAGAAATATAATGACAAACTTACAGTTTATTTCTCTCCAACCTTGCGTCATTTTGTAAGACATTATACACCTATTATTGGAAGCGGTGTGGTGTATGCTTCTCATGAATATCACACTAAAGCTGATTCAGTTAATGATGAATAGTGGGTGGACATCTATGGCGATCGCATCAAGAAAATTTACCAGTCTTATCAAGAATCTAAAGTTGCTATCAATATAATGCCGCGTCTATATCATACAGTTGAAAGCTTCATTCATGTAGTAAATCCTTATATACAACAGAAGTTGAAGCATGTGATGAAAAGTAAATATGATGTAAAGACACACCACATTTCGTTTTCAATTGAAAATCAACGCGTTGTTCTGAGACTGGGTGATGACATTCAATGTCAATTGAGTAAAAATTTGAAAAAACTCTTTGGTTTTTCAATGCTACAAACTGTGTTTGCTGCTGCGCATACGATTGGTATAGAAACACCAATGACACTTGATAAACATGAACAGCACCTTTACATTCAAAGTGATTTGATTCTACCTATTTCTGTTGGCGAGAAAAAAGAATACATTTTACGTGATTTCATTCATGATAAAGACGCTTCATATGGAATAGTCGAGAAGATGTTTGAATCTATTTTCTATCATCCCGTCGTCAAACAAACTATACCCTCTATTGCTATCAAAATTACCAATGGTTTACAAGAGTGCATCCATGTGAAAGATAATAAATCCCTCGTAACTTTAGTGTTTCGGAAAACAAAGTGAAGTCATTGTGATATGTCTATTGAAATACAAATATGTATATGAAAAAGTCTTTTCACAGATATAGGGGGAATGGGCTGACTGTAGGCATATATTCACAAGGAAGAAACGATCTAATGCGATACATAAAACAGCAATGTTTATCTACAGAAATCAACATGAAAATACTAAGTTAAGGATGATCATGCTAAGACGTCTCCTGAATGTGGTAGTGTGAGTTTAATTCTTTTGGGTGGTGGTATGTTTGTGTCAGGATGTCCATGTGGAAGAGATATGTTGTGTTCTAACCAGCACCTCTTATCCTCCCATGCTGAAAGCGCCCGTTTCCTAAAAGTATGAGTTTTGATCTCATGCGAATTAGATTTTAAGATTGTCATATTGACAAACGTTATATTTTTATTTCTATAGGCTTTCCTGAAATTTTATGTTTCATGTTAGACACAAATGATCTTGATATGCCTTTAGCGCGCTTAATACTATCGTCGCTATCCTTTAATTTCATACTGTACATTTTTGGACGGAGGAGAATCATTTCATCTATTTCCTTCCCTGCTGTCTCATCCTTAAAGCAGCCAAGTTTTGCCTTATTTTTGATGGAGTAGAGTGGGTGATCAGTAGGATAATTTGATGTGTCAAAATATCTTTCTAAAGATTTTCCTACTTCATTGAAATTTAAATCTTTTTGAGTGGTAATGGCTAAGAAGAAACTATCTGTATCACCACCCAACAAACGAACCTCTTTTACGAGAGGACATGGCTTTAGTATTTTATAAAAGAGTTGGTACATTTCAAGCTTAGAGTAATCTAGTACAGCTTGGCCAATATAGATGGGCTTGCACAACTCAACTTCAGATTTTATCATTTTAGCACCTACAAGGTCCTCATCGATAATGTCTCTATCGATGAATAGAGGTGATGAGACCAATTTCTTAAATTTTGTAACATCATTGACTAGTTTATAGTTTACACGTTTTCTAACATCCTCCATCGTCTTACCAAATAGACTATTATTCTTATACTTATAAAAGTCCTTTTCAAAATTATTTTGGGCTAGTGCACGTTTCTGGCTGTTGCTATCAATATATGGTTTGAGGAAGGCTTTCTGTCTAAATTTAATAATGGGTGAACTCTTTTTAAAATCATACCCATTTCTAAATAAAATTTTAAGATGCTAAAGTGGACTAGATAGTTTTCCTTATCATATTGGGTGAGTAAAAGTTTGCGGCAAGGCTTATAGTCGGGTTGACCGCATGATTCTAAATCTTTATGAAATTGTTTCATAAAGTCGGAAAACATATCTTTGGTCACTTCACCTGATTCGGGTGCGAGTGGAAAATCTACAGTTTTATGTTTAACATTATTTGGATAGATTAGATCTATCTCAAAATAATATCCCCAATCACCTTCATCTGGAATTGCTAGTATGTTAGAAGGGTTGGAGAGATGCTGAATTTCACTATCATCTAACCAGCTAAACTCAGAGTGAGGGAGTGGTTTGGATAGTGAACTACCATATAAATTATTTTGGTCATAATACTTAAGATGAGTCTGATCATCGCCTACTAATTTTGATTTTAACCTATGTTTATTTACAAATGTGAGACCACGAATTCCTCGCTCAAATAAATTATACATCTCTGGATCTTGTAAGAGATGAATGGTCTCACTAGTCATTTTAAAAGCAGACTTAAAGGACATGGCTGGCAGACTGACAAAGTGGACGGGATCTAACTGATCTTCTTCTAATGCCACTCGTCGAAACTCCTGAAATACATCAGCCAGCAAAAATACATCTAACTTAAGATAGGCAATCATATATTCGCCAAATGTATGGTAGTCAAATTTTATCCATGCATCTTGTGCATGATCATAATCTTCGGTCTTACATTCTGCGCCGGTCAAATCATTTTTAAATTTATCTATGGGCGGAAGAGAAGTCTCGCCGAGTTTACTAATCGCATCAAAATATGCATATGGAAAGACTCCTTTCCGTGTGATGACTTCATCGGTTAGATTTGGATATTGTTTCTTAAGATTTTGTGTTAGTGGAAGAGACTTTAGATTTTGTACGAGAGAGGCCAGTGATGCAGTCATAAATTGGTAGGAATCTAAAAATTTTATATCAAAATAGACCGTCTTATTTTCTTTAGTTTTATCGACAGGCACTTTTGCTGTCATGGCCATAAACTTCTCTCTCGTTTGTGCTATTACATCAAGCTTCCACTCTTTCATTTGACCTAAACCTTCTTTTATTATCATATGGCTGTCGTAGCCCTTGAAATTATGGAAAATGACGGGTAATGTACGCCGCTTCATCCTAAGTGAAAAATTGCATTTTGAACAGAGTGCGTTTCCAAATTTACCAGTGATGTGATCATGGTCGCGCACTTTTTTAATCTTATCATCATCAAATGTTTTACTACATTTGGGGCAAACGTTGCAACTATCAAATTTTGCTTGATCATCTGCTGCCATATGCAATGATCTGCGATAGAGTTCACCATCATACTTTTGTTGAAATTTTACAGCCTGTTCGAGGAATTGTAGGAATTGGTAAATACAATCCTCACCTTGCCAGACGTGCATTTTATTTTTTCTATTTTGGAAATGGCCATGCCATACTTCATAGCAGGATATGGCTGCTAGCTTGTGGATGATATCATCGATATAGCATTCGATGTCAGCATAGGTGACACGAAAAGGACTTAGTTCATCGCCATTCTCTCTATATGAAAACTCCATATCTTTGGGCATGCGCTCCATTTGTAGTTTACCTCGCTTACACCATTCGTAATGAGTTTCAAATCTATTTTTACTCCTAAAGTTGCGAATGCATCTGTCACAGTAATAAATCTCTGATGAGCTAGAATTTCTTAAGTGGTGGTATAAGCGAGAAATTTTGGGAATACCGCAGTAGTGCCATTCCTCACTATCATCCTGTCTTACTAATAAAAGGTTGACAACGTGATCATAACAACTCGAACGCGAGTTGTAGCGGACACCCTTCAATCCCTTTTCCCAAACATGGAGAACTATTTTGATGTTGTTCAATTTTTTAAATTTTTCTATATCTTTAATTTTCATATCTTCACTATTGCAGTCATCAAACTTTAATTCATTCTCCCACTGTTGATACTTACTCTTACGGTATCGGCTATACTGTACATCATTATAGTGGAGAATGGAGAGGACGGCATACTTAAAACATTGCGATTCGCAATCTACAGAAATGACTGCTGCTTTATTTCTTAAATTTTTCGGAAGTTTAAAGGAGCCTCGTCCAGAGTAGTTCTCTAATAAAGTGATTTTAATCATGGCAGTCTCAATACCATCAAAAACGAGACCACTATCACGCTCGTTAAATTTATCTATGTTTAATTTTAACCCTTGGATATGAAAATTTATCCAAGACTCGCAGTCTACAACTTCGGTTGCAGGAGAGGAGGGTATGTGAAACTCCAACCTCTCTACTATTTGACCAGTATGGTGGTCGATTTTTACATATTTTATTTTGAGATAGATGAGCGCCTTCATTCTAAAATTGACTAAATTGTTGAAGAGCGCACCAATCAAGGATGAAGTTTGATGAAACCATTCTTCAAAGTCAGTAATGGTTTCTGAGGATTCCATCTGGTAGTTTCTCACTAAATTATTTATCGACACTTCAGAGAGTCGGATAGAGGAGGTGCTGTTAGTATAACTATCGTCACTGTGTGTATGTCGAAGTCTATGTGAAGATAGTTCAAAATGTGACTCAAAAGACTGAATGCATAAATCGCAAGAAAAGGAGACATCGTTAACAGAATCATCCCCACCTTCGGAGATTGATGCTGACTTAGGTCTACAAACACCTCGCTTGATGTGTCGGACGAGATCACGCTTCCTCGTGAAGATGTGTCCACAGTCAGCACATTCCCGATCGTTGCATTCCCGCGACAATGTTGACATGGAGTCGCTGTTGTTATCCAACTCGCTCGAGATGGGACTGGTATCACCTGAAAGAGAAATCATTCTTTCATCTCTGTTCAAGTCTCAGTGTATTGTTACAACCTACCTTAACTCAACAACTCTAAACTTTCCTCGAGAAGGGAGGGCGTTGGTGATGAAGTTGATGCCTGAAATTGAGGAAGATGCTATTAGCCACACGTTTGAGGGAGATGACAGAGGAAATCTTCAACTTACCATTTCAACGAAATCAAGTTTAAGGTTGATACTTCAACAAGATAGAGACTTCACTCAAATTTGGAATTTACGAGATAGCAGTTCACTTGTACACCTCAAATAATAACAGAATTCGCTAGAGAACACTTCACTTATGCGTCTCAAAGACAGAGTGAAATGATACGGATGTCACTTTACATATATATACTTTCATATTCATTATTCATTGGCTGTTCATTCTGATTGGTTGCTTGTTGATACTTAAGAACTAGAAAACATTTCAAAGTTATTATTCACAGTCAACATGACAAGCCCTCCGACAACACCGAATACAAAATTCTCTTCTCCATGCTCAACACCAAAGGCGCTCGTTGCACCAAACGCTCCAACAAAGGGAAAGGTAGAGAAGGTGTACCGACTGGACAATATCAGAAAGTTGTCATTAGCAGCGGATGACGAAGAGGAGAGTGTATGTGAGAAGGAGTGTCCCGACTTAACAGGCGTGAGGTGGAAGTATCTCCAGTACGATACTGACGATGTGATGGAGATCACCAGCAGCAAATTCCTCCACCAATTATGGGAGTGGTACACCCCTAACTCCCAGCCACGAACTATGGCGGAGTGGGAGTATATTGACAAAGTGAGGCTCGCAGTGGAAGAACGATTGAAACAAGTGAACTGTTTTTGTGATCTATGTGAAGCCAGACTCTTGGATGATATTGACGATGAAGACCTTTTGAAATACATGCCATAATAAATTTTTATTTCATATTATCTTTGCTTTCATACTGACTTACTTGAATGGGGCTTCAGTGGATGATTTAACCATGTATACTTTTTCATTTGGAAATAGTAGCACACTTAGTTTAACTTGCAATTCTTATAACATTTCATATGGATGATAATGGTAGATGAAATAGTGTTAGATGAAATTAAGATAGCTTACACTTCTGATACAGGGATAGCAACCGACTGCGATCCATGTGTAAAGAGCTTGTTAGACTACGGAAGAGAGAAGTGTGTTATGTTGCGTGTGGCGCGTGAGTGTCCTCCCATTTCATTCCATTCATCAATTCGTCTCATTGATAGAGACAGGTAGAACTCATGGTTCTCATAACGTATGCAATGGAAAGTTTTAGGCAACCTTCGACAGTTGGCTAAATGTCGCCCTGGCGCGAATGCATACTACGTTGAGACAGAGGCAATCACTTGCAAACATGACGCAGAGAGGTTTAACAAGATTGACCATTGCCGAATGTCCCTTGCGGTATACATAGCTACGGGTTTCACCGCCGCCCTTTACAGGAACGCCCGTCGAAAGGAAGTATTACACCGAACTTCATTTGCAACGTTCAAGTTGACTGATAGCAGATTCAACTTAATGATAGTATTCGCCAGTCCGAAGACTGCCCAGGGCAAACCGCGTGGAGGTTCTATCATGTCTTGCCCCATGGTGGCCCTTAAGAGAGCCGGTGGTTCGTTCTCGGGAGTCGTCATCAGCAATCTTACTCCATACCGATTCTGCTGAGAGAGAGTCGAAACCGTTCAACCTCAGAAGTGTCGACTTCAATGCTAGTTGGTATGTGAGTGGAGGGTGGAATGTAGCGCCATTCCATTGGATTGGCAACACTTGCTGTCATCGCATTGCCAATCTGAGCAAGATTGTTGTGGACTCTGTCTTGCTCCTCTATTCTAGCAAATTCATTAAATAAATTTCGCGGTCTTAACTGCGGCCCGCGAGGAGAGTTGACTGCAGCGTTTGGTGTCTCCATGATTGAAATGAAATGAAATGAGAGGTAGTGGTTTATATACCCCTCTAATGTGATGTAACGTTCAAGTTGACTGATAGCAGATTCAACTTAATGATAGTATTCGCCAGTCTAAAGACTGCCCAGGGCAAACCGCGTGGAGGTTCTATCATATCTTGCCCCATGGTGGCCCTTAAGAGAGCCGTTGGTTCGTTCTCGTCGTATCTGAAAATAGAAGGAAAAATAGATGAAAATATATTCAAGTGATAGAGATGATATTAACTTACCATAAGAGAAATTTAGCCGGTTCGCGACCCCTTCGATGGTGATGGTTGAGGTAAGTACTTGGCCGGCAGTTTTCGCTTCCGGTGGCGCAGCTCCTTTATTTCGCCATCATGCTTGATGGAGACATGGAGACAGCGCATCTCCGCCATTGCTCCCTCGTAGCACTCGAATGTGGCATCCAAGTCCTCACTCTCAAGGATGACGCTGTCGACGATTCTGCTCTTGATGATGGGAATGTGGAAAGTTGTTCGTCTCTCTTCTTTCTTCTGACTCTCAGTCAGGCTAGTCTTTAGTTGCTCAATTTTTAAATTTGATATCTCTTCCTGAGCTTTTAGTGATTTTATGTAAGTCGCCTGCTCTTCAACTCGTTTTTCGCTGGCAAGCGCCCTTTGGCGGAAAGGTTCTAAGTTAATTACTTGGGTCTTGAGGGCCCGAATCTCGGCTACCTGACCCTTCAGGTGGAAATTGTCATCCCTAAGGGCCGAACACTCGTTTTTTAACGAGTGAGCTCATCTTTTAATTTCGTGAGTGCATATTCCTGGCTCACTTTTGCGATCTGCTCATCCTTATTCCAGCTGTTCATCTGCTGCTTAATCCCCTTCTTTACTGGGGAAGGTGCGATCACTTTCTTTTTCGGGGAAGACTGATTTGTCGGTTTTCCTATCTCTTCCGCGTTTTTAGTGATGACGACCTCCTCAGAATCGGAGTCATCTGAGCAGTCCAAATCGCTTAGTGGGGCCTTCGCTTCTGCTGTCGATGAGGTAGTGACCGAAGCAACAGGTTCCAAAATTGTTGCAATAGCCTCTTGTAGTGCTGCGTCTAGATCGACTGTTTCTTCGTTGAAGAAGGGCGCGATCACTTTGCCGATGTCTGATGTTATATAATTGTTAGCCTTTTTGAGCGGACATTCGGCGTGGGCGATGTAAAATTCCTCATGCTCCTTGCCTTTTAAAAATTTCAGGCAATGTGTACAGCCGGAAATAACGACTCTTTCCTCGTGAAAGTGAGGAGTATTCTTGTACTTGTTAATGTGGCGTTTGAATTCGCCCCCTCTCTTGATCTCTCCACAAGAGCACTTTTTGAATAAAAATTTTGTGTTGTCTCCCATTTTGTAACTTATGTATCTGTAAAGGAAGGATGAAATAGAATTACTAACAGGCGACATTGACAGTCATTTTTGTAATCATACAGCTAAATTGTGAGATTGGTGGAAAGTGTCGAACCTTTGAATCCGTTACAGGCATTACTCAGAGGGGATCTTATCCCAACTCCAAGGCCTCGGCCCACAAATCCAACCTCCCGCGGACAGAGCGTGCGTCATATCACTGTGTTGGTATCCGGACCCCGATTTTGACATGAAAATCAGTGGATTGTTTACAAAGGTTGCAAATTCCAAGCCGAAGCTCGCCTCCCACAACTTTATAAATGTCTTAGTTGAATTCAGCAGGGTCGAAAACCCCAGAAAACCTCCAAAACTAGTGAATTTAAATTTTTCAATTTTTAGCACTACTTATGAAATTTTATAAGTAGAGTATCACTTAGGGCAGGTCAATAGCGACCGAACCTTTTTTGAATCAAGTAAAACGGACTTGTAGAAGCAAAGTTACAAGCCTTTAAAGTTTTGGAGTCTTTTATGGCCTGGAGACGAAGGCCATCTCCTGGCTAACCTCTAAGTCTGACGGCTTAGCTGATATCAGCAATGAAATTTTCTAAGTCGGTTTCTTACAGAAACCCGGAATTTGGAATGTCCAAAGCTATCATCGGAGCTCAGAGAGACGACTTACCGTTGACAATCTCTCGTATTAATGTCAAGTCTCTGTCGGTTCCCAGCTTATATAGTGTGTGGCGATCAGCTGATGACCTAATACCCATCATCCAAACACTAAAAACCCGTCTATCTCCGGTTCTAGTGCTCCGATTGAGCTGGAAATACACAATTTCCATGTAGAATTTGACACTGAATCCGAATCTGGCCTCCGTTTTCCCATCCGATGCTTCGTTTTGGCTCCACAGTAGGCAGCCATCGCAAAAATTCTAACTGTCGTTTTTTCGAAAAATGTTGAAAATTTTTCTCTCCGATTGACTTGAAACTCTCCGATTGACTTGAAACTTACCATACAGATAGAAAATTTCACGCTGATTCCAAATCTGAAATCCGTTTTCCAATCCGATGCTTCGTTTTGAAGCTACAGCCCAAAACGTCCCAAATTCTAACTCTGTCGTTTTTCGCCAATGTCCCAAAATCTTAAATGGCGTCTCACATCTAAACGAAGACAGATATGAACAAGCCGATTCTTTCAGTGAGTTTGTCTCACTCTTAGCTTTCAAAAGAGCTATTGCACGACAAAATCCGTCCACTAGAAGCAAAATTGGAAGTTTGGCGGAGGGGGGGGGACGTCAGCGAAAATTTTTCTCTCCGATTGCGTTCAAATTCACCATACCGATGCAGAATTTCACACTGAATCCGAATCTGGCCTCCGTTTTCTCATCCGAGCACTCCTTCCACTCGAAACAGCCCATTTTACAACCCAATATTCAGCAGATTGCACGAAAAACATCACACACTATAGCCTCAAGACTAATCCTGGCGGTCGCCCAAGTCCACCACGACACTCTGTCGTTCCAGAGGGGGGGACGTCAGCGAACATTTTGTGAACGTGGACCAACCTGGCCGGCACACTACGACAGACCACAACCTCTGTCGTTCCAGAGGGGGGGCGCCGGTCGAGTGTTCGCCGTTTTATTACTACTCATCTGGTCTGATAATTTAAGCTGGGACGAGCATTTTAAATCAGTTTCGAAAATATGTTCACAAAGACTTTATGTCATTCGTCGACTAAAACCGTATCTATCTAAAAATCAGCTTGTTGAAGTATATAGCGCGATTATCTCATTTGTGTTAACGTATGCTGCTCCCATTTTTTGTCACCGAACTCAAACTGTACAATCTAAGATTCGTCGAATTACGAAACGTGCTCAACATATTATCTGCGGATTCAAATGTAAGTGTAACATAGTGTGCGATATTGATGACCTGTTCAGCAAGTTAATTTTTTCTTTTTTGCTGAAATGTGAAAACCCACTTCATCCTTTGAGAGAAATTGTTCCTCGTCGTCTACATTTTTCAAGACACTTTGCAATAGACGCTTTTCGCACCGCTAGAAAAAGCAACGCATTTTTTATAAAAGCTTGTCTTGACTTCAATATGTCCTTCCAACGCTGAGATTGAACTCTTGAGTAACTGCGACTTTATTTGTATGTAAATGTCACACTTCACTCTCCGTTATTTTGTATTAGCATTTGTATTGAATGATTTTTATTTTTCATGAAATATATACACTTCACTACTACTACTACTACTACTAATCTCTTGCCAATGGCATCGATCTGATGACATCCTTTCCATTGTGTAAAGACAAGGCTTTCCCACGTGTGACCTTAGCAGATCAGAAGTTGCGTAGATAACCCTCCAAGTGACAAAGCAACAAAAGCATTGAAACGATTCCGAAAGGTTGTGAAGCATCGATATTCATGTCATTTCACAATAGTAGTTAGATTTTTCCCACTTGAGGCGCACCCGGTTCATGATTTGGCCCTCTGCTCGATTTGAAGCGCAGCGATTCGGATTTTGGCCCTATTTGAGACGCAGTGGTTCGGATTTTGGCCCTATTTGGGGCGCAGCGGTTCGGATTTTGGCCCTTTTGAGGCGCAGTGGTTCGTATTTTGGCCTTTTTGAGGCGCAGCGGTTCGTATTTTGGCCCTTTTGAGTCTTGAAGATCGTATGTGTCCTGTTTATAGGCCACTAGGATCGTGTTTTGGCCTCTTTAGGTGTAGTAGGATAGGGATTTGACCGGAAGGTTGTGGATGGAAGGTCGGAAAGGATGTAGGGAGGTGGCCGAGTATGTGATGCTAAGCAGACCAAAGGAGGGACCGGTGCAGGGCGGAAAGTTGGACAGAAGGCGGTAGGAGAGAGTGGAGTTGGAAAGACAGTCCGGTGCAGGTAGGAGAGAGAAGCTGACAAGCAGAGTTTGTCCAAAGTGGGTCATGTTTTGAGGCATGTCGTGCAGAAGTGGACGTGTTTTGTCCAAGGTGTGCCCAACTTTTGACTGCAAGAGGAAGGAAGGAGGAGTTCTCCTGTGAGGCAAGGGTAGGAATCTCTGAAAACTGCAGTGGGTTTTGGTCGTTTTGGGATGAGAAAGACCGTTTTTCGGCATGAAGGAGGTCTCGGATGGGAAAACGGAGGGCAGATTCGGAGTCTACGTGACATTTTGGGTTCGGAAGGTTGTTTTCAGCGGAATCGGAGAGAAAAATCTTGAGGACGTCCCCCCCTCCCTCCTGTCAGACTTCCAACTTTGGTTCTAGAGATCGTGTAAAGTCGTGCAATAGCTCATTTGAAAGCTGAGAGTGAGAAAAATGCAGTGGAAAGCATCCTATGTCCAGGTTTTCCTGGGTTTAGAGAGGAAAATGGCAGGAATCTCTGAAAACCGCAAGAGTTAGAAAAGGTGGGTTTTGGACGTTTTGGGATGAGAAAGGCCGTTTTTCGGCATGAACGAGGTCTCGGATGGGAAAACGGAGGGCAGATTCGGAGTCTACGTGAAATTTTGTTTCAAGCTCAATCGGAGAGAAGAAATCTTGAGGACGTCCCCTCGGCAGCGATCTTCCAACTTTGGTTCTAGAGATCGTAGAAAGTCGTGCAATAGCTCGTTTGAAAGCTGAGAGTGAGGAAAATGCAGTGGAAGAAGCGGCTTGTTCATGTCTGCCTTCGCATAGATGTGAGACGCCATTGAAATTTTTGGAAATTGTCGAAAAAACGACTGAGTTAGAATTTTTACAAAAATTGCTCTAGCGGGTGAACGAAGACTCTGATGGGAAAACAGATACCAGATTTGGAATCAGCGTGACATTCTGCATCTAGAGGGTGAGTTTCAAGTGAATCGGAGAGAAAAAGTTGAAAATTTTCTTCACACTGTGTCTCCACACGGGATTTTTTCGTGAAAATGTTAAATTGTGGCCGCCTTTGGTGATGATTGATGAATAGCGAAGGATTGGAAGTGAATGAAGAGCTCGGGTTTCTTTTAGGGGCAAGACCTCACTTTGTTCTCTAGGATCCTATCTTTTCAGATGCGTGGAAGGTTTCGTTTCTAAATGAGAGCATGTTTAAAATCGAATGTTTGCGCATTACTTCTTGCCCCCATTACCTCCATGACAAATCCTCCTCTCATTGATCAATCCATTCTACCAAGCAGCTCGCCTTCTAGTCCGACCTGTCTGATATTAGCTGATTCTAATCTTTCTGATTTTCAAGATCCGCGTTGTCGAATAGTTGCCATTCCAAACGGCAGGATCTCAGCTCTTCGTGCACGTCTCAATGTCATGCAATCTGACTCTCATATCAATAAAGTCTTCGTTTGTCTAAGTCGACTAGACATTGGAAATCGCTTCGTCTCTAACTTTACAAATCTAAAGAGTCTGCTGGCGCGTTGCAATCGACTGTTTCCTGGTGCGGTTCTTTTCGTAATACTCAGTGGTTGCCCTCATGACTGTTCTGCCACTGATCGTGCAGTTTTCAATCAGCTCTCAACGACTCTAAGGAACAAGCATCCTTCTAGCTCTATTATTTTGTCTGCCCCTTCTCCTTTTGTGGTCAGTGACAGCAATGTATGGAATGATGAGACCAAGTCAGGCGTCTTCAATAAAATCCGCGATCATTTAAACTGACTTTTGGGAGGCTTACGCCCCAACTGCTGTCATCAACGCAGAACCTCTCATCATCTTTAGTTACCTCCCTTCCTCTCCTCCAATTATTGTCGCGGCCCCCAAAGTTTATACCCACTCCTGTATCGTGTGACCATCGCCGACTGTTCGATGGAGTGTTTGAATTCGTCCGGAAACTGCAATGGCGAGTCATTCTCCCAAACTCTCCTCCTATTCAGTGTCGCTTCGGTTTACACCGCTCCTCCTCGTGGCCTCCAGTTGGTCGTGTCCCACCACATATTCATGCTTTATCTCAGGAAGTATTCTCTGCCGCCCGTTCTATTCTCTTCACTGAGCACAATTGCTGTACACATGACAATCTGTCGCCAACTGAACGCTGCTGCCTCTCAGCCTTAGCCGCTACATCTGATCTGGTTATTCGTCCCGCCGACAAAGGAGGAAGTAATGGACAAAGAGGCCTATAGCTCAGAGTGTCTTAGTCAGCTCAGCAACAACATTTTCTACCGACCTTTGAATTCTCCGTTGTCTAACGTGGAATCTGAAATCATTGAGGTTTTGACAAGTCTGCAATCTTCAGGATTCATCACTAGAAAAGAATTCAATTTCCTATGCCCTCCTTTGGACTCTCGTGATAGACGCTTCTATGTGCTTCCAAAAGTTCACAAGAGCACTTGGCCTTCATTGAACATGCCTCCCGGTAGACCAATCGTCAGTGATGTCCGTTCTGTTAGTAGCAATATTGGCAGATTCATCGAACATTTCCTCTATCCGCTGGCGAAGAGCCTACCCAGCTTCTTGCGTGACTCCCAGCATCTCATCGCAATCTTGAGAAATTGCAGTTTACCTTCCGACTTTATCCTGTGTACATTTGATGTTAGAGCTTTGTATACTAACATCCCCATCACCGAAGGCGTACGTCGCGTCGCCGCTGCTTTCCAACATCTCCCTGATCATAGGCGTCCTGATGATGCCGTTATTCGGTTACTTCGTCTGTCTCTTGAGCAAAATGACTTCTGTTTCAATGACCGGTATTTTGTGCAAGAATCTGGTGTCGCCATGGGAAAAGCTTTCGGTGGGTCTTTCGCGAACATCTATATGGGCGCTTGGGAGCATGACGCACTCAACTCCTACCATCTCAGGCCTACTTTGTGGGTCAGATTTCAGGATGATGTCTTCGCAGTTTGGCTGCACGGTATAGAAGCTCTAGAGCTGTTTCATCATCATCTGAACAGCCGCGACAATCACATTCAATTGGAGCTCAATCATCATTCACAATCCATTCATTTCCTGGATCTTCTCATCTATCGGCCTGTTGATAGCACCCACCTTCATCACCGTATAGCCTTCAAAGATTCTGCCTGTCACAGAATCTTACCGAAAGACTCTCACCACGCGCCTCATGTTTTTAAAGGTGTTGTGTATTCCCAAATTTTGAGATGGGCCACCCGTTCATCAACTGCCGAAGATTTCAACAACACGGTTGACACGGTTTTCCCTCATTGGCGTGCTCAAGGCGTTACAAGATCGGCTCTGAGAAATGCAAAGCGTAAAGTTTTGACAATTGCCAACTTCCTTATCGACTGGTCGCCTGGTTTTATGCAATGTAACGGACTTCGATGTGGTGCCTGTGCCTTTGTGAAACCTGTAACCTATTTCAGAGGCGTCTCACACTCTGAGCTTTTCCCTGTTCTTTTTAATCTGACTTGTGCTACCACTCATTGCATTTATGTCATCGAGTGCACCAGGTGTTTTGTGCGTTATGTCGGCCAAACGGTCTGTCCTCTACGAGAACGCATAGGCCATCATCTGCGGGACATTCGTAATGGCAGTGCCAATTCCCCTCTTGTTCCTCATTTTACAAATGTTCATACGTTATCGGACTTGAGCTTTTTTGCTATTGATCGATCCTTCTCACTCTCTCATAGACTTCAAAAAGAGTCCAAATGGATCGGCGTGCTTCGTACCGGCCGTCCTACAGGTCTCAACAGGTCATCCGCAAAGCAATCCAACACTATTAACTTATTGACTACTCATGATGATTGCTCAGCAAGACTCAATTCATTTATAATGAATACTTGTAACAGGGTCACAGATTTTAACGTGCGTCTATGCTATGCGAACGACAAAAATGTATTGGCGACTTTACGCTAAGCATGTGTAGCTTTTGTATTATTCTTTTCCTCACTTCTCACTTTTTTCTGTACATTGTTTATTTATCATTTATTTCTTTGAAGGATTTTATTCATTTTGCTGTTAGTTTTCCTGACTTTTAGGACTGCTGATGTCATCTAGATTGGCATGGCTTTCAAGTTCTCAACCATATAGTACGAGTAATCTGATTGTGTGATTTCTATGGAGCTTTTATTGTTGAAGCCTGAAACGTTATTGTGTCGTGAGATATCACGCAGTCTATTGTCCACTATCTGTCACATTTTGCTGGATTGTAATTAAGAATGTCAAACCATCGATCACGTACGAGCTCTCCAACGCCTCTTACGCTTTACGTTGTCACTGTCATCTGTAACACCACTGACGAAGGTCTTATCATCGACCGAAATTTATTTGGTAACAGAACTGGTGTCTTACCTCTCTATTTATCTTCGGGACTCTTTAGGATTGATTTGCACATTTGAGCAGGAGAGCGACATGCGTCGACCTTTGGGCCGGCGCTTTATTCCTCGCTATACTTCTCGTCCAGAGCCTGCTTCAGTGCATTCATCCATTTTGGGTCCTTGTCCTCGTCCAGCAATTCTTCAAGCTCCTCTCCATCCTGTGTATCACGCTACAGTTCCATCTTCTGTATCTCAACGCCTCGTGTCTCATTCTGTGACTCCTAGTTCCACATCTCGATCTCTGGCTCACTCTACTGCTGCCTCGAACTCTGACCTACCACGCTTGTCTCATCGCCTGATCCCACATGACACTTTTCATCTGACTAAAGCACACTTCCGCTTGATAAAGTGTGCTCATCATCTCCAACAGCTGCGTTCGCGACTACCGCCAATGCTGGGTCAGGCCAAAAACCGTCTGATTAATTTGCTGTGTCCTGCGTTGAACCGGAAGGTTGTGGATGGAATTAGGTCGGAAAGGATGTAGGGAGGTGGCCGAGTATGTGATGCTAAGCAGACCAAAGGAGGGACCGGTGCAGGGCGGAAAGTTGGACAGAAGGCGGTAGGAGAGAGTGGAGTTGGAAAGACAGTCCGGTGCAGGTAGGAGAGAGAAGCTGACAAGCAGAGTTTGTCCAAAGTGGGTCATGTTTTGAGGCATGTCGTGCAGAAGTGGACGTGTTTTGTCCAAGGTGTGCCCAACTTTTGACTGCAAGAGGAAGGAAGGAGGAGTTCTCCTGTGAGGCAAGGGTAGGAATCTCTGAAAACTGCAGTGGGTTTTGGTCGTTTTGGGATGAGAAAGACCGTTTTTCGGCATGAAGGAGGTCTCGGATGGGAAAACGGAGGGCAGATTCGGAGTCTACGTGACATTTTGGGTTAGGAAGGTTGTTTCCAGCGGAATCGGAGAGAAAAATCTTGAGGACGTCCCCCCCTCCCTCCTGTCAGACTTCCAACTTTGGTTCTAGAGATCGTATAAAGTCGTGCAATAGCTCATTTGAAAGCTGAGAGTGAGAAAAATGCAGTGGAAAGCATCCTATGTCCAGGTTTTCCTGGGTTTAGAGAGGAAAATGGCAGGAATCTCTGAAAACCGCAAGAGTTAGAAAAGGTGGGTTTTGGACGTTTTGGGATGAGAAAGGCCGTTTTTCGGCATGAACGAGGTCTCGGATGGGAAAACGGAGGGCAGATTCGGAGTCTACGTGAAATTTTGTTTCAAGTTCAATCGGAGAGAAGAAATCTTGAGGACGTCCCCTCGGCAGCGATCTTCCAACTTTGGTTCTAGAGATCGTAGAAAGTCGTGCAATAGCTCGTTTGAAAGCTGAGAGTGAGGAAAATGCAGTGGAAGAAGCGGCTTGTTCATGTCTGCCTTCGCATAGATGTGAGACGCCATTGAAATTTTTGGAAATTGTCGAAAAAACGACTGAGTTAGAATTTTTACAAAAATTGCTCTAGCGGGTGAACGAAGACTCGGATGGGAAAACAGATACCAGATTTGGAATCAGCGTGACATTCTGCATCTAGAGGGTGAGTTTCAAGTGAATCGGAGAGAAAAAGTTGAAAATTTTCTTCACACTGTGTCTCCACACGGGATTTTTTCGTGAAAATGTTAAATTGTGGCCGCCTTTGGTGATGATTGATGAATAGCGAAGGATTGGAAGTGAATGAAGAGCTCGGGTTTCTTTTAGGGGCAAGACCTCACTTTGTTCTCTAGGATCCTATCTTTTCAGATGCGTGGAAGGTTTCGTTTCTAAATGAGAGCATGTTTAAAATCGAATGTTTGCGCATTTTCAAGATTTTGGAACTTTAGAAAAAACGACTCGGCTTCTCTTTTTTCAACTCGGCTTCTGGTCATCGTAGAGAGTCGAGGGATGCCTTAGATGAAAGGTGAGAGCGAGAAAACGTGACTGTCAAAATTTGAAGTTAATCGGAGCACTAGAACCGGAGATAGACGTGTTTAAAGATTTGGATGATGGATATTACGCCATCAGCTGATCGCCACGAACTATATAAGTGGGGTCTCTGCTTGTGGAAATCAGTTCTCCTCCCGACTGGGTCGAGGGTGGTGAACTCCGGAGCTCCGATGATAGCATTGGAAATCTCCGAAAACCGGATTTCCTACGGAAATTAGAAAATTTAGAAAACTTTTGACTTCATTCAAAAAATGTTCGATCGCTTTTGATCAGACCTATATTGACAGACTACTTATAAAATTTCATAAGTAGTACTAAATGCTGAAAAATTTTAATTCATTATTCTTGGAGGTTTTCTGGGGTTTTCGACCCTGCTGAAGTCAATGAAGGCATGTATAGGTGTGTACAAACCAATCTTTCAATGATACAAGCAGCTTTTCACTGAAAGCGAGCATGACACGGAGAGTTTTGCTGTAATATTCCACTGACAGGGTGTTCCTTCGGGACGGCGAATGATGCCGTAGTGATAAGTGTGGCAAGGGAGTGTGTCATATTTTAGACCGAAACCGCTGGGGCGACCAATGTTGGGCATTTGACACGGTTCTCAACGTAGGACTTTGAACGCCAATCAGTTGAGTCTTAGCTATCTTGTCATGGGTAGCATCTAAACATCTCCATTGCAAAACGCTGGTGAATCACGGCTTGCTATCCCTCTCTACGGCTTGCTATCCCTCTCTACGGCTTGCTATCAAGCTGATCAAAGCACCGACTTGGGATGTTTCCTCTTGTAAATAACTCCACCGGTATTCATGTCTGGCTATGAAGTTACGGAGATTTTCGGTGTCATACGTCCTGTTGGTGGGGTTCTTTCGAGACAGCGGTGAAGTCCGTAGCGATGAGTACTGCACGGGACGTTGGCAATGGTAATCCTTGTGAAACCTCTCTGCGTCATGTTTCCAAGTGGTTGCCTTTTGTCTCAACGTTGTACTCTGACCGCCAGGGCGACATTTAGCTATCTGCCACAGGTTACCTCATAAAAATTCCATTGCGCTTGTCTCCCGATAGTTGGTCAACCATGCGAGAATGAACCATGAGTTCTGCTTGACTCTATCATGGAGGCTAAATGATGAATGGAATGAAATGGGAGGGCATTCATGTGCCACACGCAACCACACGCTCATTTCTCTCTTCGCTAGTGAACAAGCTCTTGCGAGTGTAGTCAGAAAGTATATCATGTTGTACAAAAGTTTTACTGCAACACAGGTTGATGTATAGTTAGAAAGTTTGATCATGACGTTTTATGAAACACAAATGTCATAAAATGTAAGCATTAGTGTAGTAAAATAGTTTTTACCACAACACACGCTTGTGAAAGTAAAGTTTGATCACTGAAGTTTTATGACTAACCGAACTCATCACAGCACTAGAAAGTTCTATCGAAAAGGTTTTACTGCACAGTTTAGATTGTCTTGTAACTTACTTTCACAGTGTTAGAAAGTTTTATGTTGAGTGGAGACAGTTGCCAAATGTTCCCCCCTATTAGAAAATTCAAACTCCATGACTGTTAGATTGCTGAATACTTCATCAGGTTTACTAAAAGCAGTTTCCTACTGCAGTGAGAATGAGAGTTTAGAATGTTATATGAAAACAGTGTTCACCACAGCACTAGAAAGTTTTACTTCACTGTGTAGATTGTTTCACAGTGTTAAAAGGTCTTATAGTAAGCACTACAGTGTTGAATGATTTATAAAACCAGGTAAAGTCTTGTCACAAACGTTGAGTGTGTGAGAGCTAGTTCCATGACATTGAATCGCGTGGGTCCTAAAGTCCTTAAGTCCATAATCCAAGGGTAGGGTCATCTACGGTTGGATTTAGGGATTTAGAGATTTAGGGTTTTATATCACATGCGTTAACCGTTAGTGTAGAATACGTCAAGCACCTGTTCGCTTAAAAGTCTAAGCGCAAACGTTGAAATAAGTTTTGTAAGAAGTCTTTGACATGATGTTGTGAAATTTAGCGAACGTTGAAAAAAGTTTTATGAAATGTTTCTGCAGTCACACTCGTTAGCATACCAGCTTTCCTAAATGTGTTGTTTGTCTTTATCAAATTGAATGCGTGTGTAGACTGTTTTGTAAAGAAAGACAGTGTTAAACGTGTTTGCAGTCTTCATTGACAGCATACAAGTATACACATACAACCTGCAACGTTGTAAGTCGAATGCATATGAGTTAGGAAACACTCAAAACATGTGTGAGATAAAAATCAACCTGCTAGATTAAGTGAGTCCCTCACAAAAGTGTCACAACTATTTTACGGGAAACTTGTAAAGGAGAACTGTGTAGCGAGAACGTTTACACTCATCATAGACAGATGAACATATATTCTAACTTCAACTTTCTGACGTTCAAATGAAATTCGTAAACATGAAGCTCTAGACTCCGTGGTGTAAAAAACTACATGACGAGTGACAACAACTGTATGTTGGCAAAACTTTCATAGATTGCAGTCGTGTTTAAAGTTGATATAAAAACCTGTAGAAACGCATAAGTCTTAGATGCAGTTCAACGACTCGTACATTGAACTAACAAAATGAACAAGTCTGTGTAGAGGACCATAACACGCTCATCAGTAGGAAACAGCAAAGCATGTAATGTCATTGAATTATGAAGACTGAGTGACAAGTCTGTGTTGATGAGAGTGGAACCATTTCATGAGTATGAAACAGTGAACATTACATTAGGACTGTCCATGAGTATTGTAAAGTTTAGAATCAAAGTTTGCTGTTCATGTGCATGACAAATGAAGAGAATCAACACGTGTCTCATTTCTAAACGAATCCTGCGTTGCTTGTAAGTTGATAGTAGAATCAACATTGAAACCTGTATCAAGTGATTTTCTGTGCGAGTGCAGACGATTTGAAAATGGCACACGGATTGACATTCAACAATGCTTGCAATATTCAATACGCTGCCATTCAAAAGCAGCTAAAAATGTTTATCACAAAACCTACCAGTGAAACAGATGTCATATAACCCTCCTGTGCACACAAAGAATCACGAGCGCACTCTGTCGCCTGATTGCCGCGCTGTCCCCTCAGCAGATAGAGTAGAACACAAAGATGAATGACAGCGCAGCTGGTTGGCGATCGTCTGTCGCGCTGCCTCCTCAGCAGATAGAGTAGAACACAAAGATGAATGATAACGCTCTCTCTCTCTCTCTGGTAACCGTCTGTCGCATTGCCCCCTATACACATTGAATTTTCTATCGCATCTGTGCAACAAACAAGGATGCAGGAACTTATCGTCATCTCAGACCTCCCACCTAGCTGATTCCCACTCAGCTCATTGCTATCGCACCGGAGATATCATCGTGGGCGACTGAAAAGATTCTCACGTTGACAAATCGTTACTGTGCACTCCGCGCGCGCAAGAAACCATTTGCTGCTAAAGCATGGACACTGCCGATTTGTTCAAGACTTCAATGCCTTGCTAGCCAGTTACAAAAATGTTGGAGCAAAGGGAGACGTTCACACTCATTCATCAAATACAAGTCGTTTGATGCAATGTCGTTCGATATAGCTTTCTTTGATATGAGCCGAACCCTTGAGCTCCGCTGTGGATGCAGAGTGAAGATGGGTAAAGTCTTTCTCCTGGCTGCTTTGCAGGCAGAGAAAGGCGAAGCAATTCGCTGCCCCGTCCACCTCATTCCACATGAGCTTGTGGAAAACACTTTGTTCAGGGATATGGCGCTAGAGCATCTGGCGTTGCTGAGAACTCAGCGTCCGGAATACTTCGAATGATCGAAGTATTTCATCGGTCCTTCCGAGGGCCCGGTCACCAATTCGTTGGAGGCCACCCTATTAACAAAGAAAAGCTACAGACTGTGCCACACACAAACACTAGAATCAAGGATCTCTATCTTTCTTAGAAAATGAAGAAGCTCTTATTAAATTCATCTGATGAGAAAGCAACTTCATGACAAGTGTTAAACTTGTCCAACACACATCTTCAAAGACCTAACTGCCATGAAATCATCATGTTTAAAGTTTTAAAGCCCATATGATATGTAGCAAGGATCTATTGCAGTTACATGATGTAAAATATAAACGTGCGTAGAGAGAGGATTAGACGTGAAGTCATGAATTTTATTTCTTCACCACCCTTCAAATGGAAATAGTAAGGGTGGTGGAAGAATTATCAGAGCAACATGTTCTATAGTAATGCAGGCAATGACAGTCACGATTGGATTCAGAGATTTAGCGTTTTATATAACATACATCAATGATAACTGTTGTTGTAGAGTGTATACATGCATTTACTAACTTAAGCATTTGTGAATGACATAGCTAAATTGCTAAAGTCCATAATCTAAGGGGTGGGGTTACCTACCGTTGGATTTAGGGATTTAGGGTTTTGGATAACACAAATTAACGATCTCTTTTAGTGTAGAATACGTGATGCATATGTTCGCTTTATAAAATGACTTTCAACAAAGACTCAATTTCATGATAAAAAGACAGATTTCATATCGTTGATGAGAGATAGTTACATGCTCATTATGCTATACACTTTACATTTGATGCAGTCAGCTGAAACGTGATTGATGCATGTTCAATAGAAGAGTTGAATACATTGTATGTATCTTAGTGATTGGAATAATAAGTGTGTAAAGAGTTGATTAGGAAAATATATAATAGTCAACACATGAAAGTTTCTTGTTATCGAAGCTAGGAATATATGAACATCATTCATCAGTCAGTGTTGTATTTCAAAAGTCGTATGCTGACAGAGACACAAGTTTACTAAATTATTCAGCAAAACTCCTAAATCCGTGAATCCATAGGATAGGTGTCCCTGTGTTGAGATTTAGGGATTTAGCGTTTTAAAAGTGTAAGTTACATAGATAAATCACTGAGTCCATAGCATAGTCAACCCCATGACAAGACCATAGACATCGGATAACATTATTAGGACTAGACCAGACACAGCTGATTTCCCGTGGCCTTTAAAGCCGTTCGGTAGCGACATGGAAATATTGTTTGTATAAAATAATTATGACAACGAGAGAATTTAAAATATCGATAACCACGTGTCTATTATCAGCTGAGACAGAGTAGAGATGAGGAGATATTGCATCGTCCATAATTGCAGACTTAAATACTCCGAATTGGCAACAGCAGAATACATTTCATTTCACAGGTAATTGCAAATGAACAGCCTATCTCTAATCTCATGATAATAGAAATTTTACGTACATATCTGTTTTCATTGTACTCGGGAAAACTCGCCCTTCGCGCTCACAAGAAATGATGTAAAATAGTGCTTTTTGCCCGAAGTGGCCAGGAGAAATCCAAGTTATTCCGGGTGCTGCTTATCCTTAGCCGGGACGCTCGAAGTTCACAAAATGATTAATGAGACGCCATATCTCAGTTCTGCGGAAGAATCTGTATAAGTGATAGATTTTTAGGGGGTGACCTGAGTCAGGAGTAATACCAAACTGATTATGAAGCCCTTTTCTGAAAAGGTTTCATTTATCTTACTGCCATGTTAATGTCTTTCTGCATATTTCTTAGTTAGGCTTAAGAACATTTATAAAAATTTTTGCTGGAATCTTTAAGGTTGGTAATGAATTTATCCTCTTACAATCCACTCGTCCAAACACAAGCAAAAGGCTTGGTAGTGTCACACTTTTCTTCTCGATTTCATTTTCGATCAATCTTTTCAAGATTGGAGTCATTTCAAGGCACATTATCTTGGATTTTCAAAAGAAAGCATTCTACTGCCAGAAGAAATTTAATAAAAATTTCGCTAATTTAAAAATTGCGCTGCTATTTGTTTACACAAATAGCATAGTAAAACAATTTTTCAGAATTAAAGCCACTCGGTAGCGACATCCGCTTGTGGCCATCAGCTGATAGTGTATTAAATAGGCGCTGTCCCGTCTAGTCCTAATAATGTTATCCGATGTCTATGGACAAGACTTAGCGTTTTATATGATCCATGTTAGCAATATCTGGTCGTGTAGAATGTGACTCAATGAGTTTATTCAGATAATGCATCATCAATTTCATTCACTTGGTTATATGATGTAGAAAGTGTGAGATAGAAGTGAAAGTAATCTCATAAAGTTTAGAACACATAGTAGTAACATTGTAAGAATAAGTAAAGTGAAAAGTTATGTCGTATGAAATGAGTGATGCAAGACTAGCTCACATTGAAATGAATTGTTAGTGTAACAAAAAGCTGTGTGGGTTTCAATAACATATCATGTACATACTGCTTCAAAAAGAGTGGATTGACTTAGTAATAAAGTTACAACCATTTTACTGTTTGTAAAGTTAGGAATAGTATCAGAATCATTTCAGTGTTTGTAGGATAGGTGAAGTATAGAATAAAGTCACGACCATTTCACTGCTTGTTAAGTTGGAAATAAAGTTATAACCATGTCACTGTCAAGTTAGAAATAATGTCATAGACATTTCAGTGTTTGTAAGATAGGTGAAGTATAAAATAAATTCGTGACCATGTCACTGTTTGTAAAGTTAGGAATTTTGTCAGAATCATTTCAGTGTTTGTAAGATAGGTAAAGTATAAAATATAGTCACAAGCATTTCACTGTTTGTAAAGTTAGAAATAAAGTTGATGTTTGTAAAGTTTGAAATAAAGTTAGAATCATTTCACTGTTTGTAAAGTTAGAGATAATAGGTTTAACAGGCACGTTAGAGAGTTGACTGTACTGAGATCTAAGGATATGATGGTCACATTAGAATTCAAGTGATTGATTGTCATCTTAATGAAGATAGAAATGTGTTTGTGGCTGCATGTGGTGCAAGTTTGGCTTCCCTTCATTCCATTTCATCATTTATCCTTCCCTTCTGCATTCCATATCCGAAGATATGCGGCGGGCTTGGGACCGCTTTAGCTGCATTAGAAGGAAGTTCTTATAAGAACTCATGATTCATTCACGAGGAAATGTGGTGAAACAGTGTGCTGTATGTTTGCATGATGATTTTATAAACTAAAAAACGTCCAGCACTCACTCCGTCACTGAAAGAAAACATGATCGAGTTGAGATGACAGCCATTCGTATGCATGCGTAGAACTCTTACTTCTTCATCTGATATCACAATAACATCTTCACTCGCTTCCACTGTCGACTCCTCACTTTCCACCGTGTCCTCACTCTACATCATCTCCTCACTTTCCACCGTCTCGGCCTCATTCGCCACCGTCTCGGCCTCACTCATCGCTGTCTCCATCTCTTGCTGTAGTCGACGGCTCATATCCTCATTCAAAGTGAAGTATGAATAATACTTCATAAATCCCACAGTGATATCCTCACCGTAGATATTACTGTGGAATTCTTCTCCATGGTGTAAAATGCGAAATGGCATAACGCACGCTCTTGGCTTATTGGACATGACTATGATAGTGAAATGCAAGAGATTCTGCTTTATATGAGAATGATACGGCCTTTCAAATGTCTTGTTCGCGCAATCAAATCGCTTTAGACTATCGGTTGGTAGTTGTAACACGACTGTGTCAACCTATCGTTCATTTTCATCCTTGATGTACTGACCTGAATGGTTATCGTAGATTTCCGGTCATCATCTTCCCTATTGACTGAAGTTGAGTGGAAACTGTCGCCAACACGCTGTCAGCATATGACTTTTAACATTCATGTAACTCGCTTGAACTAAATTCACTTTGATGATGGATGACAAAATGCAAGCAGTCAATTAGTAGAGTTTTCACTTGTCTGCATTTGTGAAGACGTTTTCCTATCACTCCTCTTACTGATTTTCTTGTCCACTGTAAATCATATCAGCAGATCATTTAACGGTTCCAATCTGTCGAACAACATTCATATCAACACTACAAACGTCGTAGAATCCTAAGCCTCTGTATGACCCTGTATTTCACTTAGGTTTTATTTACTCTTTGGTCATTGTCTACCCAGAGTTTCAAGATGCTTCACATTGTAAAAGTCATACTGGTGAGATTTACAGTTCTATCCCCATGTTAATTACGGCAAACGTATAAGTAAACACATGTGAGACAAGACATTAATTACATCGCTTATTCCTATCCATCATCATTACCTTATGTTTAGCATGATATACATAAGTCTTTCATTAACACATTTTTCTCACTCGTGCTTTTCGTTACAATACTTGGTTTGTGTGTTACTCAAAGCTTCATGAATTTATCCAACCATTCATCATAAAACGTCCGACGAATCCCAACTAGTTGACCGGTGTCAGTTAATGTACAGTCATTTGTCTGACCACTTGCTAGCCAAGTGTCACCAAAGTGTCAGCAAAGTGTCAGTTAAGTGACAGTTGAATTATCTGGCGTGATATTCCGTATTTTGACTACTTTTGCGAATATTTTTAACAGCATGATGGTCGTGATGGATCACGAAAGGAATTAAACATACTAATTAATAAAATTTCTCTTATTTCTAGTTCTTGCAGTCTCATTTTCATGTATTCGATTGATTTCAATACCGAAAAGTTTAGCTGTAATGTATATTTTTAAATGGAATTTACATTCTGTAGAATGCAGAGTTTTAAGAAACGAATAAGATAAAGGTCGGCCCTTCATACATTTTTATACATAAGTACTTATTTTTATAGAATCTGTGAGACTAAACCCTTGCAGCATTGAGACGACGACTTATCACGATTGAAGACAGTTCAGCTCGTCACAAAAAGCACATCTCAGCTGGCGTAAAATGTCCGTGAGTGAGTCGTCTCAAGGCATGACTTCTGAAGACGAGTAATGGCGAGTTTATGTGACCAGTTTTCTGACGAGATATGTATATGCTATTATCGATGCATCCAAGCATAGCGCCCTTCCAAATTCTCTGAAGACAGCCCTAGAGCCGAGAGAATGATGGACTCGAACCATCTGACGCACTCAGACGCACCAAATCTATGATAAACTACAGGTTTTTTTATCACTTAGTTATTTAAGACAAGCGCGCAATGTCCAAATATGTTAGTGATGATAATGTTGATCAAATTTTAATGCTCCAAAAATTACACATTGCAATTTATAACTGATGCATGAATATAATACACATTATCTGAATATATACATTTTCACAATACATTAGAATTATATATATATATATATATATGTATGCAATATTTACACTTTAAACCAGGGAGTCGGAGTCGGAGTCCCAGAGTCCTGGAGTCCTATCAATTTTGCTGGAGTCGGAGTCCTGTCAAATGATAGGACTCCGGACTCCGGCCTATAACTAGACCAGAAATATAGTACAAACAAATTATCTATCCTCGTGTATAGCTGTCACTGTCTTGATGTCAACTTTCTCTTTCAAATAAAAGTAAGGAGACACTGCTGCATGTAAAGCCTATAATATTTGAGGAAATGAACCGTGAAAGTGAAAAAAAGATTGTCTTTTCACTCGGCGATTTGGTAGAGAAGACAAGTCTTCCTAGCCTCGATCACACCTACGCATCAAAGGTCACATCAGAGACAAAAATGTAATATTAGTTTGTTTGAGAACACATACCACTTACCCGAACGTTAATCGTGTGTGATCTCTCCTCCAAAGCGCGTATTAAAATCGAAAGTCTACTCATTTTTTTTTGAAGAAAGATGGGGGATTTTCCTGCCTGTATAGACTGGAGAAAACCGTGTGAAGCACACATCAACAGGATGAGAGGAGCCGAGTCGCATGCATCCAACTTAAAGCGACATTTGATAAACTTTCATCGAAAATGATTGATAATTGATATAGCAATGATCACTAAAGATAGATTCAGATAAACCTATGATGATCTTTGATGCAGGTTACCGGTTTTTTCAAAAAACTAGGCTATATATAGGCTATATACTTGCCTCTATATGTATCCCTGCTTTAAGCACTAGTCTATTCGAGAAGACTTCCAAGAATGTATTTCAATCGAACATAGAGAGGTAATGAATGAGAAGATAGACGATTTTAAATTCCAGCTATTCTGAAAGTTAACATAAGCACCTGCTACGTATACAGCAAAACCGCTCTTACCTTGGAAGCCTCCTGTTCCACCAAAACAAGTTTTCAATACTGGGATTGAGAGAACGGCACAGACATGGTAAGAAGTGTAGACTTCTTTCACGTCTTCTTGTAAGATCAGAAATCGGCAACAAGGATTACAAATTGACAACTTTCGCAAACCAAGAACCGGTGTGGATTTACGATAGGAGTGCAGTTTCGAAGTGTGTGTTCTCCGCCATTCTATAACCTTCTTCTAAAACATCTGCATTTATGCTGTAATTCGGAATCACATGGTCATCCAAAAGAATCGCATACCGATACATGGAAAATTTGATGGAATTTAGCAGTAAAATCGAGTCCAATTTCATGCAATAATTTCAGGATGTATAGGCCAATGATAAACAATTAATATTCATAATTTTTTTCAAAAAATTGTGATTTTAGACAACCCTGAATAAAAATGGACTTACACATGGCCAACTTACCACATTCTCTCTCTCATCCATACCTGCATTCAGTCGTGTCAAGCAGTTCTCATTAGTTCTCATTCTCTTCAGTATTTTGTGCTCTTGCACACCTCGACACAATCAGATCGATGACCGGCTACTTTTTTTGGCTTACTGTCTGTCACCCGTTGCCTCAATTATTCGGGCAGCACTCGTCCGACGCCCACTGGGGTTGGTGAAATTCCCGTCTTCTCGTGATTATCATCGTGAGTGTGTTATGACCCAGGGGAGCGTTGCTACACCATTTATTGGAAGAGAAATTAAGACATCTGTCCACATTAGTCAACCTGACCTTGTTCAAATTTACTTCATCATATAGATAGTCAATAATTCCTTAACATGGTTAAAGGATGACCTTATAAATTTGTAATTCAGAAATATCTCGGTATTTCTGTTTAAAATGTCTAAGGCATCCTTTAATCTTTACACAACTTTCAATTTAGATCCATTGTTTCATAGGCCAACGACAATTATCACAACAATAACGGCAAATCCAGTTAGCAACTGCAGATGATCATAAAGGAAATCGGAAAACAATAGTAGGAATTTTCAGTGAAAAAGCGGCAATATTAGTAGCCATCATCCATTAAAATTGCCGCTATTAAACTGAAATTTTCCACTACTGACCTGAAATTACAGCTATAAATTAAATGAAACGTTGTTGAGCTGACTTACTCGGGTAAGAGTCTTGGCCAATGAAACCTGTACATCACAGCTGTAAGATCGACAATTGAAGGCGTTGTGTTACGACCGCTATGACGAGTTTATGCAGGGAAAGCTACCTCCTAACTCGTTAATGATGTTGCTAAACATGATGAGGTTGTAAAGTCTGCGAATTTTTTAAAATTAATAGCCTTTGTTTTTCCAACATGTTTTACGAATTTTACATCACTTTGAAGTCTCTTAGTCGTACCACACTTAAGCAACTTCTTGCTTTTACTCTTAGCAAGCCGGGTACCTGCTCGTATCTAGTCGAATCCTTCTGTTCGAGATTCTTAAAAGTCGAAGATTACGTTGATAAGATCGACAGGGAGGTTATTATTATCCCTTTTGAGTGCAAAGAAGTAGATCTCTTAAAAGTTTCTTCCATTTTCGCTGATTCACATGTTAACAGTATGTTGCCTAATCCAATTCGTAGTAAATGTCCACTACAGGTTTTCTTTAAATACACCACCCCTATTGGTCGGAAGCTCTTCAATTACAACCAGATCTTGAAAAATGCTTCTATTGATGAAATCAGAGAATTTATTAGCAAGCCTTGTCTTTGTTCTGATTCTATCTTCTGCTACTAGCCCGCTTCACACGTGGTTACTGGTGACTTGAGTATTGTATCCAACCCTAAACTTAGGGATTTGATGGCTAAGGGCACTAATTATAGAGAGCCTATTCACAAGTCTTGGGATTTTGTTAGGGTCAGTGTTAAAATGCACTAGTTGCATTTATTGAAAAGTCCTGCAGAAAATACGCCCTTAAGAATTCTGACTTCCAGAATTGGTCGGAGGCTGTCCTTAAGATAATTAGAAATCGCATTTCCTTCCTAAGTTCTAGATTTCCATCTTTGCATTTGCACGAGGTACTAAGATCTAAGGAGTGTAAAAACTTCATCTCAAACTTTCAGAAGAATTACGTCATTACTCCGGCGGATAAGGCCGCCAACAATTTTGTCATTGTGTGTAGGAAGTATTACCTCATTGTCATCTTGAACGAACTAGGCTTTGACCTTAGAAGTTTCAATGCTGTTGGTAATCAGACTTACGCACCAGTAATTTCTTCCATTAATGACATAATTGCCGAACATTGCACCACCCTCAAGGATTCCTTTGGCATAACGGTAAAAGATAAGTTTATGGTTTTACCTAAACTTTTCTGGATACCTAAATTGCACAAAAATCCGTATAAAAGTAGATTCATAGCTGGTGCCAGGAACAGCACTTCCAAAGATTTGGCCATACTGGTGAACAAAGGTTTGCAATTGGTCCGGGACAAGTTTAATAGTTATTGCCTTTCCATCAAGCATAATTCAGGTCTGAACGCCTTCTGGAGCATTAACTCTTCTGGGGAATTCCTTGACAGGATGTTGTGTTTGAATTGCCACTCCTTACAAGTATATGATTTCTCCACACTCTATACGAATCTTAATTTAGACCAGGTTATGGAGTCATTGAAAGACTTATGTGAGTTAATTTTTAGCAGTTCCAAGAGCTTTATTTGCATTGGCTATTATAGAACCTTCTTCTCGAATAAAAAATACAGATGGTATCACTGCTGGTCCAAAACCCAATTCCTTAATGCAATTAGTTTTATCCTGAATAACACTTTTGTCACTTTCGGGGGACTTGTCTTCAAGCAAATTCGAGGCATACCTATGGGTGGGAACTCCAGCTCGCTCTTAGCTGACCTGTTTTTGGCTTACAGGGAGTTTTATTTTGTGAGCGGGCTCCTAGCGAGTAAGAGATTTGGCTTAGCCAAACTTCTCTCTCGTACCACTAGGTATGTCGATGACATTTGTGTGTTTAACTTCAAACATTTTGATAAGATCCTTCCTGAAATCTACCCGGTAGATCTCTTGGCAAGCAGAAGCGGGGACAACAACAAATGTGTTAATTATTTGGATGTAAAAATCAGGATCGAAGATGGTGGCCATTACATCACAGAGGTTTACCATAAGGTTGATGAGTTCAGCTTCCCAGTGGTGCTGTATACTTTCCCCGAGAGTAACATGCCTTTGAACACTGGCTTAAACATCTTTGCTGCCCAACTCATCAGATTCGCTAGGATTTCATCTGATGCTTCCGCCTTCATATCAAGAGCTAAGGGCATTTTTGATATCTTTAAAGGACGGGGTTATAAGAATAATTTGCTGGTTAATTCTTGCATTAAGTCCTTCTCCAAGAATAGGTTCCTCGTTTTTAAGTTTTGTTGTTTTTCGCCCCGCCAGATGCCATCCATCATTGGCATGTTGGGCTAAGATAACCTCTTCTAGTTTCAAGTGCGTCCTTTTGTCCTAATATATTAAAAAATTTATTTTCGGTTTGGTTCTGCTATGTTTCCTCAGGCTTGGAGAGACCTTCCATATCTTACATTCGATATGGTTGGCCTGGCCCCGCCATGTGGTATAGGTTGGAGGTTAGGGGCCGAAACCTTGCTTCATGCAGCCACATGGTTCCTCCCTGATGACTCCATACATAGCAAACTTAATTTTGGTTTTTTAGGTTTCTAATTTTCACCTTTGTTATTTTTAGTTAGCTTCTCGTCAGGTCCATGACGAACTCTTGTTACAGTTCTTATTTCATAAAAAATTTAAATCGTTTATAAGTATTAATTTATTTCCCTTACCGTCTTCAGTTGAGTAGACTTGCCTTTATACGTATTTCAGTACCTGCTCTATACTAGAGTAGGTTACTCTATGTTGTCAGTATTAATTCATTCATTCATGACTTTTAATTACCTAATTATTTACAAGATTCTCCACTAGGGTAATTGTTTAACTTTGGCGTCTTCCGTTTCCTGGATCCTTCGAATTTTTTTGACCGTGTCGTGTCTTAATTTGATTGCAGTTTCTCAACAAAATCATTTATCTCGTCGTCGGAAAGAATAGTCACATCGTCATCAGGAAGCCATGAGAGAAGCGAAGTGCGCTTTTCTTCTTCACCAGTCCGATGGGATACTTTGGTTGAAAACATATCTATCATACTGAAAAACCGTTGTAGTACGCAATGGGAGGCAAATGTAAATTTTGTTGAGCCATCACGTATGAGCTCAAAAAGATGCTAAAGACTCTAAAAGAATTAAAGAAAAATTCTATAAAAAAGGGCAGGATAACACATAACAGTACAACTAGTGAAGCAAGCTCACTCTTTGACGAAGTGTCTTCTTGGGAATTCATTCTCTCGATGATCGTGTGGTTTGAATTGTTGAATGTCATGAATAAATCGAACAAATGCTCGAAGAACGACTAAAAACTACCGCACTCTCATGCCAGCAGAATATGAAATATGTAATGAACTTGATCTAGAAACCATGATGAATGATTTTGCCGCAATGAAAGCTCAGGAAATTCAGTTGTGAAAAAATTGAAATATATTTTTATTGTAAATTTGCAACCTATTTTTGAGTGAATTTTTCCATTTTTACAGATGCATCATAATATCTATGGTCTAGGTTACAGCAATTCCAATAATCCCAAAATAGCATTGTAAACATTATCATCAAATTAAGACATGATTTCACCGATGCACGGTGAATTCTAAATATGGTATGAGGTTCATAATGGCGAGTTATGATAAAGGAAGGACTTCCACAAATAGGTTCGTAATTAGGCTTATATGTATTTATGCATAGAAGTATCTATTTGTAGTAGTCCTTGCAACTTAGCATTACCCGAGTCAGCAACCGGGAGCATAGCAATACATTCTGATGCCAATTATAAGGATAAGTTTAGTATCCAGCCTTAGGAATCCCACGTGAAGCAGTTGTAATTGAAAAATGTAGTCAAAATTTTATGGTGAGGGATGGGCCTCGCGCAGCACAAAGCCGGCACTGCTGAGGCCATGATTCTTCATCTTTCACTGCACCATCTGCTCTTTTTAACATGTCAAGTCAAATTCTCTCTGTCAATTCTGAAATATTTGTCTGAATATTTGGCGCACACACTGCAACAGATGTTATTTATTCATCACATCATCTGTTAATTACTACATGTACATGATAGCTCTCTTTTAATAAAGGATGATCAGTAAAAGAAGTGAGAAAAGTTCTCAAGATGTGATGTGGCAAACGCGTGGCATTTCAGTCGCCATCTTCTATAATGTAAGTTCTCGAAAAAAAATCACACAAGTTATAAAAATCAATTTGTGTCAGAAAATGATAATCAATGACCATGACCGCAAGAATAAATAATAGGCCTATGTAAGTGCATAGCAAGTCTTCCAATGGAAATATTTAAACACAACGCCGAGCTGACATATTTATTGACTTGGAAAACTGTTCAACATCTACGATCAACGCAGCTATTCATGGATGACTGATATCAACAGTTAAGGTCATTTAAATGGCAGTTCAAAGGCACAGTCATCCAACATTGTGCACCTTCAGGAACATTTCATTCTTTCAGATGATCGTCGTGAAAATATAACGCGGCTTAACCCTTTCGGCGCCATTGTCGACTTTAGTCGACTTACACATAGAGCGCCATTGGCGACTAAAGTCGACAAGTTTCTAAACACTCAATTCTATTGTTCTTTTATGCTTTTGTCTGGTATTGTGGCCGTGTGACGAATTCCAATCATGCTGTCGGTGTTTTCGCCACATTTATTGCGGTTTGCACTTTTACCCTGCTGCCAATCAATGCACTGCCTGATCGATTCGCGAGCGCTGTGCCGCTCTGAGCTTCGCTCACGTTTGGTGAGAGTCAAAGGCAGTAAGAGGCAGTGCTTTTCAACCGTTGATTGGAAATGGCAAACTCATCGCGAGCCAGAAGATCCACGAGAAGCTTTACCGCTGAAGAAATTGCCAATATAATACAAGATTCTGATAGTGAAGTGTCAGATACACACTTTGACATTCATTCTGAGTCTGATGGTGATCAAAATCAGCATGCAACTGCAAGATTCTCTGGCCAGCCTGTTTCCAATAGGCCTACTTCGCACTGTTCATTGGATACAAGATGGGAATCTTGTAGTAACAATTATGTATCTCACTGGCTACCTACTTTTAGAAGGAGAACAGGAGTCTTGGTGGATACGTCTGACTTCGATCCTGTGGATTATTTTTCTTTGTTTTTTCCTGACGAAGCATTTTATCTTATGGTGGAACAGACTAACAAGTATGCATTGGATTTTTTTGATTGCCCCGCTGAATTGCCAAAGTGCTATCGTTTCAACTCATGGAATGACACAAACCTTGATGAGATGAAAACATTTGTAGCTTTACAAATTGCAATGGGCCTGAGCAACAAAAATGAACTGGAGTACTACTGGGAAACTTGGTGGCTAACTCATACTCCCTTTTCGATGATGTCACGAAATCGTTTTGAACTTATACTGTCGTTTTTACATTTTGCTGACAATAACGTTGAAAGACCGAAAAAAACTGACGAAAATTACGATATCCTATGGAAAGTGAAACATCTGATCAACATCTGCCAATCTCAGTACGAGAAGATATACTGCCAGTCACAACACCTCACAATTGATGAAGGCATGATTCGCTTCAAAGGACGACTTTCCATTCGGCAGTATTTACCCAATAAGCCAACAAAATAGGGAATAAAGCAGTACTTCCTTTGTGAAAGCAAAACTGGATATGCATTGAAGTTTATCACTTATTGCGGCCACGGCACAATTCCAGTTCTGGAGTTCACGTTTAAGTAAAAAAATCAAAAAAATGACTTTTTTTCGATCGAAAATTCAAAAAATTACATTGTTTCATTACAATTACAGAGGAAAATACAATTCAAGTTAATGAAAATGATAATACACGTTTAAGTAAAAAATCGAAAAATTACTTTTTTCAACGAAAATACTTGGCGCTGGGAGCAACAGCTTGTGGGAATACTTGGCGCCGAAAGGGTTAATTAAAAATAATTCAAAAGTGTGGGAATGCCAAGTTAACTTCCATTATAGTTTCATGCATAACAGAATTAAATTAATTTCTGTCTTCCTCACTATGCTATATTCATGAATGAATAGCTTCGGACGAAGTCGAACGATTTTTAATCGAGCAATTCAAATGTTACAGGATTTTTCATTTGCTTTAATCAACAAGGTGAATTCAATTTCGATCTGGCCTCTCAATCTCGAAATCTCGGATCAACATTTTCCAAATACCGAGATCTCGAATTTGTTATTACGAGTATATGCATACATCAGATTGTTTCAATTACTCAGAAAATGTAATTAATTACAGACAATTACCATTTACTGTGCAGTAGTCTATAGGCCTAGATTTGCAATTACGCAGTCCTATTTGTAATTGAAATTGAATGAACAACACAAATCTGGACTGCGTTTGCATTCATCAATACAGGGCCGCGATATATGCGTTGACTTCTTCGTCAGCTGAAACAAAGTCAGAAAGATCTTTCAAGTATTCTTTTGCATTCTGCTATGGTTGATGTATTTCACCAATTTATTGTAGAATTGACGTTGACGTGCTATTTTGACACAAGATTGACAACTCGAGAAGGATTTGATCTCCATCCTCGATGCAGTTGGTCGTTTTTGAAAGCGGACGAGGCAGTTGCGAAACTGGCAATGTTCGAAGAGCAGCGAAAAACATCGAGTAATCGGGATGATCATTAAACCCACCACGAGCTCGTGCACAACTAGAGATGTTCTCAACATGTTCTTGAGCTCAACGTCGACAAGATAGGTAAGGGATTATATCCGTTGGAATCTGATCGCAAGAAAGGCATTTTATAGACTGAAGGCTAATCAGCCAACCAGTTTTCTACGTATTCACGAAAGTCACTCTTCCTTCAGTTACTCCGGTAGTTATTGAAAATATCCATGATAATGGCATGCCAAACTTAGGATCACCTTTCTCCACCGGGCATTGTCACGATCTGATTTAATATGAAGCCCGTTCCTTTGATCAACTATACAGGCTTAAAATCGGCGTTTGCATTTCGATCAATATGTTTCAATGAATTTTGAGTCTGACAGAATTTTGAGTAGCAGAATGCTATTCTTCGAGAAAGCGATAGATATGTGCCTGATCAAACTTGCACGAAATATCATTTCCTCCCCATTAAAGAATATCTAATTGACCAAAGCATTGGTTTCTATATATCTAGAAAAGTTTTTGACTTCCACAATTTTCTGGTAGCCGGGTAATTTTGACTGAAAAACCTAAAAGGTATCTATACTTTTTTAATATAGATATCTGCAATTTTATTGGTAAGTAGAACATCACAGAATTCTTAAAGAGAGAAGTGAGAAAAACATGATAGTCAATACAAATGACTAGAGAAACCAAACTACATGTACATGTAAACAGTCTTCATTGAGGAGCTCACTAAAAATCCAGGGATATTAGTGTTCCATCCGGTTTCTGGATGCTAATCCTTTTTGTAGTCAACCCCAAATCCTTGCAAATTGAAGTTATGTCTGTTGATGCGTCATTCTGAGCGCGAAATTCAGAGGAAACCTCCTCCGAATGTGATGATCCTGCACTGTTGGTAAGGACATGGGAAATCAGTTTCATCTTTTTGGTAGTTGTGCTATTGTACACCTCGACACAATCTGATCGATGCCCGGTTACTTTTTTGGCTAATTGTCTATCACCTGTTGCTTCAATTATTCGGGTAGCACTTGTCCGACGTCCACTATGGTTGGTGAAATTCCCATCTTCTCCTGCTGCTTTCATCAATGCTCGGATTATCATCGTGAGTGAGTTATGGCCCAAGGGAGAGTTGTTATACCATTTGTTGGAAGAGAAATTGGCTGCAGGCTGCAAAAACAACGCTGACGTTGTGCAGAAACTTGGACGTTTTGAAATCAATTTTTGGTATAAATTTATGAGGCAGCGATCCCGTTTGTCAACAGGCAAAACTTGCACAAGTTTAGGCTCTACATGGTGATGATTCAGACCGTGGTCATTGGTTTTAGAATAGAGCTCATCATATTCAAGGATTGCGGTATCATCAACAGTTTTCATCGAAATTGCACTTTGTTCTCCAACAGTCAAATTTCGCAGTTCTTGACCACCACGCAAGCCACAGTTAATAGATAGCAGAAACAGAACTGTACGATTAAGTTTTTTAGGATTGTCAGAACCGAGATATCCTCTCATCCAAAGCTGCTCTTCTTGCTCGGTGGAAATCGGAAGAGCTCGCTTGACTCTGCCGTTGTTGCCGTCTTTTGCAGACTTCTTCATGGCTGAATCTAACGCTTGGCGTGCCATCTCAAAGTCAGGGTCTGTAAACAGTTTCCAACTCTTTCCGACCTCATGGTTCAACCAGTAATTGACTCCAGCGTAAAGGCTTCTTAAAGAGTTACTCGGATACGATTGGAAATTCTTCTTCTTAACCTCGAAGAAAAAGTACTGCAGGGCTGTGTTCAAGGAGTCCTTAGTCAAATCAGCTAGTGTTGAGTGACTGTCAGAAGACAGAAACATGAGATCTCTAGAACCCGAAGTCAATATTTTTTGGCTTCGTTCTTCCAACCATCCATCGAAAGTTTTCTTTGCCCATTTCGCGTGTCTTTTGGTTGTTTCAGGGATCTGGGCAGATACTTGTGCATTCAGTTGCTCACTTGATAATGGAATTGAGTGGCGGGATGTTGTTGTTGATATCATTTCAGTCTTGTCGGCAAAAATATCATTCAACAGATCATTATTGAAGTCTAAATCAGTCATAAGATCATTAAAGTCTACGTCAGTCATAAGATCATTAAAGACTGCGTCAGTCATTTTGGCTTGAGAGTATTAGAATTCATGGACACAAAATTTCCAAGATATCTGTTAACATTAGTCAATCTTACCTGGTCAAATTTACCTCGTCATAGATAGTCAATTAGCTATTCTTTAACACGGTTAAAGGATGTCCTAGACATTTGTAACTGAGAAATATCTCGGTATAGAATTGAGTCAAAATCCCGAGGCCGTAAGCCTTCGGCCTCGGGATTTTGACTCAATTCTATACCTCGATATTTCTGGTTAAAATTTCTGAGCCATCCTTTAACCTTTGCTCAACATGACAACAAACTGAAACAGGCTACTCAATATTTGCAAACCACTTCATTCTCAGTCTTGTTAAACACTTCGGTGAAAACCTTATCGACATCAACAAAGGGACAAGAGAAGCAATAGGTTGGACATCCACAACCGATTAGTGATTATAAACTTTTCAACAACAGTCCGTTTCACTTACAGAGATTCATTATTCATCAGGTGTTCAATATTTACCGTTCAAAAGAAATTGTCTGAATAGGTAAAATAGTAATTTGAATCGGATCAATCAAATTATTTGCTCACTAATATTCATATACCTACATAGTGCACAATAAATGTGACTTATGCAAATGCCAACAATATGTTTTTATAACAATATATTTTTTATTTCGTTCAAAGGAATCATTGAGATCGGCTACGAAATATAACTCAATATTTTCTGAAATTGGATGAATTGTAGTCGTTAAAATATATATTAATTGAATTGGTCGAGTCTCATGAAAATCGCAATTTTGCAAACATTGAGAATATACAGACCGTTTTATAAAATCGTTGCACAGCACAAAAATTCTTATATCTCTTGTATATTCTCATCAAATTTAATCGCATGCTGACAATCGATCAATAAACTTATTTACTTAGTCAGCTGAAGCGCTTGGTTCAGGAAACATAGTGGTGTGGCTTGCCTAATTGAATGAAGTAATTAGTGATTGTCTGCTTTGTTACTTTCACGATGCTATTTCAGATATCAATATCATGTTGGCCCATGTGTCATTCATTCTCCTTTTCATCATTCATGAGCTCAGGCCTAAGTCTAACATATAAACTGGGTGGGCGAATGCCCAACCGCCTGGCCAAATCGCCCACCCGAAAATTCGTAATCGCCCAAGCACGCTAGTATATATCCTATGGGTTTCAGCCACTAGCCAGGGCTTATTTTAGAGCGATAATAAATATTGTCCCATCTAACAACTTTCCCGAGTCAAAACATTAATGATGATGACCAGTCGTGTGATCCCCACGTGGCAAGCCATCGATACGTCCGTGCGCGCGTATGTCTGTACACGTCATTCAATCAGTTAGAGCTTGCATTCAATCCGTTGCTAAGCGACTTCCTCTCGAAAGCAACCCGGCTCAATAGGAGCGACGGGATTGGCTGCTGCGAGGCTGCAATGCACGATGCTGCCGTACACAAGGGTGCCGCCATTCGCGCGTTTCTATAGCGCGCGTCGGTTCTCCTGGCTACGGAAAACCTACCCTCTCGGAGAGATAGCTGCAGCTTTTATCAATAGTGCTACGCCACACTATTCTTAACCTACCAAACTATTGATTGCCGAGCAGCCGACGACCGTGCAAGCAGCATAACTATTCGTCCGTCGCTTAGCGACGCTGTCAATCCAATATTTCTGGTTTTCCGTCCCGCCAATGCGAAGGAAATTCTGGGGTGATTCAATTAATTGACTTGAACGCGCTTGCTATCGCTAGTTCAGTGCTGGCTTGAGCTGTTACTTTGCCACTGCGTTGAACTTAGTTTAGCCCGTGCTGACTCGTATCGTCAAGAGTTCAATACGATTGTCATCTGTCTTTTAAGCCTACATCGATCGCTTCACGCTCATCGTCAAATATCCTGCTTACTTTCGTCATTTACGTGTCTAATTCACGACTTCATTAAGGTAAATCCCATTTCTTTATTTCTGTTTGTCATTATAAATTGTATATAAAAGGCTGCTTGGCTGTGATGGTTTATCGTACCGTACGTTATCGATTAGATAAAATTTCTCGTCAAAATATTTGATTTACTTGTGCGTGAAATTGTTGATAGCGTAAGGTGCTCTTCGTCGATCTGTGATTTTCTCTTGATTTTCTTGAACAAATGCCTAACAAATAGAGCCGTCCTTGCATTAAATTAATCGTATTTAACGTATTTTATCACTCAATTGAGTCTAGGATTTCTATTTGTGTCTCGTTGATTTTTAATGTCTTTCTAATAATTAAATTTATCGTATTTAACGTATTTTATCATTCAATTGCTCGTCTCTGAATAAATTTTAATGTCTTTCGAATAATTAGATTGCATATATAGAAATTCTAAATCTGCAGCTAATTGAATGTCTGGGCTCAGCCCTAAACGAACCCCTGCTCAAATTTCTTTTTGAATGCCACACTTAGAATTTTTTTAGCGTTGCATGCATAACTTACATTGATATGAAAATTTTCAATCTTAAAATCATTTAAGCAATGCAGCCTAAATGAACCCTTGCTCAAAGTTTGAATGACTATATCTTACTAAGAATTTCTCATTACGTTTCAGATGTCTGATGTACCACCTGCTAAGAGTAGGAAGATTACAAAAATAACTCAATTTTTTCAAAGTCAACGACCCCCTGTCCAGGATGTATCAAAGGAACCCCAAGAGAAACCAGCTCATGACCGACCTCCTCAAGATTCCCCGTCATCGCCGAAACTTCAAGATCAAAGCACAATTGAAACTTCAAGATCATCTACGCAAACAAGCACGTCTATGATGACTAAATGTACGTCCTCGGTCGCCATGTTCCGTGGTTTGCCCCTTTCAGTTGATCGATTGCTAAGTTTACATCCCTTTCTGATAAAGTCAAAGGGAAAAGGACAAGAATTATGGTCAAATGTGCGGCACACGAAAATGAAGCAAGAGCTGCAACGGGAAACAATCAAATCGTTCCATATTCAACTGGAGCTCGAACAGAAGGTGAAAGTGGTGCAATGAGATTGATTGAACATCTCAAAGGTAAGCCACATCAAGCAGCTGCAGATGCTAGAAAGCTTTCTGAAGCTTTTAAGAACCAAACTGACAAGCATCCGTGGTTGAAGTTATTCAAAAAATACAGGGTTCAGGAAGTTAAGAAATTGGTGAAACTTGCGATGGACGTTTATAATGATACAATGTGTGAGACTCTTTCTGCTTTCTCCTGGCCGTCGAGAAGTCTAACATCCGAGTTATCCGATAAACTTATTGATCAATTTTCTGCAGACTGGGATTCACCATTCACCAACTTTGAACCAAGTGCTCTTGAGATGCATTACCGAGACCCGGATGTCTACTTTGAAATGCTTCGCTGCATTGCCGACAAGGTCAAAGAGGCAACTTTGCAAAAAGTTAACTCGTGTGATGCATATGGTGTACAGATAGATGGATCATCGGATCGACAACAACTAGGGGTGAAGTTCGTGAATGCGCGGATAATCAAAGACCATAAGATATCCACTGTCTTTCTTGCTGCGATGGAGCCAGCTGGAAAGGGATCAGCATGTCTTCTGGAAGCTGTTGGAAGAAGTCTTGAATCTCCTGGCGACCTAGCAGCGTTCTCACTACAATTTACGGACAACTTTGATGAGGATGGCGATCTTCTCTGTGATGCTGCACCGATAAATTTTGAGAACAACATCTTTTCCAAACTCCTGGCATTATCAACTGACGGTGAAGCTGCCAATACCGGACCAAAAAGTGGCCTTTGGAGGAAACTCCAAGATGAGCTGAATCGGTTTGTCTTGTGCATATGCTGTATATGCCACCGGACAGACTTGGCATTCCATGATATGGTGACCAGTGTAGCTGAGATAAAGCGATGGTATTCACAGTTGAAGGAATCGGTCAAGTATTTCCGCATGTCTTCTACGAGAACAAAGTGTGTAAGGAAGCACTGTAACTCCCTTAACATCACCTTCAAAGCCTTCGTGAATCCCCCAGATGTACGTTTTGCAGAGCATATTCATGACATGTGTTCTTGCATGTTGGTAAATTACCAGGCTTGTATTGCAACATGGGACGAGCTATCCGTCTCTGCTGATGAAGTTCCTGCACGTCGACAAGCTGATGGTTATCTTAAAATGTGGGAACGTGATGGAATTCAATATCGTCTGACAAGTCTTATGACAGATCTTCTGCATCATTTGTCGTGCCTCCAAAAGGAATTTCAGAGAGCCGACTTGTTACTGTTTGACGTCCCTGAAATTCAAGACAGATAAATACATAGAATTGCTATCATGGAAGCAAAGCCTTATCCAGGAGGAGCAGAGGAAAATTGCTGCTTGCTGACGGACGGATCAGTGGAAGACAGTGATTGCGAAATTCCGCTGGCACAGCAACCCAGAAAAGTACACAATCGATTTGTGACGACCTCTTCTAGATCGATCTTAGCGGTGCGTCAAGAAGTGGTGCTGACATTAAAACATCATCTCGAAAAGAGGATCGATGAAGACCAAAATAAGGTAATATCTGAATTGAAAGCCGTGTTTGAATCCCGAAATGCTGAAGAAATGGCTGCAAATGGACGAACATTTCTGGAAAAACTGAAAATGGGTTCAGTTCAGTGTTTTATGGATCAGTGCATCGATTTATTCCTAATGCACTCAGATCTTGCTGATCCTCAATTATCTCTGAAGAAAAGGTTTCAGATGATATCTTGTTTCGCCAAGAGTCCATCACCATTAGGTCTGCTGGTTGATCTTGTCATAAGTGCTGTGCCGCATTCAATGACTGTAGAAAGAACTGTCTCTCACTACAATAATTTCAGAAGTGATCGAAGACTGAGTATGTCACTGCAAGGAGTGAACGACAGACTGATGATCTCACTGAACGGGCCAGGAACCAGTCATTTTGACCCTCGTCCATCGGTTGCTGCTTTCTTGCAGTCAAAGCAACGTCGCTACAAGGAGCCGAACCCCGAAAAGTATGAACAACGCGCCTTTATGAAAAAGTTTTTTAGGGGACAAACATCAACGTTTGACTGTGAATGACTTTTTTTCTGAAATGACTGATTTCGTGAAACTTCCGCTGTTTGCATTTTTCGTTTGCGTTTATCAAATAGGGCCAAAAATGTATATTATGCCTCTCCTAATTCCGTCACTCACGCATTTTGTAATATATGTTTTACTGTGTATTTCAGAGTTTGACCTAATTTGTCATTGTGTGATGAGAAGCAATTTTTCTGTAAGGTATATAAATACCGGTATTATTTCGGTCGGTTACTAGTTTTGTTTTGTTGTTTGTAAACTTTCGAAGCACATGGGAGGTGATGTTATAAAAAATACAGTGAAGTTTATCATATCCTTAATTTTAAGATTTTCTAGTGCCAATTCAAAACCGAACTTCCGGACTCTCTTCTGTGAACTAACTGGGAATTCGCCCACCCGGAAATTTTTGCTTAGACTTAGGCCTGCATGAGCTGCTCCATCAATCGGACGCAACGCAAGTGTTAGCATTCCTACGACGTGAAGGAAATGCTATTGTTTGCTGTGAACAGGTGCAGAGACGAGACAAGCCCTTGTCTGATCCAAGATTCGAATTTCTTCTGACCTCAAGTGAGGGTAATGATGACTCACGTAATGGCTGACTGTGGGAATAATACAAATTTGAAGTTAGTCAGTGAACGGATGGGCCGATTTTGATAAAACTTACATATTCTTGGAGCTGATAATACCAGCATTATTTTAAACCCAAACTCGAAAGCACCAGTGTTAATGCAACAGAAGTTGTTAAGTTGTGTGCAGTTGACCGTTGTTGAACATTGTTAACGTGAAAGTGGCGTAAAATTAGGTAAACGTGTAAACTAAATGAAATTGCACAAATTGACGTCCGAATTCGAAAAACAATATATCATCAGTCATCTGAAAGCTTGACACGAGACTGATTCAATGGTGATAATATCAATTTTCTGTATTGCATAGTTTTGTCTGTAGGTGTCGGTGAACGAATTGACCAAATATTCATACTTTTAAGTCTGCTGACCACAGTTGACCAGACATAAGCTAAATGCTTTGCCATATTAAAGTGCTTGACATAACCTTTCACATGGAAAAAAGGTTATTGAAATTGAACATCTTCATCAATGAGAAAATCTTGTGAGATTTTATTAGCAATTGTTTTTGATAGAACTTATTAGTATTTTATCTTTTTGCACATGCAGCCAATCCTAAAAACCGTGTATCATGATGAAGCTGACTGATAGTTCATGCTGTCTGCCAACTTTCATAAAAAAAATTTCTCGTCTTCATGTTGAAATCCTGCATCAGAGAAAACGCTCAATTTTTTCGTAAGGCCTACTGAACACACATGAAAACGAAATATATGTCAAAACAATCTATGGAACATAAGGTTTCATCTGATATGCCGTTTATCAAAATTGATCCGGGACTTCAACACGAAAATTTCATTTGAAAATGGCCTAGCTTTTTTGTGCAATTACTTTTGAAACGGTTTGTTTTAGTCTTGTCATGATCAGATAACTGTGTGACTTTCAAACTCGAGTTAAGGTTTAGTTAATTTGCAATTACATCATCACTTCCTCAGCGTTTGTATGTCGCATCATTTGTGGGTGCGTGTCATCTCTTTCCACGTTTCACTTCTTTAACATTGCAGTCCGAGACAGTTAACTGTCTTTCCCTTACTATCTCTGCTTCCATACCGAGCAGAAGGCTGACGTCATCGACTAATAAAGATAAGAACTTCCCTGCTTGCTCGAACGAGTGAAGCCAGCACAAGTCTGGTCTCCACTGTATGTGAAACGCACGCACGAAACTTACCCCCGCACGACGCATACAGACTTTCCTGACTTGAATTGGCAACACAGCAATTCTTCGCTACCGTCTATCCGCTTACTCGAGGGATGACGTCAGCCGACCACAGATTTAGAGATGAACAGATGTAAAATATTAAATTTAATGCTGTGGATGTACTGCTCTCCCTAATTGACGCTGACGGCGTTGAAGCCCGCCGATATTTGTTTTCTATGATGACCACTTGCAATAGACAGGCAAGAAATGTGTCTCACAAATTGGACAATTTAATGAATATGCTCATGTAAGTGACATACACGTGTGCAGGGTTGCCAACATTTGCTGAGTGGAATGCGTGAGATTATTGTATTAGATAAATACACTACATCTTGAGACGTCTAACACGAGTATTCGCATTTTTTCTGCATCTCAAAGAAGTAGATATCTAGGCCTGTTAGCATGTTATTTCGCTTAGCTGCATAGATTTTACGCGAAAGTGCAGTTCTATCAGGAAATGTCGTTAAGAATTACATCAAAAATACGAATGCGTGAGATAAATACAATAGGCGTGAGAAATTTTGCCTCCAGCGTGAGAGCGTGAGAAGAGGCCTGAATGCGTGAGACTGACGCCCAATGCGTGAGAGTTGGCAACTCTACGTGTGCTAGGTCCATTTTGAGATAAATTGATGTCGACATCATTCAACAACGTTCTGTAGGGCTGCTTAACAAGAATTTTGATTTAATGAAATGATAAGTCGTCACTTGTGCTCACTTCATATTGTATAAGTTCATAAACTGACCTGTCACTTTTTCATGATGATTCCAAAGCAATAGTGACTTCATGCCAATCCCCGGAATCCCGAAATCCCGGGATTGGAGGTTCAAAATCCCGGCATTGAGAAATTAACAATATAGCTGTATTCTGTCTGAAGAAAGACAGATTGGCGAAGGTGAAGCTACCAGAAATCCACACACGATGGTTATAGGCTCTTCACATTTCAATATAATCGTCAACGTTACGTTTTCAATAATCCATTAATGAGACTTTTGAATTAGGTAGAGACTCAAATTTGAGTTTTTCATTTCCAAAAGCAAACAATATATTAGAGCATGACCAATTTGAAGATGAGCATTGCTGGCGAAGTAGGCCTACACAATACCGGGATAAGGAATCGAACTGATCCTCGGGATTGAGATCTTTAAGAGGCAAATTGCTCACCAGACTAGTGATGCAAATGGAAAATTTTCCAGAAAATTTTCCAATTTTTTCAAAATTTTCCGGAAAATTTTCCATTGGAAAATTTTGAAATCTATTTTTTGGTGATTGACGTTTTCGCCTTTGTTTTGGAGACTTATTATAGTCGTTTGAAAAGATTGTGTAATATTCAAAGACCGAAAACTTCTCTATCATCCCTGTATGTCAACTTTTGGTACCAACTGCACCTTTTCCATGTCTATTTTAGATCTTTCTAAATGAATTTCAGATATTAGATGGATTTCAGATTTCTCTAGCTGAATTTCAGATATCTGTCGGAAGCTCAACTTTGAAAAGATCTTAAATTTAACTGGAGATTCATGTGGATCATATCTGAAATTCATTTGGGCAGATCTGAAATCGAATTGGAACTATCTGAACCTGTATGAACTAGAAATGGAGGATGTGTATCCTCAACGAAGATATCGCACACTACGCCAGAAGTTAGAAGCTATAGATATTCTTTTAACCATCACAGATATCCTTAGTTTCCAAATATCTCACGAGTTTACAGTCTTTATATCTTCTAATATGGTCGCCCATGTATATAATCGTGTGTGTGCTCATACTTCATATGTTCATCAGCACATGGAGAATTTGTATCATTGATCAACGCTGCATAATAAAGCTTAACTTTCAAGCTAACAATTAGCAAACTCCAAAATGAAGTATATTATTTTTGCTTCAGATCTGATCACATTGCATAAAATCATACCCATATTGTAAAGCAAGATTCACGTTATCCCAAACGGTGTCTGTGTGATAATTAAAAATGCTAACAAATTAGCAATTTAAGCCACTGGTGGCAAAGGAATGTTCAAAAATCCGCGGACGAAACTCGTATTGCAACGATCGCTTTAATCGAAATAATGATGAAATCAAGAGTTTTAGACTCAATTTATTGGTACAGCTGCCTCGGCAGTGGAAGCGCTCAAATTATGTGCCTATCAAAAAAATCAAAACTTTCAAAATTTTCCATAATTTTCCAATATTTTCCAAAATTTTCCAATTTTTTCCATAATTTTCCACGGAAAATTTTGATTTAAAATTTTTCGGAAAATTTCATCACTACACCAGACTACAGTATATATTTACATTATTATTCTGTTTAACTCAATCCCCGGATTAATTTGTTCAGGAAGAATAATTCTATCTGACCATAGTTGTTATTCACAGCATTAGTTTAGCTAAGTAAAAAGACATGTAAAAGGTTCTTCAATCGCGCAATCCCGAGCTTGGGATTTTGGAATATCTCAATGTGCTAGTGCAATGCATTGATAGTCGTGAATCATGATTATCTTGATTGTCATTTTATTTTTAGCTACAAATGGTATACTTGTATTTTGTCGATATCGATCCTGGGTCAGAGCTTGTGATACCGAATCCCGGGATCAAGAAAAGCCGGGAGTTTTAGGCAAGCTATAATCCCGGGTCTTCACCCTATACCAATCCCAAATCTCTGGAAACTGTAGATTGAAAATGCCTAATCAGGAATTCGTAACTGTTTTCTGTAATTCTATTAGTAGCTATATAATTAATTTTGTAAATCGTTATCCATTAGTGCTTAAAGCGAAATAAATTTTAAGTCGATTGCGATATTGTAAGTAAACCGACTTGCGGCAATTCCAATTTATGGCTATTCTCACATCTCGGTATCCCATATTGTTAACGTACACATGTGATTTGTCACAGCACATTTACTGCTCAACTTAATCCCGGAATCATGTGATCGAGATTTTCCGAGACTGTGGACTACCCTGTACATATGATTAGATAAACATAAAGTACGTAAATATATAGTCACACATACAAGTATGCTGACGCAACTGTAATATATGGGCTACAATATTATTGAATTAGTAATTCAAAGAAAGACATCGAAAAGTATTCGAAAGTCTCTTTGGTTTCCACTAACGAAGCAGTAAAGCATCTATAAGCGACTACCAAGATAAGAACAAATTAATCAATCAATGATGGGATTTCGGGGTTTGCACAAACCCAAGGAATCCCGGAATTGCAGTCCTTGCCGAGATCCCATGCTATTTACATGCATCTGTGCTTTATAAGAGGCTGTCTACGATTCTACTCAATCCCGGGATCCCGGAATCAAGATTTTCTGATTTTCTTGCTCGTCATTTGTCTGTAGACAACAATCCCACGAAGTTCATGATCACATCTGTACCTTGTATTCTAGCTGAGTATCCAAGATGTACCAATCATTCATCCCAGAGTTCAAGTAAGACTTTTCAGTCGTGTTGTAGTGTCACTCAGTGAAAGATCATGTCTATTCTAAACCCAATCAGTCGATTGCACCATCGTGGAATAGTTATTCCAGGAATAAATCCTAATCTCAGACTAGTTATTCCGTGGAGCTAACTGTCATTGCACCAACGGAGCTGATTGCAGGTTTAACTATTCCAGCGAGTTATGCCGCCCTTGAAAAACACGCGCCAATGACGTCATTGACTGCGTCATTTGTGGGTCATTTTTCAAACGTTGCTATGATAACTAACGGTTTTCAGTGCGTGAATAATCGGTCAATGATTCCACTTTCTTTCGAAACAGACAAGCGGAAATGAGTGGACGCAAGAGGAGCCCCAACTTCACGACAGCGGAAATTGAGATTTTTCTCGACCTGCTCTCCGGCAAACGAGGAGAGATAGTGGAGTCCAAGAAAACTGACGCTTCCTGTGTTAAGGAGAAGGAGAAAGAATGGAAGAAAATTGAAAGCGAATTCAAGACTCGAAGTGGAACTTCAAGAGATGCGAAGAACTTGAAATTATTGTGGAAGCGCTTGAAGATCGACGCCAAGAAGAAGGACGCACAATACAAAAGAGAAGCTCGGAGGACTGGAGGCGGTTTGCCACAGAATCCCTTGACACTTTCACCTGTTAGTGAGAGGTTTGTCGGTATCCATCATCAGCTGAGCGTGAGCCGAAAAAGAAGAAAAAGGATGAAGAAGAAATGACGCCCTTCCAAAGAGAGTTCCTGCGCATGGCAACAATAGAGCACAAGGCAAAGATGAAGGTGTTGAAGTTGAAAGAACAGTACTATCTCAATAAATTGAATGATTTTTAAAGAATGAAGCTTGTTTTTTTAAACCGAATTAAAATACTATGTTAAAATTTCTCTTAACTTTAACGGAGACAAATAACAAAAACCAAATGCTTCCAATTAATTAATTCGTCTATTAATTTCAAAAACAGCAATTGCAACTGATGCGCCATGATAGACCATCATGATTGACTTGCGAAAAAATCACGAACAATACGCCGTCGCACAGAGTTTCCAAGAGCATCGTTGACATTGATAATTAATGGGTCATCAATTTGATCTTCAATAGCGTCAGGCAAAAACAATCCTCGTTCAATTCAATCCCAATGTTGTGCAAAACAGCACAAGCCACAATGACAATTGGGCATCTTTCCACTTTCATTCTCAGTCCATATCGTAAGATAGAAAACCTTCGCTTCCACACTCCGAACCCTCTTTCGATGAGGTTTCGAGTCTTCTTGTGAGATCGGTTGAACCGTTCCTCGTGAGGGTTAGCAGGACGAAGGAATGGCGTCAAAAGAAAGGGTTTGCATAGATAGCCAGAATCTCCAAGTATCCAAGAGTTCGTCATGTTTTCTAACTTCATATACAAGGTAGAGCACTCGAAAATACGAGAATCGTGGGCGCTGCCATACCATTTCCATACTATGTCATGAATTGGGAAATCTGGCTCCATCATGACTTGAACGTTAATAGAGAAATAAGATTTCCTATTCCGGTACAGTTCGGCATGATGACGATTTGGTTTTTGAATTGGTATGTGCGTGCCATCGCCAACAACTCCGGGAAAATTTGCAATTTCATAAAACGATGATTTTATTCTGCCTTGATCGACTGCTGCCGGGAACATAATTTTTAAACGAGACAAAGAGGCGATTGCTTTGCTCACTTTGTGTACGATCCGATTTACAGTCGATTCATGCACGCCGAAAAGATCGCCGTCAGTTTTCTGGTAGGATCCGGTTGCATAAAATCGCAACGTGATAAGTAGTTGATGGATGGCAGAAACAGGTCTGTTTCTTCTGGATGATGGCCGCAATTGAACTTCGATAAGGCTCAAAATGTGGTTTACCCCTTCTTTAGAGAACCGATATCGCTGTCGAAATTCAGCATCGCTGTAAGCACCGAACGGATCCAGTCTTTTCCGGTATACGGCCCTTCGTCGTCGATAAGAAAATCGTTGAGACCCTGCCTCTTCAAATACTGCGATATCATTGAAGCGTGCAATGCCAGTTGTCATCTTTTCCAACAAACAAAGCCCTCCGTCACCTTTTAAACCGGCTGTTGCACAGGAATAAAAACAACGGATTAAATCAGCGAGTTAGTCTCACTCATTCCCTATTCTCCATTGGTGCAATGAAAATTATTATTCTAAGAATAAATTTATTCAGAGATTAACTTTAATCTCGGAATAAGGCTTATTCCTCGTTGGTGCAATGCAAGTAAGTTATTCCTTGTGTTATTCCAGGAATAAGACTTATTCCACGATGGTGCAATCGACCCAATGTGACTAACTTTGGCGAAATTTGATGATTTTGGAAAACTTGAAAAATGTGCGGGAGGGGGAAGAATAGAAGTACCGCATTATGCAATTGATTTGTTTCATGGCTTCATCCTATTTCAAAGACGTCATTAAAAAAACAAGGGATCGGTCTTCTAAGGTCATCAAACAGTTTCATCGCTGACAATTTCACGAGCTGCGAATGTCTCATCGGCGTGGGCACGACACACATAATTAGAGTTGATCGCCGTCTAGAACAAAGAAGTCATGCAATTGAAATGCCAATCACTTACCGATATTCTGTTAACTTTGAACATGAATTTTGACACTCTGATAATAAAAAAATAAAATTTATGAACTTAAGAAGTCCTTACTCTCATCAGATTCATTATATCACTGCAATTTATTTGCAGTGTAGAATCGGTTGGGTTGATCGAAAACAATCTAAAATAATGACTTTGGTAACAAGCGTCTGTTAACTGCCGCCCCGCACACTTAAAGCATGAGGCTTGTTATCAAATGATTTCTTTGATCTAGTTATCTCAATACTTGACCAAAATTACCGAAATGGACTTCGTATTGATCGAAATTGTATGGAGAATGCGATGCCATTAATCATTTTACAATCAGAAGCAAAATTTTATTTTCTAAAATGAAAACATCGCAGTTGAAATGGGTTCAGGGTGTTTGAAAGACATCTCCGATTTTGTACTGAGTTTAATGATAGAATTCGAGAAGTCATTTAGCTCGGCAGAAAATAGCCGCAAAAACGTGCTCTGTCTGAACGGGCTTTAATAATCTTTCCTATGGGAAGAAATAAATATTCAAATCAAACGTCACACTGATAAATCTATTGACTTGGAATAATTGTTCAACATATTTAAGTGTTCAAAATATTTTCAATGTTTGGAAAATTGCGATTCTATGACACCTGTCACTGACTAAACTTCAGTTAGTTTTGAGTACCTTTATTTTTCACTCGATTTCAATAAGAAATGAGTTTGATTTGATGATAAAGCTGTTGATCAAAACTGTTGTAGTTCTATGCGCTGTCATGGCTCATGGATCTCAATCATTTCTGTCGCAAAATACTGAATCTATTTTAAAATAGTGGGGACATAAAAGTCAAATTTATCGTGCATTATTATTATATCAATATAGTCAAAAGTCATAAAATGTTTATTTCCAAGAACACTGGAAAACAGGAGCATATACGTTCACATAATATGCACAAAAACATAACTTGATGGCAGAAAACAGCGTGCGGTCATATGTATATTAATATCTTTTTATCACTTGACTCTATTCTTGAAATTATTTGGGAAAATAAATTCCGTGAAGGCCAATTAAAAGCCTAATTTAATAGCCAAAATTGTGCATATGAATCAATATTTATTCAATTGCTCCCTTATTTAGTTTATTAAGGGCCTTCATTTCAAATCTTTCCACGTTCACTGTCATCAAATCTGGTCCAAATTTGCATTGGCAAATTGCAATAGATAGCTGTTTGATGAAAATGAGAAACATGTATCATGCATGTCCATATCAACCCGATTTCAAAAAATAATTTCGAACACTTCAAAATCCATGAAGCTCGAATGTTGCATACAATTAGCTATGCAATATGAACAAGATGACTACGAAGTAACTTATTCCTGGAAAACATGAATAATTATGCACAGAAACCATTGTTTTTCAAAATTTTGGTTTGACTGTAATGAAAGTCATTTGCAAAATATTTTGCTTCACAGAAAACTAAGCTTATAGAAATATGTCAAAATTCGTGTCATCTAATAAGAGTACATGTCAATAATTATTTTTGGGTAATTTTCAAGCTAAGTTTAATTTCATTTCTAATAACTGGTTCATTGCGCATAGCTCTCAAAGAAAAAATATTAAACTGTGTCCACATCACCACCTTATGGCTATATGCAGGTGTAATGGCTTCATTGTGAATTTGTTTCACGTGTCCCCTTAAATAATTTTCGGCCAATGCAATTTCTAGTTTTAGTAGAAACAGAGTTTTGCCGACTTGCTTCGAGCATTCTCTTTGTGGAAGCCATGAATTCTTGAAGCAAGTCGACAAAAATTTGTTTTTACGCAAATTCGTTATGTTTCCACGTGGATGATATAGGTACAGTTTCCACGTGGATACCAGATGGATTCGATGTCGATTTCATGGGTATAAATCCACGTCGAATCCACGTGGAGAGCCGGGTCAAAGTAATGCGTAGAATCGATATAGCAATTCCGAAGTCGAATCCACGCGGAATTTTTCACCGGGATGTGACCCACACATGAACCACTTTGGTAGAAAGATCAAATTTTACAGAAGCCTCCAGCAACTCAGATTAGCATGCCCTCAACTTTCCATCCGAGTTTGATTTTGGCTCATCTGATTTAGTATATTCAAACTGTCGGGAAAAATTTTAAAATCATATTCAATGCTCCCCGCCCTCCCTACGGTGTGCATTTTGGCACTCACTTGCCTATACATATGTTATTTAATAATCAATTGCTTTAATTACATGCATACTCTCATTTAATAAAGGACTCGGCAAAATCAGTAAACAAAATAAGAAAAGTTCTTGAGATAAGACTCTTCATCGACGGTCATTTTTACGTCTTTCAAAATACAAGCTCTCAAACAAATCACATGTAAAAATAACTTCATATCTGAAAATGATTACAATGGCTGTTAGAATAACATGTAATACCAACAAGCCTTCTTATGGAAAGAAATTATAGTTATTCAAACACAGCGTCAAAGTTGCCATATTTATCCACTTGGAATAGTTGCTACACACTTAATATTCATGGTGTCTGGTAACCACAGTTACCAGTCATTTAAAAGACAATTCAAAGGCATTGTCATCCATGGACAATTCTGATGCGGACTTAGAATAATATAATAAGTTGCATTGGTAATCCTTTTACTTTGAACTATACCTTTTAAGTGGCATTCAATAAGTGTTTATGGTAATATTAGTACATTTGGCGTCAACAGTTGACCAAACGTTACAGCAAACAATGCCATGCAACATTGATTTTCATGTTTGTATCAAAAATCTAATCGCAAAAAGTCGAAATCTCAGCACTGTAATTTCGAGATCTCGAACGCCTAAAAATTGGTCGAGATGTCGACATCTCGATAATCGAGATCTCCAGATTGAATTTAGTCACAGTATAGAGGTAGGAACAGCACCATATATTGCAACCTGGTTGAAAGAAGTGTTCATTGAAATGGATAGGATGAACATGAAATTCGATCATCTAGCCATCATCTAGCCATCATCTCAAGCCGAGTTGAGCAAAGATAATGTCTATTCTCCATTGTCTTTGGCGTTGAGAGAGAGGGAATGAGTGGGGTCCCAGCATAGATATTAGCACCAGCGGCACTTTTCACCAGGAAAAAATCTCCGTAAGAATTGCTTACCACAACTGGATGCTGATATAGATGAGAGAGAGAGAATGTGCTAAGTTGGCCATGGGCAAGTCTATTTTTATTCAGGGTTGGCTAAAATCTCAATTTTTGAAAAAAATAGTGTGAATATGTTAATTGTTCATCATTAGCCTATATACATTCTGAAATTATTCCATTGGACTCGATTTTACTGCTAAATTCCATCAAATTTTCCATGTATCGGTATGCGATTATTTTGGATGACCATATGATTCCTAATTATAAATGCAGATGTCTTCTCGAATAGACTTGTACTCAAAGTGTAAATATTGTATATATATAATTGTGAAATGTATATGTATTGCAATAATGCATATATTCAGAAAATGTGTATTATATTCATGTATTAGTTATAAATTGTGTAAAAGCAATGAATTGTGCTAAAATGTGTAATTTTTGGAATTTTAAAATTTGATCAAAATCTTCATCACTAACATATTTGGACATTGCGCGCTTGTCTTAAATACATGTAACTAAGTGATAAAAAAGCCTGTAGCTTATCATAGATTTGGTGCGTCTGAGTGCGTCAGATGGTTCGACTCCATCATTCTCTCGGCTCTAGGGCTGTCTTCAGAGAATTTGGAAGGGCGCTATGCTTGGACGCATCGATAATAGCAAATACATATCTCGTCAGAAAACTGGTCACATAAACTCGCCATTACTCGGCATTGAAGTCAATCGAATGCATGAAAATGAGACTGCAAGAACTAGAAATAAGAGAAATTCTATTAATTAGTATGTATAATTCCTTTCGTGATCCATCACGACCATCATGCTGCTAAAAATATTTGTAAAAGTAGTCAAAATACGGAATATCACGCCAGATAATTCAACTGTCACTTAACTGACACTTTGCTGACACTTTGGTGACACTTGGCTAGGAAATGGTCAGACAAATAACTGTGTATTAACTGACACCGGTCAACTAGTGCTACCTTGTACAAAACATGGATGTTGAAATACAACACTGACTGATGAATGATGTTCATATATTCCTAGCTTGGATAACAAGAAACTTTCATGTGTTGACTATTATATATTTTCCTAATCAACTCTTTACACACTTATTATTCCAATCACTAAGATACATACAATGTATTCAACTCTTCTTTGAACATGCATCAATCACGTTTCAGCTGACTGCATCAAATGTAAAGTGTATAGCATAATGAGCATGTAACTATCTCTCATCAACGATATGAAATCTGTCTTTTTATCATGAAATTGAGTCTTCGTTCAAAGTCATTTTATAAAGCGAACATATGCATCACGTATTCTACACTAAAAGAGATCGTTAATTTGTGTTATCCAAAACCCTAAATCCCTAAATCCAACGGTAGGTAACCCTACCCCTTAGATTATGGACTTTAGCAATTTAGCTATGTCATTCACAAATGCTTAAGTTAGTAAATGCATGTATACACTCTACAACAACAGTTATCATTGATGTATGTTATATAAAGCGCTAAATCTCTAAATCCAATCGTGACTGTCATTGCCGCATTACTATAGAACATGTTGCTCTGATGATTCTTCCACCACCCTTACTATTTCCATTTGACGGGTGGTGAAGAAATAAAATTCATGACTTCACGTCTAATCCTCTCCCTACACACGTTTTTATTTTACATCATGTAACTGCAAAGATCCTTGCTACATATCATATGGGCTTTAAAACTTTAAACATGATGATTTCATGGCAGTTAGGTCTTTGAAGATGTGTGTTGGACAAGTTTAACATTTGTCATGAAGTTGCTTTCTCATCAGATGAATTTAATAAGAGCTTCTTCATTTTCTAAGAAAGATAGAGATCCTTGATTCTAGTGTTTGTGTGTGGCACAGTCTGTAGCTTTTCTTTGTTAATAGGGTGGCCTCCAACGAATTGGTGACCGGGCCCTCGGAAGGACCGATGAAATACTTCGATCACTCGAAGTATTCCGGACGCTGAGTTCTCAGCAACGCCAGATACTCTAGCGCCATATCCCTGAACAAAGTGTTTTCCACAAGCTCATGTGGAATGAGGTGGACGGGGCAGCGAATTGCTTCGCCTTTCTCTGCCTGCAAAGCAGGCAGGAGAAAGACTTTACCCATCTTCACTCTGCATCCACAGCGGAGCTCAAGGGTTCGGCTCATATCAAAGAAAGCTATATCGAACGACATTGCATCAAACGACTTGTATTTGATGAATGAGTGTGAACGTCTCCCTTTGCTCCAACATTTTTGTAACTGGCTAGCAAGGCATTGAAGTCTTGAACAAATCGGCAGTGTCCATGCTTTAGCAGCAAATGGTTTCTTGCGCGCGCGGAGTGCACAGTAACGATTTGTCAACGTGAGAATCTTTTCAGTCGCCCACGATGATATCTCCGGTGCGATAGCAATGAGCTGAGTGGGAATCAGCTAGGTGGGAGGTCTGAGATGACGATAAGTTCCTGCATCCTTGTTTGTTGCACAGATGCGATAGAAAATTCAATGTGTATAGGGGGCAATGCGACAGACGGGTGCCAGAGAGAGAGAGAGCGTTATCATTCATCTTTGTGTTCTACTCTATCTGCTGAGGAGGCAGCGCAACAGACGATCGCCAACCAGCTGCGCTGTCATTCATCTTTGTGTTCTACTCTATCTGCTGAGGGGACAGCGCGGCAATCAGGCGACAGAGTGCGCTCGTGATTCTTTGTGTGCACAGGAGGGTTATATGACATCTGTTTCACTGGTAGGTTTTGTGATAAACATTTTTAGCTGCTTTTGAATGGCAGCGTATTGAATATTGCAAGCATTGTTGAATGTCAATCCGTGTGCCATTTTCAAATCGTCTGCACTCGCACAGAAAATCACTTGATACAGGTTTCAATGTTGATTCTACTATCAACTTACAAGCAACGCAGGATTCGTTTAGAAATGAGACACGTGTTGATTCTCTTCATTTGTCATGCACATGAACAGCAAACTTTGATTCTAAACTTTACAATACTCATGGACAGTCCTAATGTAATGTTCACTGTTTCATACTCATGAAATGGTTCCACTCTCATCAACACAGACTTGTCACTCAGTCTTCATAATTCAATGACATTACATGCTTTGCTGTTTCCTACTGATGAGCGTGTTATGGTCCTCTACACAGACTTGTTCATTTTGTTAGTTCAATGTACGAGTCGTTGAACTGCATCTAAGACTTATGCGTTTCCACAGGTTTTTATATCAACTTTAAACACGACTGCAATCTATGAAAGTTTTGCCAACATACAGTTGTTGTCACTCGTCATGTAGTTTTTTACACCACGGAGTCTAGAGCTTCATGTTTACGAATTTCATTTGAACGTCAGAAAGTTGAAGTTAGAATATATGTTCATCAGTCTATGATGAGTGTAAACGTTCTCGCTACACAGTTCTCCTTTACAAGTTTCCCGTAAAATAGTTGTGACACTTTTGTGAGGGACTCACTTAATCTAGCAGGTTGATTTTTATCTCACACATGTTTTGAGTGTTTCCTAACTCATATGCATTCGACTTACAACGTTGCAGGTTGTATGTGTATACTTGTATGCTGTCAATGCAGACTGCAAACACGTTTAACACTGTCTTTCTTTACAAAACAGTCTACACACGCATTCAATTTGATAAAGACAAACAACACATTTAGGAAAAATGGTATGCTAACGAGTGTGACTGCAGAAACATTTCATAAAACTTTTTTCAACGTTCGCTAAATTTCACAACATCATGTCAAAGACTTCTTACAAAACTTATTTCAACGTTTGCGCTTAGACTTTTAAGCGAACAGGTGCTTGACGTATTCTACACTAACGGTTAACGCATGTGATATAAAACCCTAAATCTCTAAATCCCTAAATCCAACCGTAGATGACCCTACCCTTGGATTATGGACTTAAGGACTTTAGGACCCACGCAATTCAATGTCATGGAACTAGCTCTCACACACTCAACGTTTGTGACAAGACTTTACCTGGTTTTATAAAACATTCAACACTGTAGTGCTTACTATAAGACCTTTTAACACTGTGAAACAATCTACACAGTGAAGTAAAACTTTCTAGTGCTGTGGTGAACACTGTTTTCATATAACATTCTAAACTCTCATTCTCACTGCAGTAGGAAACTGCTTTTAGTAAACCTGATGAAGTATTCAGCAATCTAACAGTCATGGAGTTCGAATTTTCTAATAGGGGGGAAAATTTGGCAACTGTCTCCACTCAACATAAAACTTTCTAACACTGTGAAGGTAAGTTACAAGACAATCTACACTGTGCAGTAAAACCTTTTCGATAGAACTTTCTAGTGCTGTGATGAGTTCGGTCAGTCATAAAACTTCAATGATCAAACTTTACTTTCACAAACGTGTGTTGTGGTAAAAACTATTTGACTACACTAACGCTTACATTTTATGACATTTGTGTTTCATAAAACGCCATGATCAAACTTTCTAATTATACATCAACCTGTGTTGCAGTAAAACTTTTGTACAACATGATATACTTTCTGACTACACTAACGAATAAAACTTCGATGATCAAACTTTACTTTCACAAACGTGTGTCACGGTAAAACTATTTTACTACACTAAATTTTGCAAACCATGATACACTTTCTAACTACACTCATGAATAAAACTTCGATGATCAAACTTCGCTTTCACAAACGTGTGTCACGGTAAAACTATTTGACTACACTAAACTTTGCTTTTGCAAACCATGATACACTTTCTGACTACACTCACGAATAAAACTTCGATGATCAAACTTTACTTTCACAAACGTGTGTCACGGTAAAACTATTTTACTACACTAATGCTTACATTTTATGACATTTGTGTTTCATAAAACGTCATGATCAAACTTTCTAACTATACATCAACCTGTGTTGCAGTAAAACTTTTGTACAACATGATATACTTTCTGACTGTACTAACAAGAGCTTGTTCACTAACGAAGAGAGAAATGAGCTTGTGGATGCGTGTGGCGCATGAATGCCCCTTCCAATTCATTCCCTTCATCATTTCGTCTCCGTGATAGAGACAGTTCTTAAAAGAACTCATGGCCCATTCTCGCATGTATGGCCAACTATAGGGAGACAAGGGCAATGGAGATTTTATGAGGTAACCTGTGGCAAATAGCTAAATGTCGCCCTGGCGGTCAGAGTACAACGTTGAGACGGAAGGCAACCACTTGTTAGCATGACGCAGAGAGGTTTCACAAGGATTACTATTGCCAATGTCCCGTGCAGTACTCATCGCTACGGACTTCACCGCTGTCTCGAAAGAACGCCCACCAACAGGAAGTATGACACCGAAAATCTCCGTGACTTGCACTGTCAATGACTTGATAGCCAGACATGAAAACCGTGGAGTTATTTACAAGAGGTTGGCAAGTCTTTGCTTTGATCAGCTTGATGGCAAGCCGTGATTCACAAGCGTTTTGCAATGGAGATGTTTAGATGCCACCCATGACAAGATAGCTAAGACTCAACCGATTGGCGTTCAAAGTGCTACGTTGAGAACTGTGTCAAATGTCCAACATGAGTTGCACCAGCGGTTTCGGTCTAAAATATGACACACTCCCTTGCCACACTTATCACTACGGCATCACCCGCCGTCCCGAAGGAGCAGCCTGTCAGTGGAATATTACAGCAAAACTCTCCGTGTCATGCTCGCTTTCAGTGAAAAGCTGCTTGTATCATGGAAAGACTGGTTTGTACACACTTATACATGCCTTCATTGACTTCAGCAGGGTCGAAAACCCCAGAAAACTTCCAAAAATAATGAATTTAAATTTTTCAGCATTTAGTACTACTTATGAAATTTTATAAGTAGTCTGTCAATATAGGTCTGATCAATAGCGATCGAACCAAGTATCATGGAAAGACCGGCTTGTACACACTTATACATGCAATTCATGCATATTTTCAATGGCGTCTCACATCTATACGAAGGCAGACATGAACAAGCCGCTTCCTCCACTGAATTTGTCTCACTCTTAGCGTTCAAACGAGCTATTGCACGACTTTCTACGATCTTTAGAACCAAAGTTGGAAGTCTGACAGGAGGGGGGGACGTCCTCAAATTTTTTTCTCTCCGATTCCGCTGGAAACAACCTTCCTAACCTAAAATGTCACGTAGACTCCGAATCTGCCCTCTGTTTTCCCATCCGAGACCTCGTTCATGCCGAAAGACGGCCTTTCTCATCCCAAAACGACCAAAATCCACTGCAGTTTTCAGAGATTCCTACCCTTGCCTCACAGGAGAACTCCTCCTTCCTTCCTCTTGCAGTCAAAAGTTGGGCACACCTTGGACAAAACACGTCCACTTCTGCACGACATGCCTCAAAACATGACCCACTTTGGACAAACTCTGCTTGTCAGCTTCCCTCTCCTACCTGCACCGGACTGTCTTTCCAACTCCACTCCACTCTCTCCTACCGCCTTCTGTCCAACTTTCCGCCCTGCACCGGTCCCTCCTTTGGTCTGCTTAGCATCACATACTCGGCCACCTCCCTACATCCTTTCCGACCTTCCATCCACAACCTTCCGGTCAAATCCCTATCCTACTACACCTAAAGAGGCCAAAACACGATCCTAGTGGACTTAAACAGGACACATACGATCTTCCGCGACTCAAAAGGGCCAAAATACGAACCGCTGCGCTTCAAATAGGGCCAAGATACGAACCACTGCGCTTCAAATCGAGCAGAGGGCCAAATCATGAACCGGGTGCGCCTCAAGTGGGAAAAATCTAACTACTCACAATCACAATTGGAAATTATTTCACAAATCGCATTGAAATCATGCTGACTTAACGGAGAGTAGAAATAATGCCTTGTACATGCTTAGATAAGAAACTAAAAAACCGACATATTTGTCTGCTGTTCGTGACAGATATTTGTATTTTCAATTTGTGAAACATCTTGTAAATTAATGCACTACCATAAAATGTTTTGAAAGGTGACGTTATTATATTCCTATCATCGATTTGATCGCATTCTAGTTCCGTCTGATGATATTAAAGTGCAAAAAAATACTTTGAAAATGCTAATTCAAACCCGATGTTTTGCGGGTACATCTTTGTGGGACACCCGGTATATTCTGTAGCATCATGGGATTCACGCGAATCCAACGAATAGGCGAATCCAACGCGCGAATGGACGAATCCTTGAATTTCGGATTCGCGCTCAACCCCGCTACACCAATATTGAGTAAATTCGACGTTTTATTTTTTAGTGTATTCTAGCACCAGAAAATAATCAGATTTAATCAAATTTCATAACCAAATCAAAATTAAAACACTGTTTTATCGCATTATTTTAGAACACGACGTGCTGCTTTTTATTCGTGCTGAGCACAGCCTGAGAAGTGTTTGTGTCATATCAGTCTCGACATCACCTATTTTTCCTCGCATTCAAGTCATAATCGAATGGCTCTGACATTTTTAGTTTTGATCCGGTTGGGATTCTGGAAGTTTGAGCAAGAAGCCTCCATGATGAAAGTAAGTTATCACCAGGGACCCTAGGATTCTGCGCTCGAAATTTCGAATTTCTGCGCCCGATTTTCGTAAATTCTGCGTTTTTCTGCGATCTAGCGCTTTGTACACAATTTAGCCGTATTTCTTATAAGTGCAACGAGTAAGGCTCGTATAAATCGCATTATTATATTATTAGGTAACTACATGTTGAAAAAGCTTGTTCTGAATAAAATTATGTTCCGATATAATAAGCCTATATCCCATCATATATAACGCATAGGTTCAATATTCCGTATGCACATAGCCTATGCCTGTGGTCCTATGATGCCTGGTACCACAATGTATGTGTACATATAAAAGTCGGAATTCCAAACGAATTTTATAAAAGGCATGGATCAAATTTTCAGAGAGAGAGAGAGAGTTGAGGGTAACTTTCAGCATGTCTTTTAAGTTGTCGTCTTCAAGATTTTGTCTCCTACATGTATCTACATTACGAAACTACTAAAAGATCACTCAACAAGAGCGCTATTAACAGACGATTGAAGTCGAAGCAGCTAGATGTAGAACTCTGCTCCGAAATAATACCCAAAATTTCAAAATGTTTGATGGTGATGCTTCTTTTGCAAGCCCAACATAGATAGGTCACTCATCAACGCAGGTGTCTGGCAATAGTAAACTTGCCTTCAGTGAAGCGTAATCCGCAGTAAGTGTAGATAATTTAATTAAATCCAAAATGCTGATCATGGGCACGTGATAATATAATGGAGATAAAGATCTGTAGTTGATATATATGCTATCATTTAATCGAAAACAGCATTAATAAAGAGGTCTGCGTACTTTTTATTCAAATTGTAGAAAATCTTCGTTTTTCTGCGATTTCCATCGTTTTCTGCATTTTCTGCAATTATCTGCGCTTCGCAGAATCCTAGGGTCCCTGGTTATCACTAAGCTTTTTTATTTGAAAGATGCTTAGTAGCACAAAATTATATTTGTTTAATCTCAGTGCGTACTCAAAATCGTGGAGACTGATAGTTTTGTAAGACAATTGATGGGTTCACCATCTTGCAACTCAGATATTTTTCCCGACATTTATGCATCGTGGTTGCAGAGATTGGGAAATTGTTATTTTTTCAGAAAATAACTCGCTTTCAATACATCTAATCGTATTGCAAATGTCGTCGAAATTGACAGACAAATCTTTTGTTTTTATTGACATCTTTGTTGACTGACAACAATTTGCTATTATAGGAGTCATCATCATCTGTGGCTGTTGGGTTGATCACTACACTAGGTGACATGCCACGCGTAATTACGGAACACCCCAAACATCCGTGGTTAAGGACATTCTATTCTTCTACCCGAGTACATACGCGCTGTACTGAGAGTCAGAAATCACTTGACCTGATGCTGTCAAAACATGGGAAATGTTTATGAATGCGCGCGGGCGAGCGTTTATAGTTTGCGCGTCGTCTACGGTTGTCTCCGTTGCCGCTTGAACCACGGATGAACCGCTAAGCATGTTCTGTCTTCCCCGAGCATGAAATTGAGGTCCTATCACATTGTTTAGCCTCTGATACATGCAGACACATGAGACGCAAAGTCTATATAACAGGACTGCCAACTATACTAACTTATATAACAGATGTTGCGGCAATATCCCGCATAGCCACGGATGTTTGGGGTCATGTGTAATTACGCGTGGTTCACGCGTGAATTACGCGTGATTGAGCGCTGCATGTCACCTAGTGTGAATAAATATGCTTACAATATAACCCACTTACTGAACCGACTCACTTCTACTTTTCTTCGACAAAATTTTCTATTTATACTGTGTGAAAGCACCTCTTTCTAAAGCACCTAATTCCCGGCCCGCAGGCCACTTGATAATTTGAGTCTGATGAACTTTTCAATGCAAAACTCAATGTTCACATCTGATTCATTGTCTCCTGACTCTTTTTACGTAGTTTAGACATCTGGATCCATTCATTGGCCATCAAGAAATTGAGTGATGTTTGTGTGTCTGAGGCTGGTCATACATTGTCTGGACCTATAGATAGGTCCTCTATGTTTTCTTGTTGAGAGCCTTTTAATGTGCCTTTTTGAGGGAAAGATATTGCTACGTTCCAATAATTACCGTTGAATTCTTTTGATCATAGAGGAACCGGGCTTTCCAATGAAAATTAGATAGTCTCTTGAAGTGTGCGTGCCGCATACAGTGGTTGATTTGTTATATGAAAGCGATATCAATACGATGTCGATATCGTCTTGAAGCGCATACTCATCGATAACAAATTAGAAAAAGTGGTTATCTTACCAGGCTTGTCAATGGGACGGAGCTACCCATTCCCATCGAAAAAGCATTTTTTCCCATCCTATAAAGCGACTATTATTCCCACCTCTTTTTTTATAACTTGATTACATAAATATATCACTTTTCGAACATTGTGGTTAAGTATGGTCGTGCACGTCTTCAAACTTCTTGAGTGTGACTCTTTCCGCGGGGCATTCCAACGCTCTGGTTGATGTGCTCACCCACGATTCTTCCCCACTATAAACGGGATTCCTTAGCAACCGGGTATTTACTTTTTGATAGTTTTTCTTTGTCTTTTCTTCTTCAAAATGCCGATTGATTTATAAAAATCTTCGACTCCAACCTACCCTATGACCTAGGGGCCGTGACCTTGTGACTTTGCTCACGGAAATGCAGTCGGATGAAAAAATATTGAAATTGTATATGCTATAAATAGTTACTCTGCTGCAAAAGTGTTATTTGCTTATTTCGGATACGAGTACCTCGAATATATTGCACCAATTTTTAAGCTCCAAGTAAAGCTTTAACTATGTTATGAGCGGTATTTATTGCATCGGCAAATGTGAGACTGATACATTATACAAAAATTTTTTTATTAAGACATCAAAGTTCTCGCTAATAAACATTCCATCAGCAGACCATACCTTAAATCGTGTCTTTTCCCCAATAGTAATTTCAATATTTTGTTGACTCTGCTCAAAAGAGTATTGAGATATTCTGAATTACTAAATACTTGCCAGATAAATAGGCTGCATCGTCTGACTTTCGGCAGCCAGGCCATGCGATGTCGCATTTGAACAGGGACCTGGCGGCTGAAAACTTTCTTTGACTGCATGTATTTATTCATGTTCATGATGATTGAAGAATCTTTTCCGTTTCCTATTTTATCTCTTGTTTATTCTCATCAAATTTGACCGTAAGCTGAATTAATTGATTACTGAACTTATTCACCTGGTCAGCCGAGACACTTACGAGATTTAGGAAACAGCATGGTCTGCCTAATTAAATGAAGTTATTAGTGATTAGAAGCTTATTACTTCAGATGATCATATCATAGCTGATCATACTCACAACTGGGGTTTTCAAAATCCTGACTCCTTCTGATCATGGGACTGATCCGTGATTTTTTGAGATCCCGGGGTTAGCAAGCTTAATGCATTTTGATGATAGTATGCTTTGGTTAGCGCAGGCTGACCAAAATTAGGCATTGTTTCAAATTCTTGGAGGAGCATTTTGAACGATACACTGTACAATGCAACTAATGATATCAGATAAACATGTTCCTCACATGTCAGATAGGCATGCACACATAAACTCTAACAATCTGTACATGTAGATCTGGCCATCGTACAAATGTGATGATTTATCGCTGTTGCATTGAAACTTGGTATGTGATTTTCAAATCAAAATACAAATCCCGTAACTTTTGTGATGTCTGTCAAAAGCCTGTGTAGCATAATCGCTTCAAAAAATCCTAGTACTCTGGAATGTTATAACTCTCTTTCTTTCTCTCTACTGCCTGAACATAGTTTAATTTTTTGATATCAATGAAATTAAATAACTTTTTGCATAATGCAAAAAGATACACTAAAGTTAATTGTATTACATGTCAAAAATGTATGAATAGGCCTAAGTAATACGGACATTAAGTCCATACGTGGGAAGTCCATATTTAGTTCTTGTAGCGCGTTAATATTGACATTTCACGCATTGCATCTGTACAGTGCACACCATAGATGACTCACAGGCGCTCATACTAAATTTTAGACGGATTGATGAGCCTGTTACTCCACCTTCGTACAGCCTAACTGCCTAGAAACAAATGTTAACAAATCCCGGGATCCCGTTTACCTAATCGTGGGATTCAGAATTCCGCTAAAATGCAATAATCTCGGGATTGAAAACCCTACTCATAACTGCCCTCGTCTTCTGTCATCATTGAATGAGTTGGTAAAGATCTTGTCGATCCACTTATCGGGAGCAAGCGCTACAACACTACGGCGTGATATTGTTTGTGAACATGGGTCGACAACAGGACTGGGCGTCAGGCCTTCATGTGTGCACTATACAGATCAAGGATTCGAAATCTTCTGACCTCAACGGAGGGAAATGCTTACCTGCAGATCATTTCTACATGCCTAGGGACAACGAAGCACATACCTGTATGACAGACGGTTTCACCCTGAAATGACTAGCGTTAATCAATACAGCCAGATAATCCCTGTGCTGTATTTTGACATACTTCTGCGGATATATTTTGGTCATAATTTGTTGAGGAATGCTTTTTTAAAAAACAATCCTCACGCTTATGCAATACAAAGAGCAGCATGAAACAATAAGAAAACGATTTCAGACTGGATGCTGATGATGTCCAAAGTAATAACTTGTTGATCAGACAATGCTAATTATTATGAAGTTATGCAAATATGAGTCCACAAGGGACTTAACTGAGGTCTGCGTGATGTAAATGCGTGATATCTCAATTATGACATCGAAAAGTTCGGAATTGTGTCCATGTTTTCAACAGTGCTGATGAAATACCCGTCAAGATGAAGACAACTCAAAAAGGACATTATCAGCTTTAACAGTGGAGTCATAATGGATTTTGTTGTTCGAAAGAACAGGAGATACATAATGTACGTGCATGTCATCAGCACTGTTGAAAACATGAACGCAATTCCGAACTTTTCCATCTCATAATTGGGATATCACGCATTTATATCGTCGTTTTACCAAAATTGTGAAGTCAAGTGCTTGGATTTCTTATGTAAGTCACCAGAATATATAACGGCTTCCGCAAACTTATCGAATCCCGATATTGAACTAGACATGGAAACAACTCAAATTTTTGTTTGCCAAATGTGCGTCAGAGAAGCGCGAATAAGGTTAATGAAGTGAGATGCGAGAATTTCAAAAATTTGAGTGGTAATATCACCATGCAGTTCAAGGCCTCTAGGCAACATCAAACGCATAGACTGTACAATCCTCTTTCCATGCCTGAGCACTTTGTCGCAACATACATGGAGAGATAAATATTTAAGCCAGGGTTGCCGTGAGTATGGGGATTCTGTGGGTATATCCATGGTTATGGGGTGGGCATGGGTGCTGAGGCCATCCGCACAGCTCCCATAGTGCTTCTATGGGGATTCTGTGGGGATCATCATGAATATTGTCATTCACTAGAAGCAATCAGAAAAGGCGTTTTATCACACAATTAATTCTGATTTTGAAATATCAAGCAGTCTACCATCTGTCCACTTAAATTCTATGAGATATCTATGCTGATTTTTAATCCATAACACAATGTCAATGATTTCGCTGTGTCAAGGACGTCTGAAGCATCATCTGAAGATCTTCGAGGAAGAACGCCTTGGGCATAATTTACTGCAAAACTGAATGAGGACTGATTCGCACGCCTTTTTATTGAATTACGTATTGAAAATATTAGCTCTAGTTGTATAAATCACTTATGCATTGCATCTGTTTGACTCAATGATTGTGTGGTATAAAATTGTGCATGCGTCATAAATGCGATTGATCATTAACCATACTGTATATTTCAAACTTAAAAAAGCGGTGCCTATATAAAAGAGGTTATAATAAAATATCTCTTTTGCACTTAACTTTTAAAATAGACAGAAAACTTGAAATGTTGTGTCCTGAAGTCCCGAAGTCCTGAAGCCTTCACTATTAATTATTTCGACTACATTGGACTATCAAAATAAAGGATGTCCGTCATGAAACAATGTTTTAGGCGCGCGCGAAGATCTAAACGCTTCTCAGTATAATGTACTATTTTGTAGCCGACATATCGGTGGTGCAACCTGCCCCCATGTGGTGTTTTTAGAGGCACATCAAAATTCTCAACAAATCCGATGAATAAGAATACCTCAGTGGCTCATAGGTAAAGTAGGGTGACATTAGCAGGATATGCTGAAACTTTTCCTTCAAGCGCTCATTTACGGTTGTAGTGATGTATGAATTCGGCTTGTCCCTAAGACCTTGTGTCACTGGTGCAGCGCGATGTGTTTCTCCTTCCATCATTTTCTAATTTGGCACCATAGGCCTACGATTTTCTTTGAATTCGAGAGTGTTAAGCGATGATCATCCATTTAAGCTCAAATTCATTTATCTTCTACACTGCATAGCACCCATTTCAATGGTGAGAATTTTATTCCTTTGTGGCGGGGATGGGGAGTCGTAGTCCTGGAGTCCTATCAATTTTGCAGGAGTCACAGTTGGAGTTGGAGTATCAAATGATAGGACTTCAGACTCCGGCCTATAACTAGACCCGAAATAGTATAATACAAACAAATTATTTATCCTCGTGCATATAGCTGTCACTGTCTTGATGTCAACTTTCTCCGTCAAACAAAAGTACAGAGACACTGCTGCATGCAAAGCTAGTAAAAGTTGAGGGAATGAACCGTGATAGTGAAAAAAGGATTGTCTTTTCACTCGGTGATTTAGTAGAGAAGACAAGCCATCGTAGCCTCGATCACAACCACACACCAAAAGGTCACATCACAGACAAAGATGAAATACCAGTTTGTTTGAGAACATTACCTGTTACCCTCACGTTAATCGTATGCGATGGCTCCTCCAAAACGCATATTAAAATCGAAAGTGTACTCATATATTTTGAAGAAGGGTGGGGGATTTTCCTGCCTGGTAGAGACTGGAGAAAACTCGTGTGAAGTACACATCAACAAGAAGAGAGGAACCGAGTCGCATGCATCCAACTTAAAGCGACATTTGATAAACTTTCATCGATAATAATTGATAATTGATACAGAAATGATCACTAAAAATAGAGTCAGGTAAGCCTATAATGATCTGTAATGTAGGTTACCAGTTTTTTTAAAAAAAACTAGGCAATATATACTTGCCACCCGGAGTCGGAGTCCTATCAAAACGATAGGACTCCGCATCCCTGCTTTGTGGTTTACTGGAGAGCCTGTGCCTTGAGAAATCCTGGAATATCATGAGGAAAATGACGATGATGAAAATCAAGCTGAAAGCAGCGAAGCCGAAGAAATGAGTGATAACAGCAACGATAGCGATGGTGACTAACAATGATTATTTGAAGAAGTACCTGATAAGTTTGATAGATATACGAGTATGTTCGATATGATAGCAGATTTGCGAAATATAAGATGGCAATCAGTGATGGCAAGTGCATTAAGGTTTTCAATCCCGGGATTATCGTATTTTTGCGGGATTCAGAATCCCAGGATTAGATATCCGGGATTCCGGGATTTGTTAGCATCTGTTTTTAGGCAGTTGGACTGCATGAAGATAGAGTATCAAGGAAGTAACAATAAAGATAAACGCAATTCATTGTTGCAAGTTGTAATATATTGTTACATTTGAAACCTTTTCCTTTTTCGCTATCAATATTAGACCCAAACTACCAAGAATGCATCAGACACGGTAGTCGGATAATCACATGTAAGTGTGTATCACTTATTCACACATTTTTATCATATATACTAGAATTAGTTTTGGCGCATCTTTGTGCAGTATGGGAAAAATTATCTCATTGATACCAAAAAATGAAACTACGTTCAGGCAGTCGAGAGAAATACGCAGCACTACGCATACAAACATAGGTAAATTAACATTTGATCAAATTTTGAGCGATTATTATATCGGTTAAATATCGGGCTTTATCAGACGTCACAAAAGTCGCGGGAGTTGCATTTCGATTTGAAATCACATGCCAGTTTGCGACAACGTATAATGTGTGTACAATAACCAGATCTTCTTATTGTTATAGTTCCTGTCTGCATGTACGAGTAAAAGGAAAAGTTGTTATTAAGTCATGGTCATTGAGGCACATGTCTATTGATATCACAAGTTGCATTGCACAGTGCATCGTTCAAAATAGTCGTCTAAGAATTCAAAACAACGCCTAGTATTGTTCAGCCTATTCTATCCCTTAGCATACTATCAGTAAATGCACCAAGCTTGCTAATCCCGGGATCAGAAAAAGTCGGGATTTTGAAAACCCTAGGGTGAATGTGTTTCGAATTATTTTCGGTACTTCTGTTCTTCCCCCCCCCCCACTCCATCACATTTTCCAATATTTCCAAATTTATCAAATTTCGTCAAACTTTGTCACATTGGATTTAGAATAGACTTGATCTGTCAACTGAGAGATAGTACAACATCACTGAGAAGTCTTACTTGAACCCTGCGGTGAAGGGTTGGTCCCTTGGATACCTAGTTAGAATACAAGATGCAGCTGTGATCGTAAACTTCGTGGAATTGTTGTCTACACTTACATTGAGTGACAAGTCAAGTGGTGTAAATTTTCTACAAACCAGAGAAATTTTGCACAATCAACGTTTTTGCTACGGTAATGAAAGTACACTGAGGAGCAAGAGAAGATCGCTGACGATGTAACACTTGCGGGTGTCAACAACGAAAACGTAAGGTGGGATTCTTTTTGTTCTAATTAGCGCCAGTCATTAATTTCAGCGTGTCGCGGAACACGGGATCAACCCAATGGATAAACCGTCTGTCATACCGGTATGTGTTTCGTTGTCCCTAGGCATGTAGTAATGATATGTAGGTGAGTTTTCTCGGGCACCCTCATGTTGGATCTGACACATAAATTTGACTTTTTGACCTTTACCGGCGTCTGTCGGGGTCAACCCAATCGATTAACTGTCTGTCTCAAGAGTTTTCGTTGTCCCTAAACATGCAGGAATGATATGCTGGTGAGTTTTCGCGGCATCTTTACGTTGGATCACACGACCAAGGGGTCAGAGGACCAAGCACTTAACGACTGCTTCATGGATACCGTGGTCTTAAAATATGATTATTTGTATCACGTAAATGTAGATGCAGAAACTGATCAGTTATTTTAAGTGATTCTCTATTCGATTACCGTTATATCGAATTGAAGCGAATGTATGGCCATTTGAGCACTTTCACCTAGCTGTTCATGACCGGATTTAATCGGTTTGTGTCAGGGGCGTAGCCAAGGCCATGGCCATGGCCCCAAACCAGGGCCATGCCCCCCCTCCCAAACGTGTAAGCAGTGTTAAAAATATGTAGTTAGTATAAGTATAACCACTTATAAGTATAAGTAGTTAAAAAGTATTATGTAAATTCTAAATCTGAATTTTAAACTATATTCTTAACAACTCTTTTTATAAATCGACATATATTTTATTTGAAGTATTGCGAGCTGACTTAGTTTAAGAGGTGCGACTTTCCTCATCTTTGTTAATACAATTACATCCAGATTTGCAACAATCATCAAAGTTTTGTTACGAATACTGGCAACTCTGCCGATCACAACTGCTGAAAGGACTTTCTCAAAAATTGAAAAGACACTATCTTCAATTCGATCAAAGATGACAGAGACCCGTCTGGAAGCACCGGACCTTCGTCAGATTCATAGGCACCTCACATTGATGGTGTTAACAAACGTTTTGCCTTGAGCTCACGCCCACTAAATTTTGCACTTGTTTAATAAATCTTTTGTCTGAAGCAGTGTATAGATTCTGCACAACGTCTTGTCAATATTTGAAGTCATCACTTAAATACAGTAGCTCGGATGCATTTTTGGTTGTACGCTTGTCGGCTACAGCGTATATAGGCTAATATTTACATTTACCCAAAGACAATAAATAATCAACTGTCTTTGAGTTTAGTAAAGTTAAATCTAAATCGAACGACATGCGTCTTCTTCCACCAAATTTGACAGCGGGACTAAGTCTATAGTTCCCAGTTTCTCAAAACGTTACAAAGAACTGAATGTAATATAATCTAATAAAACTCCATAAACGTGTAGGCGCACATTTCTGTAATTTTCCTAAGTTATTCAGAGAGGCCAACCGGAAAACAATAGAAAACTATAGTAGTAAGGAATCCTCCCAACTGCGCACAGCGCCTCCCTCTGGAGCGTGAGATGGGTTGTTGTGGTTCTGGCTCGACCGTCCGTGTGTGTCGTGGTCGACCGTCGTAGTTGTTCTTGGGCGGCGGTCTATGTTTTTGGTGTGTAGGAGTGTTTGTAGGTGTGTTTTGTGCCTAGATTTGGCTTCCTGATGAAATTCTGCGTCGACATGTTGAGTTTCATGGGTGTAGGTGTGCTTTAGGTGTGTTTTTGAGTGACAAAATGGCTGTAGCGGCTAAATGAAGCCTCGTACGTAAAAATGGACGGCGGATTTGAACGTTTTGGCCAATTTTGGGTCTAGAGGACTTGTTTCCAGCGTCATAGGGCAAAGAACGAAGAACTTCGACCCCCCCCCTCGGCAGTGTTCTTCCAACTTTGGTTCTAGAGATCGTAGAAAGTCATGCAATAGCTCGTTTGAAAGCTAAGAGTGCCACAAATTCATTGGAAGTTTGGCACTTGGTTCACAGTTTGGCCCTATCTGTCATTGCTGAGGCTTGAGAGTGACATTGAGACTTTTGGCCATGTTAGAGAGCCGTCAGAGTATGAGTTTTGCGTTTTGGGCTCCAGCGGGCGAACGAAGCATCGGACGAGAAAACTGAGACCGGATTTGGAATCAGCTTGATATCATTGACCAATGAGGAGGACATCCAATGAGAATCCAGCATTTCTCTATAAATAATGAGGTTTTCAGAGTGACAATCAATCTATCTTTGAGTCGCACAAGTGTCGGACGCACGTTCTCCCTCTACATTCCTATTATATTATCCATCTGAAATGGTAAGTCGGAACCTTCCTTCCTCTCCTTCCTTGAGTGTTAACTTAATAGCATCTCTTTTATTTTCAGGCATCTACTACATTTACAGGACAAGATAGTGTTCAGACGCTACAAGGATCTCTACAATCAGATCGTCTTATGTTGAGGCCAGTAGAAGAGACAACAAATATACATAATCCTACCCCACTACAGAGTAAATTTAGACAAGCCATACGTTATTACGATCATAGTATAGTATTGCAAACTAGAATGATTCCTTCCACTGAAGTGAAGATATTGAACAATCAGTATGGGGACTACGTAGTCATTCCTGTGAATCCATACATTCGTCGCCAACTCGATATTATTGAAGAGTTTGCAACATTAAATATGGACATCCCTACTCCCCTTAGCAAGGAATGGATGGCGAGAGACGACAATGATACTCCATGTAGAAGGATATGGGATGGTAAAAAGCTTTCTTTATCACTATCGCATTGGTGCTCATACTATAAAAAGGATGGAGATCAAGTGACACCCATCAGATGTGAAGACCTCGCAGAAGGAACTAGGAATATTGGTTTTGCTGTCAGTGGAATATGTTATGACTATCACCAGAATAATAAATTAGCCTATTTATCGATGCATGCTGAATCCATCCTATATGTACCAAAGCAACCAGACGTTCATGACATTGTTGATCAAATCCTCAACGAGAGCGGTACAAAGCGCAAGTCAGAGAAGAATGCTGCCGGTAAACGCAAGCCAAAGAAGGAGAATCAGTAGTCCTTACCTATCTCTACCTTATGACAATTCGCTTATGTGCTTTGAGTGTCATAGACGTGGACTTATCAGATACATTTTACTTCTTCGCTGCCATCATGTTATTTGTGTATTTTGTCGTGAACAGCATCGATGTACTTCATCATTTTGTAATATGTTGTAGGACTCTTCATCAGATGAGTAAAAATTTGTAATTTCCTTTCTAGTCATCTATCATCATTTTTATGGATTGTGAGGGTGAACCTGTACAGGAGCTCAGCGCTATTGCTATGGACAATTGGTCGTATCAAATTGTTAGTGTCTGCCATCAACATGGCAAGTGTGATCCCAACGCTGATAGCTGGGCGAGAAAACACATCCATGGACTTAATCAGCAATACTTGCAAGACTATGGCTTTTCTAATGAATGTGCTCTTCTTATTGACCTTAAAAGATGGTTAGCAGCTTTTAATGTTGTATGTATAATTTGCATGGATCCTACTAAGGAGAAGAAACTATTTCCAAATCTAATCATTTTGATATTCTACTTCCACCTTACGATAGTAGAGTTAATCAGCATTATCATGAAGTCACTAAACGTTTTAAGGAATTGAGTGTTCCTATTTTAAATGTTCGTTGTAGTCGCTACATTCATAAACAATCCTTTTCCCTCCATATCTCAACACTGCTAAAGTAATGTCTGGTCATCATTGCTCTTTATATGATAGCTACCAACTGTATCTATTTTATCTGTTTCAAACCCAAAATTTGCAATGCATGCTTGTTAAAGTCGTTCAATAAATGCTTTATGAAGAGATTTGTTATTTTCATGCAACGGGTGGGATAGATGAAAGTTGATAATGTCTTTCTCAAATGATTGTGGAACATTACGTTTTCATAGACGAAGCTTTAAGGGAACTATTCAAGATTATGTGATGACTTTTCATAAAGATGAGATCAACATCAAATCAGTTGTTGGTGATACTAGCACTCTAGTTTTGAAGTTAATGGATACGTTTTCTAATAAAATTGTAGTGGCGAGATTAGTTGCAAAAATTCATTTCAGCCATTTTGGGAAAGAAGAGGTAGAAGATCGTTTCTTTGCTTCTTATTCGATGGAAGTTGTAGATAATCCCGAAGAATTTTTTGAAAGACATATGGGAAAAATTGCTCAACGTCTTGATGCATCATGGTAGCAGTCTAGTGATTGAAGCGATTTCACATATTCACATTCAACTTTGTATAAAAGAAACTTAAAGATGCAATGGTACTTGATCGTAGCACAATTGGCTTTCGAGTTGTGTCTGCTTACTCTCGAAGTATGTTCCTTCTGCACATGTGTCCATTATTTTTAAGAAGGCTGGCAAGTTGATGTCTTCAAAAAGACTTGCTTTAGAAGTTGTTAGCAAGAGTGAAAGTATATGCGATGTATGTAAGCGAAAGGATGGAAGTGAAAAACGCATCTTTAAGAGATGTAAGCATGCTTTTTGCCAGCGCTGTTTCATACGATAATGCATTCAACTTTGTCAATGTAGTCACTGTGATACATCTCATTTTGAGTGTCACTTCTGTTATCAAAGTTAGCACCTATGCAAATGTGGAAAAATCAAGTTGTAACAATGGTTAAGAGAAAAATGGCGAAACGCGAAAGTCGAAAGTCTTCAAAATTTTCTGAGGCCATTCGAGCTCTTCAACGAATGAAAGAAAATCAGCCATATAATGCTATACGACATGCTAATGATAAATTTATTCGAGAAATTGTTTCTCATGTGAGAAGTTTGAGGACAAAGAAGTTATCACCACAACAACGAAAGTTACTCAAGCGACATACTACAAAATTGCGATTCATCTCCAAACCTAAAGTTACCCTCCAAAGAAAGAGGGAAACTCTAACACAAAAGGGCGGTTTCCTTTCACTGTTACTTCCGCTGCTAGCTTCTGTAGTAGGTGACCTATTGGGTAGGATCTTTAATCCTAAGCGTTAATTATGCAAATATTGATTCCCAAAGTATTGAAATGGATTTCAGACTTCAATGCGATAAAGTTCTGACTGTATCAGGTTTATTACATGAAGGTAAAACTGTTTTCACTCTGAATTTGCTAGATAAAAGAAAAGAGTTGTTTAGGGCAGTGATTCTCAACCTTTTTCTGCCCTGATCGCACGATCTGAATTCTGCGACATCCCGTTCGCACTCGGTTTGATTTTGTCTGCTCATGTGTTACTTTTCCTTTTTCTCTGCCACGTCAATGTGAGCGACATCAATATTTTAAGTAGTTTACCCGTACCGTGCCCCTCCCGCACTCCGATAGAGTGTTACTTCAGAACAAACCTTTGTGATGAAAAGAAGCGTGAGTTTCGTTTTAATGTACTCAGTGACAAAAAGAATGAAACAAGTCCTGATATGAATACTTATGACTTAAAATTGGTTGTACTGTACGTTTGTTTGTTGTTTGTAAAAGGAGAACTCGAATGCTTTACTCAAAAACATTTAATTTGATAATCATGATTTTATCAACTTAAGTTAGAAACGGGTGTGACCACCGCGAGCATCCAAACAGGCATCGATGCGTGAGGGCATGGATGAGCATAGTCGCTGGATGAATGCCAGGTCTAAGAGGTTCCACTACTCGATCAGTCTGTCGGCCAACATCTTCAAAGACGCTGGTGGGTGGTTGTACCTCTCCCTCACTCTGCGACCAAGTTCATCCCAGCACTGCTCGATGGGGGAGAGGTCGGGAGAACGTGAGGGCCATTCCAAGGTTGGGATTCCACTGCTTGCTATCCTGTTAAAGACCACTGAAGCGCGATGGGGCCATGCGTTGTCATCCTGAAAAATCAATTGATTCGATGTCACTGCTGGAACCACGACCGATGTCACGATCTCGTTGGCATATCACTGTCCTGTCAATGTTCCTTTCACTACGATTGCTGGTGTTTTTCCATTGTGCCAGATACCGGCCCAAACCATGACACTACCGCCGCCGTCCCTGTCGTGTTCTTTGACGCAACATGGAGCAAATCGTTCACTTGGCAAGCGATGAACACGGATCCGACCATGGTTGAAATCGAGAGTAAACCTCGATTCATCAGTCCAGAGCACACGTTCCCACTGACTGTCACTCCACGACTGATGACCTTGACACCACGTCACTCGTCTCCTTCGATGTTCCAGGCTCAGCGGAATTCTCATAGCGGGTCGTCGAGACTGTATACCAGCTTCTCGCAATCTTTGATATGCAGTTCGAACGCTACATGCAACGTTCCCAGAAACCTTCCAGTACACAATTAGCTTCGGGACGGACACAAATCTGTTTCTTTTAGCAGCTAAAACTAAGCGTGCATCTGTCCGCTTGGATGATACCCTTGGTCTTCCTGATCCGTTCGTCTTTTCCACATTTCCTTCTGCTTTCCAACGACACCACCACCTCCATACAACGACCCTTGAAATTTTCAATTCTTTCGCAACAGTTGTAGAACTTTGCCCACAACGCATCATCCCAATTGCAATTCCTCTGGTAAAGTTAGTGTGCGCCATTTCATAAGTCAAATCTGGTCAGCAGTAGGTGGTGATTCTGTTCAACTTCTAGCTGTTACTGTGATCAATATCAAATCTTGAATTTTGATGGTCCTATATCATTTCCTTTATCATATGGAGTTTAATGGTGATACATAGAAAGCGATATATCATCTCAAACCATACAAAAAATGAAACAAACTTCCATTCAAGTCAATGATAGTTGGTTTCATTGTTTATGTCAGTGAGTATATATGATTGTGCGACAGAAGAGCCAACGCTGCTCTTGTACACTACAATTGCGCAGTCACTTTTATTAATGGCTCATTTGCTGCTGGTGAGCTTGACACAAACGCTCAAAGTTTTCTCCAATGCTGCCCGCATTGCGGCATCAAAGGTGTCGTCCCCGAGACGGTTTCGCTTCTTCGTTTTGATCTCCACCAGCACTGAAAACCCTGATTCGGACAGCCAGGTTGAGGGCATGATTGTGAGCAACTTCACTGAGATCGGCGAGATCGGCGTACTCCGGATCATCCCGAAGCATTTTTATCCAGAATGATTCGTAGTTCCCGCTATCGAACAGTGCTTTCTTCTCTAGATCGTTGCGAAGGTTTATGAGTTTTTCCGATTCTTCCACGTGGTCGGCTTTCGCAAACGGGTTCAGAACCCAACTATTCTTCAATAGATCAGTGGTTTCCTTTTCTGGGAAGTAGAGAAAAAGCCTGTTGCTCAGAAATTCCAGGAGTGCCAGCACTAGTTTCTTGACTGCTTCGGGCAACTTTGGCTCCAACGTCTCCCATTCACAAGTATGAAGAAACTCATTGAGCTCGGCGAAGTTGGAGAAGTCTGATTAATCCACCTTCGTCTTCCAAAGTTCCACCTTCGTTTTCAGAGATTCTATGCGTGAGTTGAGAACGAAAACATTCTTTTTCTTTCCCTGAAGACTGAGTTGGCTTTTTGGAGGTGTTGAAAGATCGAAGACAGATACATTAGCCTTGCTATCCAGTCCAGTTCTTCAAACGTTTTGGCTTTTGAAGGGTCTGAAAGAAAAGATTTAACGTTGTGGGGGCATCAACTCACGTCACAGTCATAAAATGCACTCACCGGTATCAGCAAAGTAGCAGTGAAGCTCTTCCTTCAGCTCAATAAAACGGTTTAGCGTTCTTCCACTGCTCAGCCATCGGACTTCGGTCCAGAACAGAAGTTGGCCGGACTAACAGAGCTTTCCATTTCTTCACAGAGGACTTGGAACTTACGGGAATTTTCCGGGCTTCACTTAACGCTGTTAACCATTTTCACGACATCTTGAAGTGTCGCCTTCAGGTTAAGAAGGTCTCTCTCATCATCTGGCTCTTCCTTTTTTCCGACATCAAGCTTAGCCACCAGAGCTTCTCGGTGTATGACGCAGTGGGTTACCGTTGCCTCCGAAGCAACTTCCGTCACTCGGCTGGCAACCCCCTTGTGCTTGCCCAACATTGCTGCTGCGCCATTCACTGTCACCGAAGTACACTTTTCCCATGGTATTGATACTTTCTTGATGCTGGTTCGCACTCACTGGTACCTACTGGTTCGCACTGAAAAAAGTGCTCGGCAAACTCCTCCTTGTTCATGTTTTGAAACCGTGTGTAGAGAATCAGTTGTGACTTGCTCGTCAGATCCGTCGTTTCGTCCATCTGGATTCCAAAGCATGGCGCCTTTTTCATTCTCTGAACGAGTTGCTGCTTCAAATCTTTGGCAATTTCGACAGCCCGCCGAGTGCACGTGTCATTGGACAGAGAGAGCTTCCTCACATCGTTCACTTGGCTTGTTGTTCCAAGGTTCCGAGCTGCAATTTCTAAGCACGGCTTTATGACTTTCTCCGCCAACGTGAAGGCTTGTTTTTCCTTCAGGAGCTCGTGTGTAATTTGAAAGGTGGTTAGCAAGAAAGGAAAGTCGATCTTCGAACGAGTGGCAGCCTTCATATTCTTTTGAACTTGGAAAAATCGGTCTCGCTCCTGGGCAAAAAACAGTTTGGACTTGTTTTTGTGTTGCCCATGCCTCTCGTGCAAATGCTTCTTCAGTTTGTCCCGTGACAAGGACAAATTTCCGAACTCGATATGGCAGAATATGCAGATCGTTGAAGGGTAGTCGGAGTTATCCTTCCGGACGAAGCCAAGGTCAGCGAAGTCTTCCGACCACTTTCGGTTCTTTTTGCCTTGTTTTTGTGATTTCGAGGGATTGCCAACAGATATCGACACTGAAGGAGCATTCATAGTCACTGCCAGATCTTTGTCGGCGAGAGAACCAGTATCGGAATGTGAAGCATCAGGTGCAGTTGATCTGTGTTGCTTTGATTGAATCTGAGCCTGCGTGAGAATTCAATTAGGATTAGGGCCAAGTCTGCAAAACTTTTAAAACATCATCTCACCTGAGGAAAAAATCTAGCAATGTTCGTTTTTGAGCCATCATGAATAAATACAACGCGGTTTCTGTTATGAAAAGTCACTGCGAGCAAGTTTGTGTTAGGGAGTTTGACAGCTACGGTCAGAGAGAATAAAGGGAATGAGAGACGACGTAGCATATCTTCCCTGCAGTGCCATTCGACCGCAGTCATCGGAGTGCTGCGCGCGCGCATTGACTACAGCGCCGCCGACAATCGACACAGTCACTCAACAAGCGCAATCGCTTTGCACAAGCGCGCCTGTCAAACACACTCTCACGCTGCAGTCAGCTAGTTGTAGACTGAGATTTTCCCTGCGCACACACAGCAGGGACAATTTCTGCTGTCCAATCCATTGAGCGGTACCCCGTGTTTTCGATTCTCATTACTTCGGCCTTGTTTGCACTCGATCGCACTCTCATCTCTGATCGAACTTCTCAATTTTTCAATCGCACAAGCGCGATCAGATCGCACTGTTGAGAAACACTGGTTTCGGGATCCTATCAATCGAGTGATTTGGTGTTATGGCATTTATCAACCGTCACTCTTTCAGGAATTGCAACGTCGTAACTTTATTCGAAATGAAGGAATTATTCCAGTGGATAAACTTCAGTCTAATGATGTTGTTGTATTGCATGATCTATTAAAAGAAAGTAAGAATTCAAAAGATGTTACAGATATGTTCACTCGCGCAGCACATCACAAAAGATGCTTTATGATCTATATCACGCAAAATTTGTTTCCTGATGGAAAAGAAGCCCGCACACGAAACCTAAATACACACTATGACGCTATTTCTAAGAATCCACGAGATAGAAGTTAATTTGAAATTTTAGCGCGACAAGTTGCGCCAAGAGGTTCAAAAGCTTTAATTGAAATTTTTCAGTCAGCAACTGAAAAGCCATACGGTTACTTATTTATTGATTTTACACAGGAGAGTCCGGATGAATTTAGATTTCGAAGTGATATTTTGAAAAAGCCTATGATTATCTACAAACTATGAGTTCATTTTCTCGCATGGTTGTTATTCCTCAGGATGAATATGTGCAATTGACTTCTATGCAACAAGTAACCTCCCGCAAATCAAATTTGTAAGAATGAATTAAATTATCAGCAAAATGCGCATATCAAAGATCCACATCGTGCTGTATTATTACAATCGGAAACTGTCGAAGAATTAAAAAGTTTGAAGAATAAGATGCGTGACTCTGTTTCGACTGCTACACTTTTAGCATCTCGCGCACATGCAATGTCCCTTTTCAACAGCATTGAACCATATCTCACTGTGAATGATAGAGGTGAAATCATTTCAGATGAAAATGAAATTATTAACGCTTCACGTTATGAAGACTTGATTCAGTATGCAACACGCAGAAAGCGCCGTCAAGGCTATGTCCCACCTGGTTGGTCTTACTTTCTTAAACCATTGAAAAGAGCAGAATGTTCCAAAATTGGCTTTGAATAATAAAACATTGAAAGAACTTGATTCTATTTCAGCAGTTGATGATACTTCATCTACTTTACCGGTTAAGAGTAAAATTATAATGCCAAGGAATTGTTTTAAGAGATCACCTTCTAAATCTCCTCCCACACCCATCAAGCAAACAAGGGGAAGAGAACGACGGAGAAGAACTCCTCCAAAGAAACACATGTTCTTAGACTATTAATATGAAGCAGATGTGTTGCTTACCATGTAATGAGCCGCCGGAAGTAAATGTAACTGTAACTTGTACTTGCTGTGCCAGCTCTCACAATAAGACTCCTAAGCAATGTAAACGTAAATCCCATAAATCCTGTGGTTGCTGTGAATGCAAAAAGGTAAGAAAGCAAAAACATGAGAAGTAGGAGAAAGAGTCAGTCGTCATCGGATGAACTTTTAAAGTCAATATATTACGATGTAAAACATCCTGCAGGACTTGCATCTATCAAGAAATTGTCAAAAGCGAGCGGTCTTCCACACTCACAAGTTAAACAATGGCTAAAGGGTCAAGCTACATATACACTCCACAAACAAGCGAAAAAAGAAGCACCGGACCCGTCATTATATTGCTCATGACATTGATGAACAGTGGCAAGCAGATTTGCGTGACGTTGCCGCCATTTCAAAACATAACTCGGGACACAATTTTATCTTCACCGTAATTGATGTTTTCTCGCGTTATGCGTGGGCTCAACCTTTAAAAACTAAAGAAGGGAAAGGAGTAGCAAAGGCATTCCAGTCAATTTTCCGAGAGGGTCGTATTCCAAAGAGAATTCAGAGTGATCAAGGAAAAGAGTTCGAAAATCAGCATGTGGGAAGATTATTTGAGAGATATGATATTGAGCTGTTTAGTGTTAAGAGTGCTTATATGGCTGCACTAGTTGAACGTTTTAATCGCACATTAAAAAATCGCTTTAGGCGACATTTCACTGCCAACTTAACACAAAACTGGACAAAGGTTCTACAAGATACGCTACATGCCTACAATCACTATATTCATCGTTCTATTGGACTCAGACCAGCGGATGTGAATGCTGACAACGTAGATAGAGTGCGTGAAACATTCCAACGCAAGCGTAATAATGCAAAAAGTGATGTGAAAATAGGTGATAAAGTTCGCATATCAAAAGTTAAGAGTGTTTTTGCCAAAGGCTATCTCCCGAATTGGACAGATCAAATTTTCACAGTTTCAAGTATCAATAAAAAAGACTCCCCAACAACTTACAAGTTGAAAAATTACGACAATGAAGAAATTGATGGTAGCTTTTATCGCGATGAGATTGAGTTGGTCACTCAAAGTGAAACATATTTAGTCGAGAAATTATTCGAATATTTATTCGAAGTAAAAAACGACAAGGTGAAGAACGGTGTCTTGTTAAATGGGTCGGTTGTCCTTCAAGTATGAACTCTTGGATGCGTCGTGCAGACATTTTTCATCTACGCGATCGTCAGTAATTTATAATAACAATAATATATTTGTCAAACACAAATATTAGTACAGAGATAATACAAACTGAGAGTGACAAATATCTACCCATGAAGGACATAGCTGAAAACAATAGGAGTACCAAGGTGGAAATGCATACGCTAGAAAGACTAGACAAATGTACTATATCACCGACGTTGCTGTATCTACCAAATGTCCATCCGTTTGAAGTAGGAATTAATTGAACGTTTAAATTTTTGAACCGAATCAACTTTCACTTCATCGTCTGTCATCATATTCCAATAATCCACCACATCCACCGTAACAAAATTGGAGCGATATCTGTGCTTAGATATGGGCTTCAGCAGACGAAGGGAATTGATGCGACCTGGCTGAGTAGATAGTTGGAAGTAATTATCAGAGACAATACCATACATTCCATTTATCACCTTATAGAGAAAAATCAATTTATATCGAATACGCCTAGATGATAGGTGCAGTAGACCCAGGCGATTCAGTCTACTTCTGTAATCAAGATCCCTTAGATCACTAAAACATCTTAAAAACCGTTTTTGGACCTTCTCAATATAGTTGATGGCATTGTCATAACCGGGGCACCAAATAATGGATCCAAATTCGAGAATGCTGCGGACATGGCCCTCGCATAGATTCACCATAGCCAATTTCTCTCAGGTACGGAATGATTTTTGAATAACTCCAAGAATGCGATTGGCCTTGGTAACCATAGAATTAGTATGTCCATTAAAACTGATAGGGTTGAAAATCTTAATACCAAGATCTTTAAAGGTATGCCGTCTGGAAAGTTTCGTGTCATCAGCAAAGTAATCACATTCATTGTTCCGCTTGCCAAAACTCATCACACAAGACTTTGTGGTACTCCATGACAGTTTGTTGGCAGACGACGATTTCAACAAATGCTCTAGATTGTCTTGCAAACATTTTGAGGCACAATCAGAATCCCAGGGAAAGGCATGTGCAATTTTGATATCATCTGCATATTTAACTAATTCGCTGTGATGTAGCTCGTCGTCGACATCGTTAGTATATACCACAAAAGGTGTCGGGCCCAATGCTGATCCTTGCAAAACTCCACTGATTATTTTCTTCTCATCGGATAATTCACCCGCTATCTGCACCACTTGACTACGATCGCTCAAGAAAGCAGAAATCCAGGACATCAAATTACCCTGAATACCATGTACATACAATTTCTGAAGCAGGATATCATGTGAAACAGCATCGAAAGCATGCGAATAGTCATTGAAAACTGCGTCAACACACAAACCCTGATCCAAACATTTAGTTAGGAAATCATAAAATACAAAACATGCGGTCTCAATTGACCGTCTTGGACGAAAACCATGCTGAGACTCTACCAGCAAACTGTTGGCACCGAAAAAATTCATCATATGATGCGACACGATTCGTTTCATGAGACGACTAATACACCTCGAAATTGTTACTGGGCGGTAGTTTTTAAAAGTGTTCTTAGGACCAGATTAAAAAATTGGTCTGATTATCACTTTTTTCCAGGATTCGGGGATTGACCATTACGCAAAGAGACAATTAAATAATTCAGACAATTTAGAAGACAAAAACATCCCACCTTTCTTTAGAAGCAAATAGCACAAGCCGCTAGCATCACATGAGATGGAGGGATTCAATTTACTGATAAAATGGTTAACAGTTGTGGGCGAAAAAGTGACAGACTTCAAAATGACTTCACTGCTGTTGTGAGAGGATGAACTTGATAACGCCGGTACGGTCGCTTTCTCATTAAAATATGAACTAAATGTTTCGTTGAAGCAATTTGCGATACATTATGGATCTGTTATCATACTTTCATCACCAGTCTTCATTGAGGGGAACTCCATCTTTGTTTTGAGCTTGGTATTTATGCAAAGATATAACTTGTAATATCAAGGTCTAAGTTATGAATCCGACTGCATCGTTTTATTCACGCTCCTCCTATCTAAGTGGCGTGGGTGCAATTTACAGCGGCACCCACCGTCAACGTAGGGGTAGCATATTTGGCGCGCTGAAATCTGTTGTAGCACCTCTCTTATCTACTGTCATCTTTAAAACGAACTTTTTTCAATAATGCTGCTTGCTTTGCTGGTGATGCTGTTAATGATATTACCAGTGCTAAAAATGTAAAGAGTACTTTACTAAATCGTGGAAAGGAACGCGGTTTAAGAACATTACAGCAAACTTTTAATGCTGCTCAACAAAAGAAAGCACCTAAAAGAATGAATGCTAGAAGAAAAAGAAAACAGGGCGGAGGTGGTAAGAAGCGAACTTCAAACAAAACTAAGAAAAGGCATTCACGCAAACGTCGCGCGCGCTGTAATCTTTCAACAAGTGCTAAACGACGACGCTGCCATAACTTCTAATCATGGAGTGCAAAACTTCAGGCTTTTGTTTGTTTGATCAACGAGCAATACAGACAGATATTCTTAGTTCAAGTATTGTAGATTATCATCCTCGTACAGCTGAGACTACTGGTACTATTGAATTTGTTATTCCTGGCGCTAGCGATTATTACATTGATTTGAGTTATGCGATGGTTGATGTGAGGTTCAGAATTCAACAAGAAAGATGGAACTAAAACTGAAGATGCACATAAAGTTGGTCTGAACAATTTACCGCTGGCTACATTATTTCGCGATGTTTCTCTAACTATTGGAGAGCAACAGGTGGAAGGTGATCAAAGCGATTATTCCTATAAAGCATATTTGAATGCTCTATCACAGTTTCATCCAGCAGCTCAAAACAGTCATATGGAAGCAATGGGATGGTATAGAGATCAAGCAGCACTATTTGATAGTGAGACAAACACTGGTTTTGTAAAGCGATCTGCTTTGATTAAAGATAGTAAAGTATGTCAGCTATATGGTCCACGTAATTTAGACTTCTTCAGACAATCAAAAGTTTTACTCTGTAATACCAGTATGCGACTCAAACTTACATTGAATAAGCCTGAATTTTTGTTGAATGCATTTGCTTCAGTTGTGAAATTTAAAATTCATGTGGAAGATATTACAGTATACATTCGTCGAGTGGTGACTAATCCAAGTGTAATTAGAGGACATGCTGAGGGTCTTAACCGCAACAATGCCATTTATCCCATTCAACATACAAAGCTTCACACATTTACTATTCCTAAAGATCAAAAGAGTTTTATGAAAGATGGTCTTTTTCCATCGGATGCGCCAAAGCTCCTCATGGTGGCAATGGTTGAAAATTATCCATTCAATGGTAATGTCAAGAAGAATCCTTTCAACTTCAAACACAACAATTTAAGTGAAATTGCTTTGCGTGTAAATGGTGTGAGTCATCCTGGTCCACCCTATAAACCAGATTTTTCTACGGATCAATTTCTGCGTAGTTATGTTGATTATATGAATGTCTTTGGCTTTTACAACACAGACGATACCAACGGACTCACAATGAAAGAGTTTAAAAGTGGATATACTATTTATGCATTTGATTTGACTGCCGACAGCGATATTAGTGCACCTTATCGTCAAGCTAACGTTCCTCATAACATTTGCTTGGATCTGAGGTTCAAAACAACGTTAACGGAGACGATCAATGTATCAATTTATGTAATCTTTGATTCAAGTATTGAAATAACTAAGTATCGTGACGTGATTTCTTCACTATAATCGCTAATGAGTTCGTTGAATGCTGACGATATTACGACTTAAGTGCAGCGTAATGCAGATGAAACTACGTTGAAAGCTTTTGATAATGTCTATTCGCTAGAAACCTTACCAACTATTGTAAAACAGTATCCCATCTTTATCGTATTAAACACTCTTTCACAGAATTTTGAAGGTGAGCATTGGAAAGCGATCTTTATTGGAAAAGACAGACGTGGTGAACTATTTGACTCTCTTGCTCAACCTCCGAATATACCAACACAGCAGTGGTTGAGAAAGCATACTCGTCAATATCAACGAAATGAGCGCATACTGCAACATCTACTTTCATCAACTTGTGGGGCTTTCGTATTCTACTTCATTTTAAAACGTTTACATGCACAACAATTTAAATCTGTTATTCAAAAGTTTTCATGCAATCCATCTTCTAGTGAAAAGATGATTTGTATGTCCTATAATGATTTGAAATAAAAAACATCATGTTGGAATAAAAATTGTTTTTATTTTACAATCCGTTGCTTATGTACATACTCGATTAGATAGTCTAGGATCGTATCTGCTTGCATTTCAGATTTCAGTCCAGTAATGATAACTTTACTATTATGACAGATTGCAACATGTACAGATAACTAGCAATTAATGAGAGCCGCGGGAAAAAGTTCTGGTTCATAGCACCAATTGAAACTGCTGGTATTAATCTTTAGAAACGATACATCTTCACTCAATTGAGTAGAGATCACCATATTGTCCACAGTCAGATTCGACATCACACACTTCTCCCTCTTCCATATCCGTCGTAGAAGTTTCTGCAGCTCTAAGCGCATTAACCGCGCTGATGAATGAGAAAGGGCGCCGAGAATATGAACAGTTCCATTTGGGAAGAGTTGAAGATTCTGTAAATTGCTCATCTTCACCACTAACATTTGCGGCCGACCCGGATAGTACTTGCTGTTTGGAATTTGTTGATGTAATGTTGCGAGAACGATTTTCGTGTAGAGTCTGATGCGTCGGAGAATGTTGACGATGGTGTAGCGATGACGCTTCATGATGAAGAAATGAGCAAATAGGGCGATGTATCTTTCTTTTATACTTTTCCCAACTGCCTTGATGAGATTCGAAGTAGGTAGAAAGTTGTGAATGATAGATTTGAATTCGCTGTTTGTTGAGTCGAAACCATATGCGATTTCCTATGCGTGAATGTTTTTTCATATAGAAGTATTTTGAGTCCTTCATAATATGGTTTAGAGACTGAAAATGTCGATATGATAAAGCAAATACTCTTCCTACATTTCCAGTATAATCTTTGAAACATACGTGTCGCTCATGATCAATCTCAACATGTTGTAGGAAATCGAATTTCCAAGTCTTCATGATGGGGTGTGACATTGTGTTGAAGATGGTGTCTGATCAAGATTTGCGTAGCAATGCGATGAACTCGCGTCGAATGAGTGACATAATGGAGCGATGTACACATCGTTTATATTTTTCCCAATTACATTTGCGAAATGAGAGATAGATGTAGAGATGAGAATGAGATTTGAATTTCATTTCTGTGATGTTGAAGCCAAACTTGATTACCCAAGGAGATGAATTTCAACGTTTTGAAATATTCCAAATCCCTCATGATATCATTAAGATTGAAAAATTGTCGCTATGTTAATGTAATTCCTTTCGATGTATTTCCACAAGAATTCTTGAAATGAACGTTTCCATTGCGATCAACTTTAATATATTGTAGAGAGTCCAAAATCCAAGTCTTCATGATGTTATACAAATTGGTAATGTATAGATTACCGAAATGAAAATGTCATTCTATCATGTTTTGCTTAGCAATGTGGCAACAAATAGATTTGTTGGCAATCGAGCTGCTATCTTTTCTACTCCCATTGATAATACACAGCAGCTGAATGGAAAGTGGGAAGTAGGCGTAACCCAAGTTGCTCACAGTAACTATGTCTTTACTTTTGATCATGAAGTGACGACTATTAATATGAGACGTACAGATGCCTATCAGTGTGAAGAGGGATGTCGAGTTTACATTCCGAAATGGCCGAAGAAAGATTTCTCAACATGTAAAAAATTCGTATTTGATTTCCTGAATAAAGCATGTAGACACATTGTCGAGTTTACTCCCCACAATGGTGTATGTGATCATATGCATCATGCAGTTGATAAAGATTGGATTGTTGATTTGAGTCCGAGTTTAAGAAATGATTTAGGTTACTTTGCTAGCGCCTTGACAAGCTATGATAATTATAAAGCTAATTACTATCCAAGAGGTTGCAAAAATTTGATTTATAAAGAGAAAGCCTATTATGTGGATCTTATTCCGAAAAATGAAAAGACGTTTGTGAAGAAGATTGTGATTAAGGCAAGAAAGACGAACATGACTCCTGAAGCATTATTGAAGAAATTTAATTATCTCCTTCGAGTAGATGGTGAACAAGTGGCAACATTAACTTACAACAAAGGGTCTAATAATATCGCAATCAATAAACTAAATGATGATAATCTAGTATTGGTTTGTTCAGAAGATTTTCATCAGTTCTTGCGACATCGTTCTGCAGCTCTTAATGGAAAATTTAATATGCGCTATCTCGGATATAATAGTTCAAATCAATTTGATACAGAATGGTCCGTATCTTTATACAGAAAGTGTATAGATCCTTTAGGTGGTATCTTACATAACACAAGAGTGTTGACACCTCGCATTATCACCAGTGAAATCGGCTATAAATTATTTGAATGAAGTGATTAATGAACAGCATATTTCTTTTTGTGAAAAAGAAAGTGTTCTGTCTCTTAGTTTAAGTGGGAAAAATATTGAGCTGATTATGGACAATACCCTAATGGACATTTTGGGACTTGATCAAAGCATTTTTAAAAGTGGTACTGTGACAAAAGCTAGCGCGAGCATATCGTTATCGCGTCGTATTAACTATTTTCAGATATATTCCAATATTGTCGAAGATGTACGTGTGAGAGATGTTGAAGCTCCACTTCTAGCAATGATACCATACCAAACAAAACGCAATAGTATTCTATCTGAGCATACTTTTCAGAAAGTGCATTATACAAACTTGAAATCAAACTATATACCACAAATTGATATTGCAATTTATGACGATGCTGGTGCGTTGATTCCTTTTCATAAAGATGCTGTGACAAGCATCGCACTCCATTTTCGAATGAAGTATTAATGCAAAAGTGTGCAAATATATGTTTCCAATGTGAATGATGTGGAAAGTGAAAATGAGGATTCGTTTCTAATTTACTTACCCAGTAATGCTTCTATGAACAAATTTCCCAATAATAAACCATCAGACTATCGAGAAGAATTAAATCGTCCATTACTTCTAGAAGGTGAATGGGAAGTAGGTGTTTCCAGCATTTGTTATGATAGTAATATTCAGAATGTGAATGAATTGGAAGAAATGGTATTGACTACTCGCACCCATGATGGAATAACGATGAATAATGCATTCAAGTTTCCATACAATTTAACATCAGATGGAAAGTGGATTATGAATGGAATCAGTTAGAATCAGATTATTATGGATCATCAGATGAAGATAAAATCATCAGGGCATTCAATAGTGGCAGTGCTTCTATTATGAAAAATAAGGGTCAGAAAGTTTATGAGTTTAGTATCTATGAATGGCACGGGAGACACTTCTATCGTTTTCACTCTTTTACTAAAGGTCTTACATTGAGGTTGGATAATGAATTCTATCCACATCTCGGTTTTGGACAAAGTCTGCATCTGACATCAATGGCTATTGCAAATGTTACAAAAATCTATTCAAACCGAATAAACAAATTTCATTATAAATTTAAAACATTTGATGAAGATGTTGCAGAATGTGAAGAACGCATCATTTTGAAAAAGCGTGGTGTCAAGCCTTTGACACTTATTGAGTTAGTAAAACGATGGAATGAGACTGTGGGTAAGAAGTATGGAGAGAAAATTATGGCTCGGAAGGATATGCTGGTTACTAAGAAATATAATGACAAACTTACAGTTTATTTCTCTCCAACCTTGCGTCATTTTGTAAGACATGTATCACCTATTATTGGAAGCGGTTTGGTTTATGCCTCTCATGAATATCACACTAAAGCTGCTTCAGTTAATGATGAATGGTGGGTGGACATCTATGGTGATCGCATCAAGAAAATTTACCAATCTTATCAAGAAACTAAAGTTAGTATCAATACAGTGCCGCGTCTATACAATACAGTTGAAAACTTTATTGGTGTCATAAATCCATATATAAAACATAAGTTGAAGCAAGTGTTGAAAAGTAGATATGATGCAAAGGCACATCATATCTCGTTTTCAATTAAAAGTCAAAGTGCTGTTCTGAAGCTGGGTGATCACATTCAATGTCAATTGAGTAGAAATTTGAAAAAACTCTGGCTTTTCATTGCTACAAGATACGTTTGCTACTTCATACGCGATTGGTGTGGAATGCCAATGATACTTGATAAGCATGAACAACATCTCTACATTCAAAGTGATCTGATTTCACCTATTTCTGTTGGTGAGAAAAAAGAATACATTTTACGTGATTTCATTCATGATAAGGATGCTTCCTATGGAATCGTTTTAAAGATGTTTAAACCTATTTTCTGCCATCCTGTCATCAAACAAACTATCCCATCTATTTCTCTCAAAATTACAAATGGTTTACATGAGTGCATCCACGTCAACGATACTAAATCCCTCATAACTTTAGTGTTTCGGAAAACAAAATAAAGTCATTGTAAAATTTTATTGAAATAAAAAGATATGTATGAAAGTGTTTTGAAGAAGCGTTGACAAAGTGGGAAAGTCTTTTAACAGATTTAGTGGGAATGAACTGACTGTAGGCATATGTTCACAAGGAAGTGCAATCTAAAGCGGTGCATAAAGCAACAATGAATATCAACAAAAACATCATCAAAATACTGATTTAAGAATGAATCTATTTACACATCTCCTGAATGTGGTACTGTGAGTTTAATTCTTTTGGGTGGTAATATGTTTGTGCCAGGATGTCCATGCAGAAGAGATATGTTATGTCCTATCTATCCAACACCTCTTATCCTCTCACACTGAAAGTTCTCGCTTCCTAAATGTATGAGTTTTTACCTCATGTGTCTTTGATTTTAGGATGGTCATGTTGACAAACGTCATGTTCTTATTTATGTAAGCCAGCTTATAGACCCCATGTTTGATATTTACAACAATCGATTTAGATATGCCTTTTGCGCGCTTAATACTGTCACTGGAGTCTTTTGGTTTCATAGAATACATTTTAGGACGAGGAAGAATAATTTCCTTGATTTCCTTTCCTGCAATTTTATCTGTAAAGCATCCTAATTTTGCTTTATTTTTAGTAGAGTATAGAGGGTGATCTGTAGGATAATTTGATGCATCAAAAATATTTTTCTAAAGATTTTCCTACTTCAATGAAATGTAACTCTTTCTGAGCAGCGTTACTTCGAAACTGTCGGTATCACCGTCCAGCAAACGCACGTCTTTAATTAGAGGGCATGGTTTCAATATTCTATAGAAGAGTTGATGCATTTCAAGCTTGGAATAATCTAACACAGCTTGTCCAATGTAGATGGGCTTGCACAACTCTACTTCTGATTTTATCATTTTAACACCAACCAACTCATCATCTATAATATCTCTATCAATAAAGAGAGGTGATGTCGCTAACTTTTGAAATTCATCATTATGATTCACAAGTTTATAGTTATACGTTTTCTAACATCCTCCATCGTCTTACCAAAAAGACTATCATTCTTATATTTATAGAAATCCTTTTCAAAATTATTTTGGGCTAGTGCACGTTTCTGGCTGTTACTATCAATATAAGGTTTCAGAAAGACTTTCCGTCTAAATTCGATAATGCGGTGAACTGTTTTTAAAATCATGCCCACTTCTAGATAAAATTTTAAGATAGAAAAGTGGACTAAATAAATTTCTTTATCAAATTGAGTAAGCAAAAGTTTGCGACAAGGCATATACTTGGGCTGTCCTCTCCCTTCTAAATCTTTATGAAATTGTTTTATAAAGTCCGAAAACATATCTTCAGTCACTTCGCCTGATTCGGGTGCAAATGGAAAATCCGCAGTTTTATTTTTAATACTATTTGGATAGATAAGATTTATCTCAAAATAATATCCCTAATCACCATCATCTGGAATAGCTAGTATGTTTGAAGGGTTGGAGAATTTCATTATCATCCAACCAGCTAAACTCAGAGTGAGGTAGAGGTTCGGACAGTGAACTACCATATAAATTATTCTGGGCGTAGTACTCAAGATGAATATGATCATCATCTACTATTTTTGATTTTATTTGATGCCTATTTACAAATGTGAGACCACCGCGAATTATTCGTTCAAATAAATTATACATCTCTGGATCTTGCAAAAGATGGATGGTCTCTCCAGTCATTTTAAAAGCAGACTGGAATGACATGGCTGGAAGACTGACAAAGTCAACAGGATCTAATTTATCTTCTTCTAATGCCACTCGTCGAAACTCCTGAAATACATCAGCCAGCAAAAATACATCTAATTTTAGATAGGCGATCATATAATCGCTAAACTTTTGATATTCAAATTTTGTCCATGCAACTTGAGAATGATTGTAATTTTTTACCTTGCATTCTACACCAGTCAAATCAGTTTAAAATTTGTCTATTGATGGAAGAAAAGTCTCGCTAAGTTTAGAAATGTTATCAAAGTATGCATATGGAAACACTCCTTTGCGTGTGATGACTTCATCTGTCAAGCTAGGATATTGCTTCTTCAAATTTTGAGTTAGTGGAAGAGACTTAAGATTTCCAACGAGAGATGCTAGTGATGAAGCCATGAATTGATAGGAATCTAAAAATTTTATATCAAAACAGACTGTCTTATTTTCTTTAGTTTTTGTCAACTGCCACTTTTGCTGTCATGGCCATGAACTTTTCTCTCGTTTGAGATATCACACTTAACTTCCACTCTTTCATTTTTCCTAACCCTCTTTTATTATCATATGACTGTCATAACCTTTGAAGTTATGAAAAATAACGGGTAGAGTACGCCGTTTCAGTCTCAGTGAAAAATTACATCTTGTACATAGCGCGTTTCTAAATTTACCAGTGATGTGATCATGGTCGCGCACTTTCTTGATTTTATCTTCAGCAAGCGTTTTATTACATTTTGGGCAGACTTTACAACTTTCAAATTTTACTTGATCATCTGCTGACATATTCAATGATCTGCGCTGGAGTTCACTATCATGTTTTTGCTGAAATTTGACAGCGCTTTCGAGGAAATGTAAGAATTTATGTATACAATCCTCACCTTGCCAGACGTGCATTTTATTATTTTTATTTTTGAAGCAATCATGCCATACCTCATGACATGATATGGCTGCCACTTTGTGGGTGTTATCATCAATATAGCATTCGATGTCAGCATAGATGACACAAAGAGGACTTAATTCATCACCTTTCTCTCTATGTGAAAACTCTTTATCTTTGGACATGCATTCTATTTGCAGTTTACCTTGCTTACACCATTCATAATGTGTTTCAAATTTATCTTTTGACAAGAAGGGGGGCATACAACGGTCACATATGAAATACTCTCCTCTTCTAGATGTTAAGTGGGAATATAGTCGAGTGATTTTAGGAATACCGCAGTAATGCCAATTTTCACTATCATTTTGATATACTAGCAGGAGATTGACTACCCGATCATAAGTTGATAAACGGTTGTTGTAACGCACACCCTTAAGCCCCTCTTGCCAGATGTGAACAACTATTTTAATTTCATTTAATTTTTCAAATTTCTCTAGATCTTTAAACTTCATGTCTTCGCCATTGCAGTCATCAAACTTCAATTCATTCTCCCATTCATGATATTTGCTTCTGCGGAAACGGTTGTGCTGTACATCATGATAGTGGAGAATAGATAATACCGCATACTTAAAACACTGTGATTCACAATCAACAGAAATGACTGCTCTCTTAGCTCTTAACGTTTTTGGAAGATTGAAGGAGCCTCGACCACGGTAATTTTCTAATAGAGTAATTTCAGACTTGGCAGATTCTATGCCATCAAAAATTAGACCACAATCGCGCTCGTTAAATTTATCAATACTTGATTTTAGTCCTTGGATGTGAAAATTTAACGAAGCTTCTTTATCGACTACCTCTGTAGCAGGAGAGGAGGACATGTAAAGCACCAACCTCTGTACTATTACAACAGTATGATAATCAACATTAACAGATTTTATTTTGAGGTAGATGAGCGCTTTTATTCTAAACTGCTCTAAATTATGAAAGAGCGCATCTATCAATGTTGAATTTTGATGGAACCACTCCGGAAAATCAGCAATAGTTTCTGAGGATTCCATATGGTAATTTCTCACTACATTATTGAGCGATACTTCAGTTAGTCGAATAGAGGAGGTGCTGTTGCTATAACTACCATTTGTGTGTGTGGCGAAGTCTATATGAAGAAGACTGCGCACTTGAGTTGGATTGTCATCATCTGGAGGAAAAATCATTCTGTCATCTGTATTGAAGTCATAGTTTATTTGTACAACCTACCTTCACTCAACAGTTGTAAAGCTTCCTCGAGAAGGGAGCGCTTTGATGATGAAGTAGATGCCTGAAATTGAGAAATATGCTTTTAACCTAACGTTTAAGGGAGATGAGTGATGAAATCTTTAACTTACCATTTCAACGAAATTAAGTCAAAATCTGGTACTTTGATAGTCAGAATGTAGCAATTGACTCAAACCAAAATAGGGCACGTCAGAAACGAAAGAATATATTTGAGTGGTGAGAAATGTTCACTTGGCGTTAATGCGTCTCAAATATCGAATGAAATCTAGTCTATTTTTCCCTTTTATATACTCCCATACTCAACATTCATTGGCTATTCATTTTGATTGGTTGCTTGCTTATACTTAAGCACTAAGAAATCAAGTTTGTGGCATACATTCCGAAGTCATGGATTCGCCATCAACTCTCTTGCATGAATCACCAGTGTCTGCATCAAGCATGCCAACTTGTCCTCCCGCTCCGAAAAAGGCAACGGTGGAGAAGCAGAGAAGGCTGGATGATATTCCAAAGTTGGAATTACCATCTCCAACGGAGCAAGAAGAGTTAGAAATGATTTATGTGCGATGGAAATACCTGCTTTACAATCAGGAAGATGTGAAAACGGAAACTGACATTAACCTTCCCCAATATATACTGAGATGGTACAGTCCATCATCCCAACCCCGGGATGAAGTGGAATGGAACTATATCTATGGTGTGTTGGTCGCGGCAGAAGAACGATTAAGGCAGTTGAAGTGCAACTGCAGTGGTTGTGAGAATTTATGGGACAATGTGACTTCCGAGGAACTTTTGAATTATTTGTAAATTTCTTAATAAATGTTTAAATGCTCCATCTGTCTGTTTTCACTTATTTCTGGGTAATGTAGCATACATAATCATCAACATCACAGTGAAAATCTGATCATTTGACAGCTCAGTATAAATCATACCAGTTGATGATAGATACAATCATTTTTTCCTGAGTACTACCTCTATCATTGAGGATAAATGATAAAGGGATTGAATATCAAAAACAAAGACATGTAGTTCTTTAGATTTATTTACAATTGAAGCATATGTACTTTATAGCGAGGAAAAGTCAAGCGGAAGAACCTCTAAGTCATTGTAGACTTTGTAGCACCTTGGACGTTTAGGGGCATCTGGCGCTCTTCTCACGCGCGTTGTTTTCGGTGTCCACTCTTCATCTATCCAGACAATTCTTACAGTCTTGCCTTTTTCGCAAGTCTCCTTCTGATCACACTTGTCTTCATCACACCACTCATTGACGATCACAAAATTACATGGTGTTTTTGAGTTTGTCATCTTGGCGTGCTAGTTCGTATAATGTGAATAAGAGTGCTACAATCTTCCGACTTATGTAGTCTTCATCTAAATTAGAATCATTCTGATTGGTTGTTGAGGAATTCATTGTTGAAAAACATATAAAAGTCAGAAAATTGAAACACTTCTCATTCTCATCTATCTCATGATGGAAGGTACATCTCTCGCCTTAGAGATCTTCAACAAAATGATTGAAGTGGTCGACGAGTGGGATGAAGACTGTGATCAGAAGGAGACTTGTGACAAAGGCAAGATTTTGCAAGTTGTGTGGAGCAATGGTGATTTTACACCAAAACAACGCGCGTGAGAAGAGCGACAGATGCCCCAAAACGACCAAGGTGCTACAAAGTCTACAATGACTTAAAGGTTCTTCCACTTGACTTTTCCTCGCTATAAAGTATATGTGCTTCAATTGCAAATAAACCTACATACTACATGTCTTTGTTTTGCAATGTATTTATCTAGAAATGGAAATGAATGGAGGAATTTAGATATGGGGTTAGTTAACACATTTATTATCGGTCTACTTTTCTATCAAAAGAGATCGCACAATTAGAGAAGATAGAAAGTGATTTTGTATACGTGTCGCGTAAGAGTGACCTCCCATTTCATCCCTTCATCATTTAGCTTCAATGATAGAGGCCGTTCTTAAAAGAACCCATGGCTCATTCTCAGACAACGTTGGCAATGGAGAATTTGACAAGTAACCTGTGGCAGATAGCTAAGACTCAACCGATTGGCGTTCAAAGTGATACGTTGAGAACTGTGTCAAATGCCCAACATGAGTTGCCACAGAGGTTTCGGTCTAAAATATGACACACTCCCTTGCCACACTTATCACTACGATATCATCCGCTGTCTCAAGAGAGATCGCCCACCAACAGGAAGAATTATACCGAAATCCTCCTTAACATGCAACGTATAAGTTGACTGATAGCAGATGCAACATTGTGATTTATTTTTTTTGTATGATAGATTCAGTCAGACCGAAGTCTGTCCAGGGCAAACCACGTGGAGGTACTATCATATTTTGCCCCATGGTGGTCTTTAAAAAGACCGTTGGTTCGTTCTCGGGAAATGAAAAGTCTTAGGTTTGGCCGATTCCGCTGAGAGAGACTTGTAATCTCTCTATGTCAGCGGCATCGACCTCCTCTACTATAAGCTGACTGTTAGAGGGCAGTATATACCCCACTCTGTTGAATTGGCATCATCGTCAGTTGTTGATGAGTCAATTCGAGCAAGATTGTTATATACTCGCTCTCGCTCCTCCATCTGTATAATCTCAATAAATAAATTTCTCGGTATAAACCGAAGCTTGTCAGGAGAGCTGACTGTCGTCTTAGGCGTTTTCATGATGGAGTATAGAATGAAAATGAAAGAGAGGGTTTATATACCCCTCTGATACAAAGACGTGACTCAGTCCTTCTAATTATGTGATAGATTCAGTCAGACCGAAGTCTGTCCAGGGCAAACCACGAGGAGTTACTATCAATCTTGCTCCGTGTGACTCTTAAAGAAAGATTCCACTGCTGATGTAAAAACTCTGAAAGGAAAAGAATAGGAGATTAGATGCGGTAAGGAAATGATCAAGTTGAAGTAACTTACTGGGAACTTTCTTCCGGACTTTTCGGACGACGATGTCCTCAAGCTCGCCAGTGATGTCCATGTTCATGTGCAGATATCGGACTCCGTCGCCCTCATAGGACTGCTGCGTCTGATTGGGGTCACTTGTGACGGTTGGGGCGTCGCACACATTATTTTCGAAGAGGGGAAGATGGACTTCATACACTCTTCTTTTTCTACACCTCTCACGCTCATGCAATCGCTCTACTTCAGCCACCAACGTCTTGTTCACGCCCTTCACTTCCTCTGTCTCCTTCACCACGCTTCGCATCCGATCTATCTCATCATCCTTCCTCAACAAATTCGCCTGCAGACTACTCACTAAACTTGCTATCTTCTTCAGCTCACTCCTTTCTACCATCCACTCTTTCTCCTTCGGCCTCATACGTTCCTACTCTTCTCTCGTCACCTTACACCCTTCAACCTTCGCAGTCAATTTCTCATTGCGCATCACTAATACTTTATTCTTCTCCTCAACCGCCCTCAATCGTTACTTCATCCTTACATATTCATCCCTCGTGTCCCCTTCCTACCTCCGAGGCAATGATGCCGCCAACGGCTTACCCACTTCCGTTCCCTCATCCTTCCCCTTCTCCTCAAGATCATCAATGTTCCCAAACAATTGCTCCAACACGTCATATAAATCAACGTCAACATCAGGCTTCTTGATGTCCCCTCTCAACTCCACTTCTTCCTCACTCAAACCCTCATCAGTCGCCTTGGCTACACCTTCCTTTCCCACAGCACCCTCAATCGCCGCCACTGCCACTCTCACCTCCTCCATATACATCAAAACTCCCTCAAACCACGACTTAAACCCCTGCATACTAATATTGCCACTAGGGCACTGGCCATGGTTCCTAATGAACTCTACATCACTCCCATCCTCACATACTACCTTGTGATGCACACACGCCCTCAACAACACTTTCTTCACATGCTCGCCCACCGTCCCCTCTTTGATGTGTTTCTTTAACTCGCTGCCTCTGGCAATACGGCCACAGCTACACTTGCCGATGAGCATTCGCGCATTAATCATTTTAGTCATAGTGACGATTCTGTAAAGATAGAGTAAAAATTTGATAGCAAGTGTTTATAGGATACTACTTGCTGATATGCATTGAAAGACTAAGTCCAAAAACATTTGATAGCAGTCGTCTAGGCGTTAAGCTCTTGAATCCGCTACAGGCATTACTCAGGGGGATGTTATCCCTGCTCCAAGGCCTCGACCCACAGATCCAACCTCGGGCGGACAGTGCGTGCGTCATGTCACTGTGTTGGCATCCGGGCCCCGATTTTGACATGAAAACCGGTGGAGTTATTTACAAGAGGAAACGTCCCAAGTCGCAGAGACTCATAAACGACTGCTTTTTATTCAAAAACTTTAATCATTATCATTAAATACGAATTTAAATATTTCAGTATTTTAGTAATACTCATAAAACGTTTATAAGTAGTCTGTCACCAACAGCACATCATGAGCTGTCAAACGTTTTTGTATCAAGTCTAAAGGACTTGTAGAACCAAAGTTATAGCCGTTGGAAGATTTCGGCCAACTATCATCAAATGGTCAGTCATGCTATACTGACTAACCTATAGGTCTGACTCCTTAGTTGATATCAGCAATGAAAAGTCAGAAGTCCGATATCGGACCTGAGGAGAAACGACTTACCCGTAGTCAGTTTCTCAACTTAGTGAGATTCCTCTCCCGGACTCGTACTTATATATCCTGTGAACATGCAATCGATAAGAGAGGGGGAGACTTGGCTTTTTAAAATTTGGCGCTGATTCCAAATCTGGTCTCAGTTTTCTCGTCCGATGCTTTGTTCGCCCGCTGGAACCCAAAACGCAAAACTCAACCTCTGACGACTCTCTAACATGGCCAAAAGTCTCAATGTCACTCTCAAGCCTCAGCAATGACAGATAGGGCCAAACTGTGCTTTCCAATGAATTTGTGGCACTCTTAGCTTTCAAACGAGCTATTGCACGACTTTCTACGATCTCTAGAACCAAAGTTGGAAGAACACTGCCGAGGGGGGGGTCGAAGTTCTTCGTTCTTTGCCCTATGACGCTGGAAACAAGTCCTCTAGACCCAAAATTGGCCAAAACGTTCAAATCCGCCGTCCATTTTCACGTACGAGGCTTCATTTAGCCGCTACAGCCATTTTCTCACTCAAAAACCCTCTGACGGCTCTCTAACATGGCCAAAAGTCTCAATGTCACTCTCAAGCCTCAGCAATGACAGATAGGGCCAAACTGTGCTTTCCAATGAATTTGTGGCACTCTCAGCTTTCAAACGAGCTATTGCACGACTTTCTACGATCTCTAGAACCAAAGTTGGAAGAACGCTGCCGAGGGGGGGTCGAAGTTCTTCGTTCTTTGCCCTATGACGCTGGAAACAAGTCCTCTAGACCCAAAATTGGCCAAAAAGCTCAAATCCGCCGTCCATTTTCACGTACGAGGCTTCGTTTAGCCGCTACAGCCATTTTCTCACTCAAAAACACACCTAAAGCACACCTACACCCATGAAACTCAAAATGTCGATGCAGAATTTCATCAGGAAGCCAAATTTAAACACAAAACACACCTACAAACTTTCTTACACACCAAAAACATAGACCGCCGCTCAAGAACAACTACGACGGTCGACCACGACACACACGGACGGTCGACCCAGAACCAAAACAACTCATCTCACGCTCCAGAGGGGGGCGCTGTGCGTAGTTGGGAGGATTCCTTACTACTAACTGTTTTGTAAAAATATGGAAGAGCTTTCATCGGATTTTTATCGCAAAAATGCATTGAAATATTGAGATTGATTTTGTGTACATGCATATTGGTTGACTTGATGTTTATCGAAAAAGGCATTTCAGTTTGAATCAGGGATTGTAGATAATTGATTGGCAAATAAAAAATCAGTTATTTTGCCATCAATCAATTAATTTTAATAGGAAATATATCAATCAATTAATTTTTAATTGGATATTCATCAATCAATTAATTGCAATTAATTGCCAATTTTCTTAATAGGCCTACGTGGGCCTTAATTGCATTCATTCACTTAACCCTAGATGTGATTCACTTTCTCGACTTGATTTTTTGACTTTCTATAGAAAGGAACATTTTATCGACGGATATTCCCTAGACTTTCTATAAATTATCTCTGAAATCAGACTAGATTAAAGACTCAAATAACAGATACTAAGATCTATAAAGAATATCTCAACTATGTTCTCAAGTGAAAAATGCGAAATGAGGTGAACTTAAATAATTTTTGTTGTATTCATACAATAGAAGAAACAAGCACTAGTCATCAATCATCCCTCACCTCAGACTAAGAATTCACACGAGTATGACATGCGCATGTATGACATGCGTGTATGCAATCCGCACGCCTGCGATTTTCAATTGTTAAATGGAAGTTGATCTCAAAGGAGTGTGTGTAGACCTAGATGGAGTTTGAATGTACAAATGTTGAAGGTAAATTTTTAAAAAAGTAGGAATGGTACCAAGTGCTAACATAAGGGGAATTTATTGACACTGATCCAATTAATTGCAATTGATTGACAATTAATTGCAATTAATTTTAATGATTCAATCAAATAATAATTGGATACAAATTATCAATCAATTAATTGGTCCAATTAAATTGCAATTAATAATTAACCAATTAATTTTTTACAATTCCAGGTTTGAATTAACATTATCCAATTCCTTGAACAAGACTCGGCTTTTTGATTATTTATTCATGTGCAAACCACGGTATAGAAACATTCATCTTATAATTTTGAATATAACATGCAAATGAGACGCTAAATCATGAAATGAAAATTGTTTATTATCCAACAAGTATTTCAGATAAGTTTCAGATTCTAATACGCTTACACGTAGTTATACAACGTGTTAAAAGTGTATATTCCTTGAACGTCAATTAAAATCAAAGGAAGTAGGTGCTGCACACGTGTTATGCAATGTATTAGATGCATATAATATGTATGTAATTAAATACCAGTTTTAAGAATCGCAATTCATCAGAACCTTGTCCCCCCCAAACAGATTTTCTGGCTACGCCCCTGGTTTGTGTAATGTGAACGACTGTTTCTAATTGATGCAAAAAAAAGTGGTTTTGAAATATTCCTTTCGATATTCTGGAAATGAAAGCCGTTTCGAAACTTTCTACGGAAATCTGAGGCAAAACTATGACATTCTAATTACAGCGGTTAAAGCTGCGTCATTAAATAAAATTTTCCCCACAATGTGCAGGTTATAGCCTCAAATGCATTGCATCTTCCTGGAAACGAGGATCTGATGAG